>CM037639.1:23074553-23276819 GCA_015227895.2 Colaptes auratus | reverse complement strand
CCCCCCAGCCCGGCCTGGGAGGGTTCCAGGCAGCTCAGAGCCCCCCCAGCCTGGCCTGGCAGGGCTCCAGGCAGCTCAGAGCCTCAGACAGCCTGGCCTGGGAGGGTTCCAGGCAGCTCAGAGCCCCAGGCAGCCTGGCCTGGCAGGGCTCCAGGCAGCTCAGAGCCCCAGACAGCCTGGCCTGGGAGGGTTCCAGGCAGCTCAGAGCCCCAGGCAGCCTGGCCTGGCAGGGCTCCAGGCGGCTCAGAGCCCCCACAGCCTGGCCCTGGCAGAAAGGCACAAATCAAGCAGCAAGCCTTGGACAGTCTCAGCATCCTCAGGGCTCCCAAAGCTGCTGTACTCACCAACAGCCACGTTTGGGCTGGCAGAGCAGCTTTTTACCACCCTCTGAGCTCTCCTGCGTGGCAGCACCCCCAAGCCCAGAGCACAGACTGCTCCCCAAAGAGCTGAAATTGCAGCCCAAGGCTGCTCTTCAGGAAGGTTGCCATTGCCCTGCTCCCTAAGGTCCCATTCGGGTTGGCTCCTGTTCCCCCGCACTGGAAACCATCAAGGTCTCACCCAGAGCCCTCTGCTCCCAAGCACAGCCTGGCTGAGCCCTGGGGTGTGGGGGGGTGATGCCAACCTGAGGCAGCAGCCTGGCAGGTCGCTGTCCTTCACCAGGGCCAGCAGCTGCTGGGCAGGGAGCTGCAGGCAGCAGCAGTCAAAGGTCACCACAGGGCTGAGCACTCCCAGAGCAGGAACCACACACCTGGGCAGAGAGAGGGCCAAGGGGCTGGAGGCACTGGCAGAGGAGAGGCTGCTTGACTCCTCAGGTGGCAGGGAAGGGAGCAGAACACAGCTGCCTGGGGCAGAGGGGCTGCCAAGTGCCGCCAGCAGCCTGGCCTGGATCGGCAGCCCCGTGGCCAGCAGGAGCAGGGCAGGGATTGCCCCCTGGGCTCGGCACTGCTGAGGCCACACCTCAAACCCTGGCAGCAGGTTTGGGCTCCTCGCTCCAGGAAGGGCATTCAGGGGCTGCGGTGGGTCCAGAGAAGGGCAACAAAGCTGGGGAAGGGTCTGGAGAACAGGAGGCAGAGCAGAGCCCTCCTGGCTCTCCACAAGTCCCTGCAAGGAGGCTGGAGCCAGCTGGGGCTCGGGCTCTGCTCCCAAGGAAGGAGTGACAGCACAGGAGAAATGCCCCAGGCTGTGCCAGGGGAGGGGCAGTGCCAATCGTCGATGGAATTGCTGTGCCCTTTAGGGAAAGGCTCAGGGCCAGGCCTGGCCATCCTGGGCAATGCTCCTCCAGGGGGCTGCTGGCAAACCCTGCTGCTCCCAGCTCTGGCTGGGCAGAGCCAGCTCCTGGAGCAAGGCTCCTCCTGTGGAGCTGGAGCCGGCAGAGCCCGTGCAAGGGCTGGATGCAGCAGGAGAGCCAAAGGGCTGCAAGGGAAGTGCTGGTACTGGCTGTGAGGGGCAGTGAGAGCAGCTCCCGGCCCACACCATCCACATCCACCACCAGTGCCAGCTCCTGAAGCCCTGGTGCTGGAGCACAGGGTGACCTGGGGGGAGAGCAAAGCACCAGACACTTCAGCACCCCCACAGCTGCTCTCCTTCCATCCCCAGGCCATGGGAAGCAAGGGAGGACTTTGCCCTTTTGCTGCTCCATGTGCAGAGCAGGCCCTGGGAGCACCACAAGGCTGCTGGCAAGAGCTGCCCTGAGAAATGCCTGTGGCAGCTCCCAGGCCATGAGGAGATGAATGCAGGCACCAGCAGGGCCATCCTCCACTCAGCACTGCAGGGCCAGGCAACAGCAGAAGTGCAGGGGAGAGCTGCTGACTGCAGCAGAGCCACTCCAGCTTTGCAGGGGGGGGAAGCTGGTGCAGAGGTGGCCCAGCAGACCCTGCTCAGCTCACAGCCACCACAGCTTGTGCAGTCCCATGCAGATCACTGCAGTGAGTCCAACTCATCCTGCCCACAGCACAGGAGGAAGAAGAGCAGGGAGAGAAGCTAACTGCTTCCTGCAGCGACATCTCTCCCTGGAACAGCCTCCTGCTGCCCTCAGCCTTCCTCTGCCCAGCTGCAGGCCAAGGAATCAGCCTAAGCGGCTCTGAAACCCTGAGCGGTGGCTTCTGGCCTTGAGCCTGGGGGGCAGGAGCTGCAGCTTCTGCCTGCAGACTCCAAAGGCTGCTCCTTCAGGAAGGTCCCAGAGCAGCACAGCTCCCCAGAGCCCAGCCCTGCTGCAGGGATGTGCCTGGCCTCACACTCGCAGCCAGCAGCACCGCAGCCCTCTCCAGAGCAGGGAAGCCTCAGCCCCAGCTGCTGCAGCCCCTCCGGCCCCACTGCTCCCTACCTGCATGTCCAGGAAGCTCCGGGCAGGGATGGTGCCTCTGCCAGGGCTGATGGTGAACTGGCAGGGCCTGAGGCACCTCCTGGCTCTCCTCCTCCAGGAGGGCAGAGAGCTGTCCAGCCCCTGGGGGCGCTGGGCACGCTGGGCTCTGCCGCGCCGGCCCCGGGCACGCGGAGGGCACAGGCCAGGGGCAGCGGGGAGCTGTTGGTGAGGCCACAGGACAGGCTGCGAGGGAAGCCTAGGAGAAAGGACACGGCTCTGCAGCTCTGCACACAGCTCCTGTGCCTCCTGCTGGCGGTGTCCTGGCATGCTCAGCCTGCCCTGGGGCTTGGGCTCCCTTCCCTCTGAGCTACGGCTGCCGGGGAGGCCAAGCAGCTCTGTGCTGGCGCTGCTGGGGGACAACTAACGCCCCATGAGGCAGCCCTGTGCCCTCATGGCCAGGAAGGCCAAGGCTGCTCTCAGGAGAGTGTGGCCAGCAGGGCACAGGAAGCAATAGGAGCCTCCAGCTGCAAAGGCCTTCTCCCTGCCAGCAGCTGCAGAGGACACTTCTCCTCTGGGATCCCACGGCTCTGCCTGCTGGGATCCCTCTGGGTTTGTCTCTTCACAAGGAAGCCCAGAGGTGCAGCAGGGATGGAGGGAGGGGAGGATGCAGCTCAGCAAAGCCAGCAGTTCTCTTAGCAAAGTCAGCAGGAGGAGGAAACAGAGAGGCATCCTGGCCAGGCTGCTCACAGCTCTTCAATCAACCAGAACTGGCTTCCCATGCAAACCTGAGAGCCCCTCAGGAAAAAGCCTTCTGTGAGACTGAGCTGAAGCACCAGGACCTGCATCTCAGTGCTCAGGCAGCAGAGCTGGGCCTCTGCTGGGCAGGGAGGAGGAGCCCAGGGCCCTGAGCACACCAGGCCCTGAGGCAGAGCTGTTTCTTGGCCACATTGCCTGGCAGGTGACAACCAGTGGCCCTCCCAGCACCACTGAACATCTCCCACTGCAGCTCAGGGGGGAAATGGTGTCCAAGCCTGGCAACATTTACCCACAGCAGCTATGGCTAGGCCAGAGCTTCAACTCCCTTCTCCTGCAGTCCCAGCCCCTGGGCCCTCCTGGGGCTGTCACAGCCATCCTGCTGCCAAGGACTGGCAGCCTGGGGCTGATCAGACCATGAGGGACTCCACAGGACACTGCTCTGCCAGTCCCTTGGGCCTCTGTGACCTCACGATGGCAAAACACTGCCCAGGCAGCCTGCAGCCCTGCTTTAACATCCTGAAGGCTGCTCTGGAGGGCCAGGAGTGCTGGAGGCTCTGAGGCTCCTCTCTGGGGCTGCAGAGCCCTCAGGCTGTGCTCCAAGGCCAGGCCACACTCACCACAGGAGACGTCCCCGAAGCGCAGGCAGGGGACATGGAAGTGCAGAGGAGGTGCAGAGACACAGCCCCTGTGGGGACACAGCAGAGGAGGCCTTGGCTTGGCTGCAGAGCACTGCAGGGCCTGCAGCTTGCACTGCTGCTGGCATGCAGCCAAGCTGCTCTCCCAGCACAGGGGGCTGCAGTCAGCCTCTCACCTGACAGTCAGGCTCACAGGCTCAGGGCATCCTTCCACACCGAACCTCAACTCCTCTGTGAAGTGCCCCAGCACAGTGGGGCAGAAGCAGACCTGGATGAGTTGGGACTCATGGGCAAAAGGAGGCCCTGACAGGGGGAGAAGCTGAAGCAGAAGCCCAGAGCTGGAGCTGGAGCTGGAGGAGGCATGGATGGCTCCTTTGTTGTGCAGGATCACCTGCAAGACATCCAATGCAAACCCCTGAGGAGCCTTCTTCCCCTCCAGGAGGCTGGTCTGTGTCCTGACCAAGCACCTCCCTGCAGGGTTACACCACCCTTGATGGGGGCTGAAAAGAGCCCAGCCCCAGGTGGTCTGGCTGGGCAGGGAGAGACTTGGGTTCCCCCTCCCAGGAGGGGTCCCCTGGGTCAAGGTGGTCTATGCCACTCCCCTCCTGCCCAGCAAGCCTTGCTAGGCAGGGCAGACATCTGTTCCTGCTCTCTCTTCCCCTGCACATCCACTGCTGCACAGAAGGGTCCCCACTGCTCCTGCACCCCCCCGTGCTGCTCCTGCTGCAGCCACACCTCCTGAGCAGCTGCATCCACTGGCACCCAGGGGATCCAGTGCCAGCTGGGCCTGCCTCTGGATGCTCTGCTACCTGCCCTTCACCCTGCACCTGTGTAACCTTCCCTGTCACTGAGGTATGTACATGTAGAGCTTAACAATTACCTTTTCTACTTCCAAACAGATCCAGACCTTTTTTTTTCCTGACCTTACCTCTCCTTTCTCCTGCCTAATTTGCTTGACCTTACCAGGAAAGGGAGAGGGAATCTCAATCAGTTTCCATTTGGGCTTTTGGACTCCAGGTAAAGCCCAAAGCAGCAGGACCTGACAGCTGAAAAGGCAGAGGATGCTGCCTGCTGCTGCTTGGCAGAAGCCAAAGGGAGGTTCAGCCTTTGGGGGTTATGCAAAGCAGCCAGAACTGCACAGAATGAATCCTAGAATGGGTTGGTTGGAAGGGGCCTTCGAGATCATCCAGTTCCAACCCCCCCCATAGGCAGAGACACCTCCCACCAGCCCAGGCTGCTCAAGGCCTCATCCAGCCTGGCCCTCAACACCTCCAGGCAGGAGGCAGCCACGGCCTCCCTGGGCAGCCTGTGCCAGGGGCTCCCTACTCTCACTCTAAAGAGTCTTCCTAATCCCCAGTCTCAATCTGCCCTCCTCAAGCTTCACTCCATTCCCTCTCATCCTCTCTCCCAGCCCTTGTCCAAAGTCCCTCCCCAGCTCTCCTGGAGCTACTTCAGCTACTGGAAGGCTGCTCTGAGGTCTCCCTGGAGCCTTCTCTTCCCCAGCCTGAACAGCCCCAGCTCCCACAGCCTGTCTCCACAGTGGGACTTCACCCCAAGCCCTGCCAGCCCCTGCTGCTCACCTCATAGTTGTTGCTGGATCCAGCCAACACCTGCCCAGTGTCCAGCTGCTCAGGGCTGAAGCAGAGCCAGGGCCCTCGGCCTTCCCCTCGGATGTGCAGAGGCAGCCTGGCCTCACAGCCTGGGGAGAGTTCCATTGGATGACTCCTTGAGGGCTTGAGGTGGGAAGGGACCTTGCAAGGTCAGCCAGCCCAAGCATCAGCACTCAGCAGAAGAGCTGCAGGCACAGCAGGTGGCTCTGAGCCCCAGGCAACCTGACCTGAAGTGGTTCCAGGACACCTACCCCTCCCTGGGCAACTGGGGCCAGGGTCTCACCCTCAGTGTCAAACATTCTGGAGGTATGAGGAGGTCAGCCAAGGGGCTTGGAGGAATCAAGGAGCAACAGTAACTGACTGCCTAGTTAAACACCCTGGGGTTCCTCTTCAAGCTCACAGGGACCTGGACTCTGGGACAGTTTCTGCCCCAGGGGCACAGGGGGTCCCACCCCGGGGCACAGGGGGTCCCACTCGGGCAGAAGAGCCAAGGGGAGTCTCTGCTCATCTCACTTGTCAGCTGGAGCAGCATTTGGATCCTTTCTACAAGCTCCAGGCAGCTCCAGTGCTCCTGCGGGGCTGCAGCAGCCACCAGCAGCACCCAGAGAGCACCTCAGGCTGCCCAGGAGCCAAGGGCAGCAGCAGGGACAAAGCAAAGCTCTGCTGCAGGCAGAGACAGCACAGCCCCAGGGCGCCTGTGAGCAAGGCTCTGCTTCAGCATCACCTCTGCTGAGCCAGGGCTGTGGGCAGCATTTGGAGGTCACCTTGGCTCCCCACTTACTCCTCAAGGGACTGGTGAGGCTGACACTTCTCCTGGGGCCTGAGCTGGGCTTCTCCTAGCCCAGGATAAATCTGACACCTCTCCAAGGAGGCAGTGAGCACTTCCTGCCCAAGCCCAAGAGCCTTTTAGTCCTGGAGCTGTGAGGTGTGGGATGGAGATGGGCAGAGGACAGTGCAGAGAAAGGGTCTGAGGCAAGGCAAGGGAGAAGTGGAGCACAGGACAGAGGCGTGCCAGAGGCCCTGGGCACCACAGCGTCTGACAGAGCCCTGCCCTCCCCCTGCCACCCCTCAGGCACAGCACTGGCTGGGAGCCAAAGCTCACCCTCTGCAGTGGGCAGCCAGGCAGAGTGCAGCCAGGCAGTGCCCAGCACTGAGCTGTGTGGCAGTGCAGGCTCAGGGAGCCGCAGCGCTCCCCGGGCCGCAGGCAGGAGCTCCCCAGCCGCCTGCACGGCGTCCCCGGCCCCCAGAGCTCCCACCCAGGGCTCAGCAGAGGATGGGCTGCAAGAGAGACACAGCAGGGCTGCTGCAGAGATCTGGGCACCACAGCCCTGCTGCAGGCCCTGCTCTGCTGCTGCCTTCTGCAAGCGAGGAGCAAACCAGCCACAGGCAGCAGAATCAGAGAACCTTGCTGGCTGGAAGAGATCTTTCAGCTCAAGTCCAACCTGGTCCCATTGCTAGGGCACCCCCAAACCATGGCCCTCAGCACCACACCAAGCCCCAGGGATGGGGACTCCACCACTGCCCTGGGCAGCCTGGACCAGGCCTTGACAACCCCCAAGGGCAAGAAATTGTTCCTCATGTCCCAGCCCAAACCTTCCCTGACACAACTGAGGTCATTTCCTCGTGGCCTATCACTTGTTCCTTGGCAGCAGAGACCAAGCCCTGCCTGGCTCCAGCCTCCTTTCAGGGAGCTCAAGAGAGACAGAAGATCTCCCCTCAGCCTCCTCCAGGCTAAACACCCCCAGGTCCCTCAGCTGCTCCTCACAAGACTTCTGCTCTAGACCCTTCACCAGCTCTGTTGTCCCCCTGGACCCACCCCAGCACCTCAGTGTCCCCCCTGCAGTGAGGGGGCCAAAGTCATTGCAGTGCTCAGGCTGTGACTCCAGTACCCAGTGCAGGGTATGCTTCCTGGTCCTGCTGCCCACACCATTGGTGGCCCAGGCCAGGATGCTGTTGGCCTGCTCAGCCACCTGGGCACAGGCTGGCTCAGCTTCAGCCTCTGCTGACCAGCACCCCAGGTCTTTGCTGGGCATCTTTCCAGCCACTCTTCCCCCAGCCTGCAGTGCTGCAGGGGGCTGCTGTGACCCAGGTACTGGACCTGCCACTTGGCCTTGATGAACCTCATGCCATTGGCTTGGCCTTTGATCCAGCCTGGCCAGGTGCCTCTGTAGATGAACAAGCAGCTCAGCACTGCTGCCCAGCTTGGGCCTGTCTGCAGACTGACTGAGGCAGCCTGAGGGCATTGATCAAGTGCTCAGGAGAACTGGCCCCAGCACGGAGCCTTGGGGAACAGCACTGGTGACCAGACACCAAGTGGAGTTAGCTCCATTCACTGCAGACAGCAGAAGGAAAACCAACCCCAGGGGATCAGAAAGAGAGCTCCTGGCTCAGTGCTGAGGAGATTCAGCCCTCAGAAGGGCCTAGAGTAGAAAATGACACCAGGTCCCCCATAGCCTGCATCCAGCTCCCTGCAGTGAGGCTGCAGAGCCCAGCTGCTGGCAGTGCCACCAGAGCAGGGCTGCTGGAGAGCACAGGGGTGGAAGAGCTGCTGGCACTCAGAGCCTCCCCTGGCTTCCTGCCACCCAGAAACCTCACCTCAGGAGCTGCAAATGGCAAGGCAACTCCTGGCCCAGGAGATCCCAGCCTAGAAAGCAGAGCCAGGGACAAGCAAAGCCTGGCCTGCAGAGCAGAGCAGGATGCTGGGCTCCTCACCTCTGAGTGCTGGTGCTGTAGGGAGCCTCCTTGGGCTCTGGTGGCTGCCCCTGGATCCTGCAGCTCTTCCCAGACGCTGCTCCCTCGGGAATCTCCGCCGGCTCTGGCCACTGGCCTGCCCCCTGCCCCCTGAGCCTGCTCAGGGCTATCTGAGGCATCTTTCCAATTTCAGGAGCTGCTGAAGGAGGAGACTAACTTCTAAGCCTTCCTGTGAGCCTTGGTGACCAGCAGCACTCAGCCCCTTCCCTCTGCTGCCTCTGCATGGCTCGGCTTCTGCTTTCGCTTCCTTCTCCCTGCAGCTCCTCTTCTCCTTCACCTCCTTCTCTTCGCCCTCTGACTTATCCTGAAGATGTCTTTTCAGCTGTGTTCTCTGCCTTGCCTGCAGCCTCCCTTGCCTGGCTGACTCTTGTTTGCCAGCCTGTGCTGCTTGCTTTGCCTCAGCACCAGACTGACCCTTCCTGTCTGCTGGCAGTTCTGCCCTCTGAGCTTGCTCTGGAGCAGGAGAAGGATGTTGGAGCCTCCCATGAAGTGTGGGATCCCTGATGACTATTTTGATACCAGGGTGTGCAGGGCTTGGGCAGGGTTGGTTCTCCTCAGGTTGCACAGCAGTCTGAGCAGGGCCTTTAGCTGCCAGATGAGCTGTGGCAGACCTGTGCTGCTCAGCAGGGGCTGGAGCTGGAGCTGCAGGGGATGATCCTTGCTGAACACCAAGAGATGCAGCCTGCAAGACAGACAGATCCACCACTGGGCTGCCTGGCACAGCTCTGACTCTGAGCTGCTCAGATCCTGCCTGGAAACCAAAGCCACCCACAGAAGTGTCTTGAAAGCTGTGAGGTTCAGCCACTGCACTGCTCAGGAGCCCTGCACTGCCCATTGCCAGCACTGCAGGCATGGAGCCCCCTTACAGAAGATCCAATTCAAGCCCAATGCAGAATCAGGGCTACAGAGCAGCACTGCAAGCTGTGTCCCTTCACACAGGGCCTCACTGCAGCCTTCCTGCTTCTCCCCATCCCTCCTGCTCAAGGCCACTCAGCTGCCCAGCCCTGATACACTTTCCCTCTTGTTGCCCTTCTAAGGTGCTTGGGTTTGCCTCCCCCTGTCAGCACAGCAAACTTTCAATTACAAAGGCAAAGCCCTGCAGCTTAGCTGCCATCTTCAGAGGGTGGCATCGAACCAGCCTGGCCTGAAGAGGCAATGGACTTGATTTCCAGCAGCCAGGCCTCCTTGTCCCTCCACAGAAGAGAGATTTGAGGAAGCCTGGCTTGCTGTGAGCCACAAGAAGGGGTGGAAGAGGAGGATCACAGGCAGGGATCATTGTGGAGGGAAACTCAGAACAAACCCCAACAAATTCCCCTTTTCTTGCCTCCATTTGGAGTGCAATTCTTAAGTCACCAAATCCTGCCCAAGCCCCCCAGATGAACCTGCATTGCTCCACTGCTCACAGAGCTCTGCTTCCCAGGCAGCAGCACAAGCTGATGGCTGGCAGCTGTCCCAAAGAGCCTGAGACACCCCCCAGAAAAGTGTCCCCACCTGTCCTGCTCACCTGTGCTTGGGCCTGCTCCAGCTCTGAGAGCTTTTGCCGCAGCTCCAACAGCTCCCTTTCCTTCTCAAGCACTTGCTGCCTCAGCAGCTCCTGCTGTGTCCAAGGCTTTGGTGGAGGAGCAGAGGCAGCAGCCGTGGCACAGGCAGGTGCAGTGGATTCCTCTGGCTAGAAACAGAACAGAACCTGTGACACAGGGGAAATCCTGAGGGAGTCAGGGAGCCCTGGAGCTGGTTTGGGTAGAGCAAGGTCACTGAGCCCCAGCCTCAAGCTAACACCCCATGGCCCCCATGCTCAGCTAACTCCAGCTCCCTTACCTGCTGTCACCATCCAGCACTGGAGCTCCCTCTGTGCAGCTGTTAGAAGCTGCACTGTTCATGCACAATGGAACCAAACTCATTTGAAACCTTTGCCCCCACTCGAATTTGCTGCTGTGACAGGGGGACGGCGCCTAACAGAAGTTCATCCATGCCCACCCCCCAGAGCAGAGGTTTGAAACAGGCAAACCAAGCCCCCCCAGTGCTCTGCATTCAGGAGTGCCCCTGTCCTGCCTACACAGCCCAGGTCCTGCACTCCTGAGGCACTGCACTGTCACCAAGCAGCCTACAAACAAGGCTGGCTGCTCTAGGACCGTCTGTCCGCACAGCAGGCACACAAACTGACCGAGGGAGCTGCAGGCTGAGGGCTCACAGGGCTGCCAGCAGCATTCCCAGCTGGAGGCAGAGGCCAAGCAGGATCTAAGGACTTGACTCTGACATCCAGGGCGTGCAGCTTCTCCCAGGGGAAAACCCTGTCCCACGTCGAGCGCAAGAGGAATAAACTCCTGCGAGTCTCTGTGTCCCCCTGCAACAACAGAACAGCCCCAGGGCTCCCTCAGCTCCTGCCCAGCACAGCCTGGAGCTCTGCTGCCAGGAGGAAGGCTGCATTTATTTCCTGCTTCTCTCAGCACTTGGCATTCCAACACTCTGGCCTCGCTGTGCAGCAGCTCTCAGCACTGCAGGCCACGCTCCCATGCCAAGGGAATCAGGCAACAGCCTCTGAGGCAAGCAATGAGCCCAGGTGCTTGTGCTCAGCTCTCCAGCCCTGCAGGGCTTTTCCCCACCAGATGCCAGGCCAGGGCTATCAGTTACAATTCAGCCAGGTCTGGTTCAGGTCAGCTGCACCTTCAGACCCATCTGTGAGACACAGATCCAACCTCCTTGCAGGCTCAGTGCCCACTTGATTGCTTCAAACCAACAGCAGGGACTGGCCCTCGGTGCAGAGCCAGGACAGAGATGCAGAAAAGCCAAGCAGTTTGTGTGGTTCACCACCCAAGCAAAGCCAACCCTGGGCACAGTGCTCATTGCCCAGGCACAGCTTTGGGCCACAGAACTCTTCTGGAGGGCAGAGACCTTCTCAAAGACAGAGAGAAAGGTTTCCACCAGGTTTGGGGCAAAAGCCTGCAGGTATGCTCCTCCCACATTCTTGATGATGGAGTCCATGAGGTGCAGAGCAGGGAGCTTCTGTGATGGAGGGGCCTGGAATCAAGAGAAGAGAGGGAGAAGTTCAGCACAACCAAAGCAGCTCTGAAGCACTGCAAACACAGGGCTTGCCAGGCTCAGAAACCTCTGAGCCAGCACTTCAGCAGGGTTGGAACATTGAGGTTTTCCCTTGCAGGCAAAACCAGCCCCTGGGACAGGCTTGCAGACAGCTTTTAACCCCCACGCTTCTGGGCAGGCTGGAAACAGCCCTCAGCCCACTGCTGCCCTGCTCTGCCCCTCTCCTGCCTCACAGCAGGACATCTCCCCAGGCCCTCCCCGCCCTCGAGGCCCCCCAGCCCGCCGGGCCCAGCTGGTCCCCCCAGCAGCACAGGTAGGAGCAGCAGGCAGTGGAACTTCCAAACCTTGGCCACTCGTGCCTCCACCAGGTAGACAATGCCGCTGGCAAAGGCCACGTTCTGCTCTGCCAGGACGGTCAGCTGGGTGATGTAGGCCTTGCTGCTGCGTGTCAGGCACTGCAGCTGTGCCCAGTAATCCTGGCACACATCTAACACCTCGCTCCTGGGCGGTGGGGACTCAGCAGGCTGCTCTGGCAGGGTGGTTGCGCTCAGCAGCTCCGACCCCATCCCAAACGCGCTGTGGGCCACAGGGCCTCCGACCTCCTCCAGCCCAGGCAGCTGCTTCCCTGGCAGCAGGTCTGGTCTCTAGACAGGGAGAGCAGTTCAGTGACAAGTCCAGGAGCCAAGGACACGGAGACCCTGCCCTCCCCAGCCCTCCCCAGCCCCACGCAGGCCTTGGCTCTGCAGGATGCCTCCTGCAAACCCTCCTCCCCTGCGCCTGCCTCCCTGCCTGCAGCCCCCCTGCCCTGGCAGACAGAGAGGCAGCAGCTCCCAGCACCCAGGAGCATCGGCCAAGAGCAGCCTTCAGGGCTCCCCTGGCCCACCCCTGGTGAAGACAGGAGCCCCCTGGTAGCAGTTTTCCTGACCTCGTTTGGGATGCTGCCAGTGCGGCCGGGCAGGCTGGAGGCAGCCTTGGCAATGGGCCCCTCCGAGCTCTTCCTGAGGCTGGGGATCCTGGGGAAGGCAGAGAAGGGCTGGCATTAACTGCCAGGGGCTGAGCCCCTGTCAGAGATGCACAGGAGAAAGAGGAGCCAAAGCTCTGAGGGCATGAGGTGGTGTAGAGTGAAACCGTGACAAGGGGCTGGCCTCTCCCTGCCACCCTCCTCCGAGCCAGGGCATGCACAGGGCATTGGGGCTCCCCGGGCCAAGCTCCTGCCCACAGCCAGCCCTGTGCCAGCCTGTCCCAAATGCTGGGAGCAGGGGGCAGAGGGGCCAGCAGGCACCAGACACTCACCTCTGGTAGAACAGCAGGTAGGCCTGCTGCTGCTGCAGGACCTCTTGGGTGTCTGCGGACTCGACCCGCTCGTCGTCCGCTAGATACCACTGCCCATCGCTGGCCTGCAGCAGGGGCAGAGACAACAGGGCTGGGCTGTGCCCAGGGACCTTCCTGGCAGCAGGAGCAGCAGGAGCAGCGCCCGTGGGCAGAGCTCCTCTCCCCACAAGGCAGAGGAGGCCCAGGGCAGGCCAGGGGGCTCTGCCAGAGCTGAACCTTCACCCCTCCTGCGGCACAGCACAGCCTGTAGCCCGCAGCCAGTGCTCCCCACCAGGCACATCTGCTGAGCACCCTCCTTGCTGGGCCTACAGGGACCCCCCAGCACCCCCAGCCCTGAGGGGGTGGCACCACAGCTCCCCGGGCTCACCTTCACGTAGCAGTAGTAGTGCCCTGCGTGGCAGCTGTGCCCAGAGTGCACCAGCACCGCATAGAGGCTGTACAGGACGGGGCCCCTGTGCCGCGCAGACATGTAGGGGCGGAGGTTCAGCAGCATGGGGTACCGCACGTCCTGCAGAGACAGGGGGGCTCAGGAGCCTGCACAGGGCATGGCTTTTGTGCTGGGGCAAGAGCAGCACAGCTCTCCCAGCAGGGCCACCTCTCGAGGGAAGGGCACTCAGCCTCCTTGTGCAGAGGTGGTGCTGAGGAAGGCGGCAGGAGGAGCCAAACTGCGCCTGCACCGCACAGCGGGGGAAGGGCTGCGGGAGCGCACAGAGCTCACGCTGGGCACAGGAGCAGCTCCCAGCCTGCTCTGGGCAGCAGGACCTCGGGCCAGGAGACAGCCTCAGCTCTGGGCTGCCAAGCACTCACCTTTGTGATCTTCCCTCCGCCGCAGGGGGCAAAGCGCTTCAGTGCCACTGTGAGGACGTTGGCGGCGCGGTGGATGCTGAAGCGTTTGCTGGCCGACACCTCCTGCTGGCAGCTGCACAGGAAGAGCTCCAGCTCTTCAAGCTGCTCCGCCAGCCAGCTGCCTGCCAGCCCTGGCCGGGCAGCAAACCCCACGGCACTGACCCTGCTGGCAGCAGGCACTGCTCCCGGGCCCCCGCTCCCGGCCACGGCTGCTGGCCCAGCGCCTCCTCACGACGGGAGGCAGCCTTCCCGGCAGGCTCCCGCGGCCACGTCCCTCAGGGCTGAGCCGTGGCGCAGGTAGAGAAGCCCTCCCGCAGCCAGCAGGGGGCACACCCGCTTGCCCCAGCACAGCGCCCCCGCCGCCCGCAGCCCCCACACTCACCTGGCACACCTGTAGGCGTTCTCCCCGCACAGCAGCTCTGCCTTCACGAACTGCCCCAGCGCCTGCACCACGCTCGTGGCCTCCTGCGAGCACAGAGGAGAGGTCAGGCCACGAGTGGCCTGTCCACGCCACAGCCCCGGGAGATCACACAGAGCGTGGGCACAGGGCCACAGGCTGCAGCAAACCCCTGAGCCCCACCAGCTGGGCACTGCCCAGCACCACGAGGGGCAGCTGCAGGGGCCCAGCACCACGGAGCCTCATGCCCAGGCACCAGGCACTGCCCTGCCAGACAGAGAAGGCAGCTCAACAACGGCAGCGGCTTCCCTCTTCCCCGTGCTGTGCCTTGGCACCGGCAGGGTCAGGAGCCCTGAGGGCAGCGATGGTGCAGCTGCAGGAACAGCCCCAGGAGAGCAGAGCTCCTCCCCAGCCCCCACCCTGCCGCCGTACCCCGATCTCCAGCGCCAGGTCCAGGTAAGGCTCGTAGGTGTCCGAGGTGCTCTTGCACTCCAAGCACGTCACTGCCAGAGAAAGAGCACTGAGCACAGCCTGGCATGGCCCTGCACCCACCCCAGCACAGCACAGGCGGCACCAGGCTTCCCTCTCTGGGTCTGGGCTCCGGGATGCCAGCACCAGGGGTCACAGCCGGCCGGGGGGAAGGCTGCCCTGGCACAGCCAGTGTGGCAGCAGGGGCTCCTGGCTGGGGGCAACGAGCTGGGGACCCACAGCCAAGAGAGTTTCCTGTCACCGCAGCAGGGACCACAAACCCCAGCAGCTGCAGCTGGGGACCTTTTGCACACACTCAGCAGTGCTCCCAAATGATTCCTCCTGCGAGGCAGCCTGAGAGTCCCAGGCCCAGGAGCTGGCAGCCAACACTCACCACGGGACCGCAGGGAACCGCCGAAGATCTGCTGAACCAGTGTCGGGGCCTGGCTCTGGCCATCCCACCTAGGCACAGGAGCAGCAGGTCTCACACCGCCCCTCCACCACGGCCACCCCCGAGGGCCCCCTCCCCGAGTCCTCAGGACAGCTCCCCCGGTGCGCTCTGGCCAGCAGACAGGCTGCAGAGCTCCAGAGGCAGAGGGAAGTCGCAGCCTCTGCCAGGCTGCTCTCCCGGTGCCACAGCTCAAGGGCTGGCACCAGGCTCCCAGGGGCACCTTCCTCCAGCAGGAGCAGAAGCTGCCGGCCGGAGCTCAGAGCTGCGCGCTGCAGACACAGGCAGCGCAGGGCCCAGAGGAAAGCTGCTCACCCACAGCCACAGAGCTGCACCTGAGCCAGCTGCACCCCGGGTTCCTGAACAGCTGGCACAGGATCCAGACCCAGAGCAGCCTCAGGGTTGGGGGACAGGGCCACAGCTATGCTGGGGCAGAGGAGCCGGGAGAAGGTGGACTGTGGCACAGAGGGGCAGAGAGCTGGGCCATCCAGTGCGGCCCCTGCGGTCAGTGCCTCCCTCCAGGAGTTCAACCTGGGGCACAGGTTCCCCCCTCCCACGGGCACAGGGCACTGGTGAGGGCACAGGGCAGCAGGGCCACACATACTGGGCACAGCCGTTCCAGCAGGCCTGCTGCATGGCGTCGATGCTGTAGCGCAGGAACTCGTGGGCATCCTCCTGCTTCCGCAAGCAGAGGTGCTGGGCGATGTCTGCAGGAGGGGCAGCAGCCAGCCTCAGCATCTGCTGCAGCAGCTGCAGCCCCTCCCTCCCCCCCTGCTCCCCCGCAGCCCAAACCTGCTGTCAGGCTCACGGCCACGGGAGAAGCCCCCCGCAGCCCCCAGCCCCCGGCAGGCTCACTGAGCCATCTCAGGAGAGCTGTCTGCCGAGACCTGCCCCCATCCCACAGGCTCTGCTCCAGCATCAGTCCCTGCTCCCCTGCAGGGCAGGGCAGGGCAGGGCAGGGCAGGGCAGGGCAGGGCAAGGCAGGGCAGGGCAGGGCAGGGCAAGGCAGGCAGGGCAAGGCAGGGCAGGGCAGGGCAGGGCAGGGCAGGGCAGGGCAGGGCAGGCAGGGCAGGGCAGGCAAGGCAGGGCAGGGCAGGGCAGGGCAGGGCAGGGCAGGGCAAGGCAGGGCAGCCTCCCTTACTCTTGAGGTTCCGGATGAAGGACACCGGCTTTATGGCCTGCCCACTGCTGGCAAACGCCTGCCCCACGTGGTCCTGCAGCATGCACAGCATGCAGAAGCCTTCTTGGCGACCTGGAGCAGCAGAGCAGAGGACAAGATGTCAAGGACAAAACCAGGAGAGATGGAGGCAGGACAGAGGGAGCAGGGATCTCTGTTCCAACAGAGTTCAGCCATGTGCAGTAGTCCCTAGGAGCTCTGTGCTGCAGCACAGCTCTGGGGCATCCCGGGTACACAGGGGCCAGCAGACATCACCTGGCTGATGCCATCCCACTCACAGTACCACTGCAACACCCCTTCCCCCCCCAAGAGGAGACAGCATCCATGGGGATGGAAAACAGCCACAGGTACTCTCAGGAGGAGGGCAGATCCCAGCACAGCCCTACAGACAGGGCTGTGATCCCTGAGTGCTCCCCTTCTTCCCAGCTCAAACCCTCCCATAAACAGCAGCTGCTGCCCGCAGGCTGCCTCCTGCCCTGCCCTGGCTGCACCCAGCAGAGGCAGCGCCTCCCCGGTCCCAGGGTGCGGAGCTGGGAGCACTGCTAGGGCCAGGAGAGCACAGGAACAGCCTCTGGTGGAGACAGGGGCAGCAGGGACAGAGAGGGCACAGCCCAACACTCGCAGCCCCTGCCAGGGCCATGTGCAGAGGTGCTGAGCACAGGACAGGCAGGCAGCTCCTGCTCCCCACGGGCACCCTGGCACTGCCAGCCTGGCACTGCCTCCCGCCTGGCCGAGGCTCCCCACTCACAGCTGCGGCCGTGCTCCTCGGAGAGCAGGTAGTTGGCGAGCGGCGCCGTGTGGGTCAGGCACTGCAGCGTGGCGTTGAGGAAGCAGCTGAGCCCCAGGTTGTGCAGCCCGGCACCGACCCCGCAGAGCCGCTCCCACCGCAGGGACAGGCGCCCCGCGGGGGAGGGCAGCTTCTGGGGCACGGGGACCCCGTCCCCTCCTGCTGCCGGGGCTTGGTCACCGCCTGCAGGGAGAGGGGCGGTGAGCCACAGGGCTCAGGAGCACCAGCAGCCCCCTCGGCCCTCTACCTACCCTGCTTGCTGGTCAGCTCCTCCTTGGGGCTGCCGCGGGGAATGGCAGCCTTGACCCAGGGCTGCAGATGCTTCCCCCAGGGCTGCTCCCCCTTGCCACGACTGGCAGGCTCAGACTCTGCCGTCTGCTGCCACACCTGCTCGGGCGAGCCCGGAGCCCCTTCCTCACCCAGCCCCAGCCGGCGCCTCTTGGCTGCCGGCGCCAGCCCCTCCTCCAGCTCCTTCAGCCTCCGCATGCTGCGCAAGATGTGGCCACGCTCGGTGGCCTCGACTCAGCCGTCCCGGGCTACTGAGCTCTCTCCTCCTACTCCTCTTCCTCCTCCTTGTGTCCCTCGCACTCGGTGTCCAGGCAACAGGCTGAGGCAGAGAGGCAGAGCGGCGCTGCTGATTGGCTGCAGTGCCAAGGGGGGCGGGACTTGTCAGGGCGTGGTCGCTGGGCTCGGTGATGCCCATTGTGTGCTGGCACCGCGGCACAGCCGGGGGGGGCCTGGCCCTGTCCTGCTCCAGCCCCTGGCCCTGTCAGGTGCTGAGGGCAGTGGGACCAGGAGGGATCTGAACGTGGCCTCGCAGCAGCTCCTCTCCTCCCCTCCTCCTCTGTTCCCCTCCATTCCCGGGGGCCCACGGGATCCCTCCCTGGCTGAGGAGGGCTGCTGCAGACACCAGCTGAGACACCCAGCTGGAGGAGTGGCCCCTGCCATCGCTCCCCCGTGCCCGGGGAGCTTCCCCTGCAGGCACTCCACATGGAACCAGCAGCACTCCAGCACCTGGCAGGGAGAGACAGAAATGATAGGACGGTGGAATGCACCAGGCTGGAAGGGACCCTCGGAGGTCACCTTGTCCAACCCCCTGCAGTCAGCAGGGACATCTCCAACTACAGCAGGCTGCCCAGGGCCCCAGCAAGTTTGACCTTGAATGTCTCCAGGGATGGGGCCTCAGCCACCTCTCTGGGCAACCCGTTCCAGTATTTCACCACCCTCACTGTGCAGAACTTCTCCTGATGTCCAACCTAACTCTGCCCTGCTCCAGTTTCAAACCACTGCCCCTTGTCCTATCTCCACAGCCCTTCTGAACAGTCCCTCCCCAGCCTGCCTGTAGGTCCCCTGCAGAGAGTGAACTGCAGCTCTAAGGCCTCCCCAGAGCCTTCTCTCCAGGCTGAACAGCTCCAACTGTCTCAGCCTGTCCCCATAGCAGAGCTTCTCCAGCCCTCTGATCATCTTTGTGGAACTGCTCCAGGAGCTCCATGTCCTTCTGGTGTCGAGGGCCCCACAGCTCTGCAGGTGAGCTCTCCCCAGAGCACAGCACACTGGCAGGATCCTCTCTCTCCAGCTCTGGCCACGCTGCTTTGGATGCAGCCCAGGCTGCCACCTGCCCTCTGGGCTGCAAGTGCCCATTGCTGGTACATGCCCAGCTGCTCACCCACCAGCACCCCCAAGCTCTTCTTTGCAGGGCTGCTCTCAAGCTCATCATCCCCCCAGCCTGGACTGGTATCAAGGGCTGCCCCAAACCAGGTGCAGGACCTTGCACTTCACCTTATTGGTGTCATCAGCAAACCAAACCTCCCCTGGTGCAACCTGAGGCTGCTTGCTCCTGTCCCGTTGCTTGTTGGGACTCTTCCTTGGCAGAAGAGACCAACCCCCACCTGGCCCCAGGCTCCTTGCAGGGAGCTGTGGAGAGCAGCAGCAGAGATGCCAGTGGGGGCTGGGGGCAGCATTTTTAGCATTGCCATAGCAAGACAAATTTGTCTGGAGCCAAGATGGGGAATGAACAGAGCTGCAGGCAGGGGGTGAGCTCTGCCCAGGGCAGGGGTTGAGCTCTGCCCAGGAGCAGAAGGGACAGGAGGGAAGGACATGAAGAATGGGAGCAAGTGGAGCATGGATTGGAAAGGGACTGAGGCACAAACCCACAGAAATACCTCTAGCCAACAGGCAGCAAAGGAAACTCTTTGACATGATGAAGCCTTCCTCAGGTACTGGCTATTTAAAGCAGCCACACTCAGCATACAGCCTTATACAAACCCCAAGGGCTGTAGATCAGACTAACAACAATCATTCACCCTGATGCCTACCAGAACGTCCTGAATCCAGAAGATGCTTCCTTTGCTATTGCATTGGAGAAACAGAGTCAGGATGAAGAATGCAGCTGTGCGAGAACTGAATCCAGCCCTGAAACCATCTTCAGCAAGGTGCTGGCAGAGCAAGTGGAACAACAGCAAAGGCAGAAAGCTAAAGCTGCCCTCTTGCAGTACAGACATTGTGTTTCATTGGGAGCAAAATGCCCCATGGGGAAAGGAGGCTGGGAGCCGAGAAGCCTCTGCCCCCACTGCGTTGCACACAAACAGGCAAAACCAAAGCCAAAGGACACAGACGTCCAGGAGCGGCTGGGGGCTGTCACTGTGTCACCTATGGACTCGTTCCTGAGCCACTGCAGAACACTTTGCTGGGAGGCAACTTTGTAATAAGGGAAAGAAACAGAAGCCTGGATCCGAATGAATGACCCTGACAGGAGCCTTGGAGCTGTCAGAGGACAAAGCCTGCGATCTGTACAGAGCTGCAGCTGGACAGCAGAGGGGGTGAATGGAACAGAGTAACAGAAGCACACAGCCGGGAGCAGAGGCTTTAATGAAGGCACTCAGGAGATGTGAAACAAGAGTCAAAACGATGCCAGTTACTAAAGGTGCTAAGTCTATCACCCAAAACTCACAAGACATCTCCTTCCAGAGACGTAAGAAGGGGCAGGAAAGCCTGAAGCTTTTCCCTGTCCCACCAACAAAGCCCAGGGGGGAGCAAGGGAAAACCCAAGGAGGGCAAAGGATGCAAAATGGATAAAAATTTGAGCCCAGCTGCAGAGCTGAACTCAGGCGAGGGAAACACCACCTTCCCGTGACCAAACTCAAGGATGCAACAAAAGAGATACTCCAGGGCTATGAACTTGTCACTGCTCACTGTTTTACTCACAGGAGTGTCAGGCAACCTCCCAAGCTTCACCAGCAGCAACCCCTGGCACAGCGACTCCTCCAGTTTGCATTGGCTGTGGGACAGAGACACAGAGATGTTTGCCAGCAGCCCCCTGCCCAGGGCCAAACATTTTGTGCCTGGGAAGAGCAGGCCCTGCACGTTCAGAGTAATAATGCAGCTCTTTTGAGATGAGATTTGCCAACAGCTAAACAACCTCTTGGTAAAGAAGCCAGCCCGTTCCCATGCCTCTACTGGGTGATCTCTCCCCTGGCTGGAAGCCTGCGCGCTGGGAAACAGCAGGAATCACCTTGTCTGCATCACTGAAAATCCTCTCCAGTGCAACTGCAGACAGCAGGATCTGATGACAAAAAGCAAGACAACAAATCCAGCAAATGCCACCAAGCATCCCCTGCCCTTGCCCTTGGGGATAACTTCACCAGGAAGACTTTGTGCAGTCATCAATATTTCTCATGGCTGCTCTGCTGATGAAACTGGACAGGTGAAGCAGGATGTGGAAAAGCACAACAGTCACAGCCCTGCCACCAGGTATCACCAGGTGCTACACCTGAAGTGTTGAGGCTTCCTGGCACCCTGAAACTGCCTGGCTGCCAGACTTCACTCAGTGAAAGCAGCCGGGTTTAGCACTGATCTGCACTGCAGCTGCTTGCCCCCTTGCCTAACGGCTCCGTGCCGTGGGGCTTGTCCTCGATCATGCTTTAGAATGAAGCCTGCTCAGCAAACACAGGATTGAGACTCATCTCTTGCCTTACTGCCAACGAAAGCAGCTCTTGGCCTTCAGCTTCTGCCCAGGCTTAGCCTTGCAGCAGCGCTTAAGAGAGCCGGAGGGACCCGCGGAGCCGGGGCAGGGGGCGGCATGGGGGCACGGCCGGCTCCGCAGCAGCCGCCGGGCAGAGACGCAGGGTCCGGCCCCGGGAGGACGGACGGCTGCCCGGGCACCCCAAAGCCCACCCCGGAACCTCCTCCTCGCCCCCGTTCCGGGCAGCCTCTTCCAGGGCGGGGAGCAGCCGGCCCGGGCCCCGCCGCTCCCCTCCGCCGGCGACGGCTCTGCCGCTGCTGCCGCTGGCGCCGTCCCGCTGCCGCGGGGCTGGCAGCGCTGCGCTCCGGCCCGGCTCGGAGCGGCTCCGGCAGCGGCTGGGGCGGGAGGGGGCTGGGCCGCGGCTGACGAGTGCCCGGGGGCACCCCCGGCCCCAGCTCAGCCCCCCTGCAGCAGCCCCCTCAGCCCACAGCCCCCCGCAGCCTGCGCTGCCCGCTCCAAGGGGCAGCCCGGGTGGGCAGCAGGGCCCGGGGCCGCTGCCAGCACCAGCCAGCAGCCAGGGCAGGCCTCGCTTGGCTGCGCCTCTCTCCGGGCACCCAGGCTCTGCCCTGCTCGCTCTCGGGCTCTGTCCCAGGCCCGGCCTCGCTCCCGCCACCCTGCGATGCTGCGGCGCTGCCCAGGCGCCAGCTGGGGACACCTCCCCAAGGGGACCCTTCCCGCTCCGCTCAGCTCCTCCTGCCCCTGGAGGTGGGGGAGCGAGAGAGGGGGGAAGGGAGCGAGAGACGGGGGGGTGGGGGGGTGGAAGGAAGGGAGGAAGGGAGGGAGGAAGGAAGGGAGGAAGGAAGGAAGGAAGAAGGAAGGAAGGAAGGAAGGAAGGAAGGAAGGAAGGAAGGAAGGAAGGAAGGAAGGAAGGAAGGAAGGAAGGAAGGAAGGAAGGAAGGAAGGAAGGAAGGAAGGAAGGAAGGAAGGAAGGAAGGAAGGAGGAAGGAAGGAAGGAAGGAAAGAAGGAAGGAAGGAGGGAGGGAAGGAGGGAGGAGGAAGGAGGGAGGGAGGGAAGGAGGGAGGGAAGGAGGGAGGGAAGGAAGGAAGGAAGGAAGGATAGGTGGAAGGAAGGAAGGAAGGAAGGAAGGATGCATGGAGGGATGGATAGGTGGAAGGAAGGAAGGAAGGAAGGAAGGAAGGAAGGAAGGAAGGAAGGAAGGAAGGAAGGAAGGAGGAAGGAAGGAAGAAGGAAGGAAGGAGGAAGGAAGGAAGGAAGGAAGGAAGGAAGGAAGGAAGGAAAGGAAGGAAGGAAGGAAGGAAGGAAGGAAGGAAGGAAGGAAGGAAGGAAGGATGCAGCTAGTGCCTCTATGGGTTGGCACCTGCAGGCTATCCCAGCATGGTGCCAAACTCACCCAGACTCCGTGCAGCTTGATGCTATCCTCCTCCTCACACGTGGCCATGTCTGCCCCCAGCTTGAGGATGCAGTCTGAGAAGCCTTGGTGAATGCTGGCACTGGCAGTACCTGCTACCAGCAGCCCAGCCACGTGCCCTGCCAGCTGCCATGGGGTCCCCAGGCCTTTGGGGACCAAGCCCACCTCCCTCCCTGCTGGGATGACACAGGCACACCTGAGCCCCATGCTGCTGGTGCCACCAGGACCACCAAGCTGCCCCTGGCAGGCAGGACAGGCCTGTGATGGGTGGGCACTTGGAGGCAACCGAAGCCATTTCTGGAGTCCTTGTGGGCAGCTGCTTGCAGGCCAAGGGGCTGCTCCTGGCTGCCTAGACACAGCATTTGGTCACAACCTCCGTGTCAGGGCAGGCAGTTTCAGCACCCCAAGTGCCTGCATTAGCAGAAGGGACACCAAAGGTGACTCTGCTCTACTTCCTTGGGCTTTGTTAACTTGGAATGTGCTGCAGAGACAGCCAAACCTGAAACTGCCCATCTCAAGGCTTGACAGCTGCTGACAGGCCTTGGGCACTGCAGGCAGCAAGGCCTGTGCCTGGAAGAGGGCAAACAGACTTGGCTGTGCTGGGACCTGTTTCCCCTGGCTGCCTCAGTGCTTTCCCTACCTTGGCTCAAGCACAGGGGTGCTGCATGAAGCCCATGCTGAACTGGCCCAGTCAAGGATTTCCCAGCCTTCACAGGCACATCCTCACTATGGATGTGTGCACCTCCAGGAGCAGCTTGAAAAGGGCTCCTGAGTGGCTGAAGGTTCTGTCACTGTCAATGTCTACACTGCACTGGACTGCTCCTCCACTCCATTGACCACTCCGAAAGAGGGAAACAGAAAATATGTTGGTATTTATCAGGAAACTGTTGAATTTTGTAGCTGTGTGATTCCAAAGGGAGATAACTGAACTGTGCAAGGCTCAGCCTCTGCAGACTGGGGCACCTTGTGGAGCTGGTCACCAGGTGAGAGCTTTGCTTGACAGAAGAACTTAAGGAGTGGGAGCTGAGAGACAAAGCCTTGATAAGGCAAGCAGCTGACTGACAGCCCAAGGACAGGGGTGGGAGAAGATGCAGGCCCTGCCCATTTGGAGGTGAAAGGACCATGGACAACAGATAACCTCAAGTGACCATGAGGTTCCAATAGCTCTGAATAGGTATGAGCACCAGGGACAGGTGGGGATAGGATAATGATTTCTGGGGAAACTGGAGCCTGTGTCTGTTCATATCTGTAAGAACCTCTGTGTCCATGGATCCACGGGGGTGTCCATGGGGGTGCACACTTTGGGAGAGATTCCTGAGTACCCCAGGGCTGCAATAAAAGACTGGATAAACTAATTTGCTATCAAGGGTAGCTTCTTGGTTCCAACAGCAATGTTTGGTGAATCCAGGCTAATGACAGGTAGGAAATGTCAGTCTCCAGTTCAACACTGCAAGCAGAATCCATCATAAGGACATCTTCCTCAGGGTCTGCTGAGACTCAGTGACTATCGCTGTCACACCTTGTCAAGAGCAGCAGCCGGTGCAGCTCACAGGCAGAGCTGTCTGGAGCTGTGGCTCCATCCCTGTGTCTCGCCAGCTGCAGGCGCTCAGCTCTGCTGTGCTTTCCTTGCACTGCTGCCTCCAGCTTCCCAAGCAGCTTCCCGCACTGGCATCAGCTCACCGCGTTTTGGCTGGGGCTTGCTGTTGTTGTCTCGCTGGCAATGGTGTCAGCAAGGGCAATGCTGCCTCTGGAGCAGGCAGGGATTCTGCACGCAGGCTCTGGCGTGCTCTCGGGGCAGGCATCTTGGGGCGGGGTATTCAGCCTGGCACTGACGAAGTCTCTCGGCGACAGACTGAGAATGCCCTACCAGTGGATGAACAGCAGGGATCTCGTTTGCTCGGGTGCAGACAAGGAACTGTTTTGGCCATTCCACATCAGCTCAGTGACCAGAGAGCGCTGAACACAGCCAGGAAATACCCAAAGCCTCCTGGCATGGCGCCGCCGGGGGCGCCGTCAAACGTCACTTCCGCCCTTGCTTCCGCAGGGGAGTCCGTGCTACCCGCAGCAACCATGGCGCTATCCGGTGCGGCGTCGTGACGCCACTTCCGCCCTTTCTGCCAGCCTCCACCCGCCCTGCCTCCGGCGGTAGTCCAGAGGCGCCGCTGCCAGCCGGGCGGCTCTGGTCCTGCGGCCCCCGGATCCGCACGGGGAGGCTGCAGCTGCCGAGTCCCATAGCCGGGACCCGCCGTGGCCAGAGCCCCGCTACGAGCGCACCCCGTGGCTCCTCAGCTGCTCGGCTGCGGCTGCCCCGCAGCGTGGAGCGGGAAGAAACGACCGGAAGCGCCGGGTTCTGCGCTTGCGCGGCCGGCGTTTGCTGGGCCTGGCCAGAGCCACGGAGTCGTTTGGGTCGGGAAACCCCAGCAGGGTCAGTTTAATCTGGACACGTTCCAGCATCTCAACATCTTTCTTGAATCGAGGGGCCCAGAACTGGACACAGGACTCAAGGTGTGGCCTAACCAGTGCTGAGCACAGGGCACAATGACCTCCCTGCTCCTGCTGGCCACACTCTTCCTGATGCAGGCCAGGATGCCATTGGCCTTCTTGGCCACCTGGGCACGCTGCTGGCTCATGTTCAGCCCAGGGGCCAAGTGCCAAGCTCCCCCATGCTAAAACCTTATCCCCAATGACTTCCCCCACGGTGCTGAGCCAGATACATGTTTGGGTCCCTTACAGCGCCCAATCCAGGGAAAGCTTCCTGCAGAACTGTCCCGATGGGGCATAGCCAAGCCCAGCCATGTCTGCCCAAGAGCCTTTCCTCCATGCTGGAGGCCCAGAGCAGCAGCGGCAGGTAGGCAACAGAGGCTCTGCACAGGGGCTGTGTCCAGAGTCGCCGGCGGCATGAAGCCAGCAGCAGAGCTGCTGGGCAGGGCCCTGGCCTCTCACTGCTGTGCTGCTGCTCAGCAGCTACTTGGCTGCGTTTCAGATTGTTGTTTTGCCTCTGCTCCGGTTTGTTTCCAACAGGAGTTAAGAGAGAGGGGGTTTGGTAAACCCTTCCCTTTCCCCCCTTGCCTCTACCCGGCTGCCGGCCGGCTGGGGGAGTGCTGCTGGACCCTCTGCCTCCGCCTCTGCCCAGCGGCTCCACTTTCCCTCTCGCTGCGGACAAGGTGGAAGCTTAGCTCCTGCTCTTGCTTTGCCTCTGCCCTTGCATCCAGAGCAGAGCTCGGGCTTAGGACATTCCCTGCCTGCAGCTCCCGGCACAGCCTCTTGCGCTGAGCAGAAGTTCCCAGCCTGAGCATCGCTGTGTGAGGAACCTGACTCTCGAGCTTGAGCAAAGCCGCCGGGGTTTGGGGTTCCCCCCACTTTGCCTCTGCTCCATGAAGGAGCCGTAGGGAGTCCATCTTGTGACCGAAGCAGAAATTGCAGCTCCTGGCTCTCTCTAGCTCTGCATTTGATGTCAGGTTTAGAGTTGTCTTTTCCCTTCCTCTGCCTAAATCGTTCAGCTGCTGCTGAAGCTGCATTGTTTGTGGCTCATTCCCGGCCGGGCACGGGAACCTGAACAAACTGTAAAAAAGTTGCATTGGAGTTTTCTGGGGGACTTTTGGATTCATAAAGTTACCAGTATCATTATTAATCGTTCTGCCAGTTATTAACGATCATAATCCTACCAAGAACATCCTCTCAGCTGCTGTGGGCTGGGCAGCAGCAGCGCTTGGTGCTTCCCATCCAGCAGTGTTTTTCCAAGGGGCTGCCTGCAGGTCGCCCTGGATCAGGCCCTGAGCTGGCCTGAGCTGGCTGCAAGGGGATGGAGGAAGAGGTTCAGGCTGCTGAAATGCTGGAGTGGGTCCAGAGAAGGGCAACTTAGCTGGGGAAGGGTCTAGAGAACAGGACTGGGGAGGAGCAGAGCTGGTGGGAGCAACTGGGGTTGTTTAGCCTGGAGAAAAGGAGGCAGAACAGAGCCCTCCTGGCTCTCCACAGGTCCCTGCAAGGAGGCTGGAGCCAGCTGGGGGTTGGGCTCTTCTCCCAAGAAGCACAAGAGAAATGGCCCCAGGCTGTGCCCTCCGTGTGCCCAGGGGCTGGACAGCTCTCTGCCCTCCTGGAGGAGGAGAGCCAGGAGGTGCCTCAGGCCCTGCCAGTTCACCATCAGCCCTGGCAGAGGCACCATCCCTGCCCGGAGCTTCCTGGACATGCAGGTAGGGAGCAGTGGGGCCGGAGGGGCTTCAGCGGCTCTGGGAGAGGGCTTCAGTGCCAGTGTTCCCTGGTCGGGAACAAGCGAAGGTGGAAGTCTGCAGTGTGGAGTCCAACACACAGAGTGCAGAGGCAAAGGATGGAGAAGGAGAATCCAGGCAATGTGCAGAGGTAAAAGCTGTCCAGCTAGCTCTGGACATAGCTGAATGTGAGAGATGGCCAAAGCTTTATCTCTACACCGACTCATGGATGGTAGCCAATGCTCTGTGGGGTTGGCTAAAGAACTGGAGAAGGAATGGTTGGCAGAGAAAAGGAAAGCCTATTGGCAGCTGAGCTGTGGCAGGGCATTGCTGATGGAATCGAGAGAATTCCAGTGAAGGTGAGACACATTGATGCTCACATCCCTAAGAGCAAAGCTACTGAGGAACAGCAACACAACCACCAGGCAGATCTAGCTGCAGAGTTCTCAAGTAGACATGGACTCTGATCTAGATCTCGACTGGAAACACCGAGGTGAGGTGTTCTGAGCTTGGTGGGCTCACGATTCGTCAGGACATCAAGGCAGAGATGCAACTGGGCAGAGCTTACCCTCGGGGGGTCCAGTCCTCTGGAGACACGGCGGGCTTTCCGGTCGGTGAGACTGGTAGTATGACGCTGGAGCTTCTCAGGCTCGGCGAAGGTCCCTCCTCTGGAGATAATTCTCAGGGCTAAGGCTCAGCCGGCTTGCCTGGATGAGGCTTCTCGTTGTTGTGCAGAGGCTATGAGTTTGCTTGTGTGTATGAGAGGGAAGACTTAATAGCAATGAGCTCAATGGCAGAGGCTATGGCATGTGCTTCGTCCTCTCGAGCAAAGTGAAAGAGGGGGCAATGTGTTTACCAACTGGGGTAATACAGGTTCCTCGAGGCTAGATTTGGCCACTGGGCACTCTTGTAAACAACTGGCTTCAGCCTACAGGGAGCGTGAAGCTGGAGTTATGCCTCTACCTGGTACCAGCACGAGCATCCCCTGCGAAGGGTGCGGGCGGTGGTCTGTGCCGGCCGGGCTAATGCCTTGGCCTTTCTTTCCCCTCATGAAAGAGGAAGAACTTATCCATTGCTGGGACAAGATTCACGATCTGGGCATGATGTGCCTTCACTGCAATTTTACCTCTCTTTTCTCCTGCCTAATTTGCTTTGCCCTACCAGGAAAAAGGGAGAGGGTAGGCAATCTACATCTGTTCCATTTGGGCTTTTGGACTCTGGGAAAGCTTAAGCCACAAGACTCGCCTTCCCCACAAGTTTTGGGTACCCTTGAGTGGGGGGTTTCCCTTTGCAGTGAGTGGTGCACATTTTGGTTCATCTTTCTAGAAGTGATATTCCTTAAAGCTCAAGGTTTAAGCTTGCTTGGTTGTGCAGGAGCATGTACCCAACAAGCATCCTAGCTTGGAATTTAATCATGTTGAAGGAGTGTGCAGTCATTCTGCTTACTATAACTTCCCATTTGGGGTGGCTGTTTTGTGGGTGCCTCCATCACAGGAGGGAATTAGCAAGGAAACAAAGTTGGTGCAGAAGTAACAATTTTCCTCAACGAAAAGCTTGAATCCTCGTCTCTTGCCTGCACAGACCAGGGGCAGCAGTGCATTTAGGTTCAGGTATCATAGTGTCGTCATTCTTGTAGCTTTTAATGTAACGTAACCAAACCAGCAAGTTGTAAATGGAGGGGCAGGTTGCTTGCCTTTGCCTTGTAACAGCCAGGTGAGCCAGCAGCCAGGGAAGTGCCGGTGCTGCCTGGGCGCTGGGCTGTTTCTTAGAATCATTCTGCTTGGAGAAGACTTTTAAGATCTTCAGCCATTTGTTTGGAGTTTCATTTGAATTTACTTCTGACTCAACACAAATGTAATTCCCAGCACTTAAGAGGTGCTGCAGGTATCTTGGAATGGTAGGGGTTGAAAGGGACCTCTGGAGATCAAAGCCAACCCTCTTGGCAAAGCAGGGTCACATAGGGCAGATGACACAGGAATATATCCAGGCAGGTTTTGAATGTCTCCAGAGAAGGAGACTCCACAGCCTCTCTGGGCAGCCTGCTCCAGAGCTCCAGCACCCTCACGCCAAAGAAGTGTCTTCTCATGTTGAAGTGGAACCTCCTGTGTTGAGTTTGTCTCCATTGCCCCTTGTCCTATCACAGGACACCACTGAAAAGAGACTGGCACCTTCCTCTTGAAGCCCACCCTTCAGACACATGGAAAAGATCCCCTCTCAGCTCTCTTGCAGTTTCCTCTTTCTAGATTTGGTATGTGTTGTGGTATAAGGATTAACAGGTGGGCCCCAGGACCCCGGTAGGGTCACCAGGTCATGTTATTCTTTTCCCCTTTCCTGCCTATCCTCTATTAAAGGGGTCAGGAAGTTCCTTTGAGCTCTCTCTTCCTTTTTTGCGTCCTGTCTGGTGGGGAGCTGTTGCTGGCTGCTGAAAACCCTGGTGTGGTCAAGCCTACCACTGCCATCTGAGATCAGGTTTTGTGTCCATCTGTATGGCTCTTTTCCCTTAATACCTTTTATTATCTAATTACTTTCTTAGCTTCCAATTCTGTGCAAGCCCATTTGTTTATCCCTTACTTCCTCTACCTATCTGGTGTGTGTGGGGGGGTTGGTAATCCAAATTCTGTACTGTGGAGTTTTTGCCCTGAAGACCTTAAATGGTGACTGTATGATGGCAAAGGAAGGTGTAACACAAGGGCTTTGATTTTAGTTTGCTTCCAGTTTTCCTCAGGGGAAACAAACAAAACAACCTCAGGCAAGAAGTTTTACTGCCTTGCCGAGGTGGGACTTGAGTTCTCATTGCAATAGCAGTGTGCTGAAATTCAGAATTTGTAGGCATGTAAATGGATTTAGTTGTTGTGTAGTTGCATGGGAAGCCAACACATCAATGTCTGCACATAAAGCCTTGGTGAGCAAATGTTGGAGGCGTTGGGTGCATTCCTGCTGTGCCTGCTGTAGCGTTTCCTTACGACTCTGGAGTGCACAGGGGAGCATGCATGGAGGGATTGGATGTTTGAAGCCCTTTAAGGGCAAACAGGCCTCTTCTGTGTAGCACAAATTAGCCACAAGGGTACCAAATGAGTGCCTGAGAGGAGAGGCAGTGTGTTATAATTTGAGCCCGCATGAAATCTGTTTGGTATCAAACCAGTCAGATTCTGAGCTAGCTTCTCCACTGGAGCAGATCAGTCCAGTTCCATTACCTTCAGTGGAGCAGTGCCTCCATGGCTGCTGGGGAAAAGGCTGACTCAGAATGTGTGGTGTCAACTCGTCATGCTTCTGTTCATAGCTGAAAAACACTTTTGTGCAGTTTTTGTAGTGTAAATTTGTCCTCAACTTAGAAATCAGTCTTGACCCTGGTCTGCAAACGGTTCTGCTCAGATACTGTCTGCTGACATGTTTCTTCCCCTTTTACTCCGCTTTACTCTGTTCTGGTGAGACCCCACCGCAAATCCTGCCCCCAGTTCTGGTGTCTCCGACCCAGGATGGACACAGCTATTGGAGTGAGTCCAGAGGAGGGCCACAAGGATGATCCAAGGGCTGGATACAAGGGCTGCTAGGAGGATATGCTGATGGAGCTGGAGAAGATTCCAGGGTGACCTCAGAGCTGCCTTCCAGGACTTGAAGGGATCCTACAGGAAGGCTGCAGAGGGACTTTTCATATGGGTGTTCAGCACTAGGACAAGGGGCAATAGTTCTAAGCTGTGGGAGAGTAGGTTTAGACATGGGGTGGGAAATACTTGCTCTTAGAACATCTTATGAGCTTTCCTCTCCTCTAGTGGCTGCCATTTGTGACTTTGCACTCAGGCTGGCATTTTGAAAATGGCTACATGACTTAGAAGCTGGAGAGATGTTTCTTGTCAGCAGGACTTGGGCCCTAAACTTACAAGATTTTCAATCATTTTATCTTGCAAGTCCTTAAAATTTCCTTATCTGATATGAAAGCCATAGGCACTTCCAAAATGCCATGGCTTAATTAGCTGGCCTCAACCAAAGAAAGTCAACTGGAGCATTCTTTCTCTGCCAGTTTTAATTACTGTGGAGAAAAAAGAATGAAGTCCTGAAAGGCCTGTTTGAGTCTGATGTTTTGTCAGAGCCCATCAGGTGTTCTGGGGATGGGCAGAAGGTGTTTTCACAGCAATGTAAGACCCTTTTTTAATTAGAATAGGAAGGATTTTGGATGCTCAAAAGTGTAGTGTCTTGTTCCAGCTCCTGCAGAGAAAACGGTAGCCCCACATTCTCTGCTCCACTCTTACAGTCCCTTTGCAGCTCACCCATAGAACAGAGGAATTGGGGGCTAGGTTCTTTTCTTTAGATTATAACCTCAAATGTTGTCACTTTTCCCTCAAAAATGTTCATTCTATAATGTTTTCTAAGTTATAAAGTACCTCATATTTTAATCAGGAACATTCTCTCTCTCTCTTTAGATGCTTCAACTTCCCTGTCACAACCTGAGATCTGCCTCAGGGAGGCTCCCATTGCTGCCTCAAGGCTGCATTCTGACCCACCTGGCAGAGCCATGGGGCCAGTACCTTCTGATGGTTCAGAGCCCTCTTGGACAGCACCTGGCAAATCCAGGGCAGGGAGAGAGGTGATGAGAGCCAGTGGGAGAGACTCAGGCCATGGTGCCATGTCTACTGGGACCTGTCGTGTACCTTAGGGTGCTCACAACCTGCTCAGCAACAAGCCAAAACCTACCAGCCCTTGTCCATGACCCTCAGGGTGCTTACAGCCCATTTAGCGCCAAACTGGGAGCCTCCAGCCCTGTTCTGTGTCACTCAGGATGCTCACAGCCTGCTCAGCCGCACATGCAGCATGCTCCTGCATCCATTGGCTCTGTCCCCCTGCTTCCAGGCTCCCTCTTGTTCCAGCAGGAGCCTGGCCCCAGCATCTTTCATCACTGTCCCACCTGCCCTTCCCAGCTAGACCCTGGTGGTGTTCCCATGTTTTGCTCCAGCCAGCCCCTGGTAGTCCATAGACTACTCCAGAGCTTTACCTAACACAAGAGGCCTCCTCAGCTTCATGTCTCAAATGACATGAGAACAAGAAAGTACGGGGGCAGGGGGAAGAGAATGAGAAGAAATGTCTTGAAATGTCTTTCCTCTTCTTGGCCTTTATTCAATAAGCAATGACAAGTAGAGTAAAGAAAGAGAAAAGGAAAAGCAGAAATGTCTTTTTAATTGATTGTTTCTTCTTGACCTTTCTTGGACAAGGAACACAAGTAGAGAAAAGACAGAATTAGGTGAAGAAACATCTTCCAATTCCTTATCTCATCTTGGCCTTTCTTGTTCAAGAATGGCTAAGGAGAGAAAAGCAAGAGAGGAGGTGAAGAAATATTTTCAAATGCCTTTTGTCTTCTTGACCTGCCTTGAAATGCCAAGCAAGGAAAAGAAAGAGGAGAACAAATGTTTCCAATTTTTAAATTATCTTTTATTTGCCTTTTGGCCTTTCTTAAACAAGAAAGGGCCAAGCAGAGAAGTGAAAGAGAGAAGGAAGAGAAGAAATATTTTCAGATTTGTTTTCTCTTAGCTGTTCTGGAGCAAGAAATGACAAGAACAGAAGAGAAAGAGAAGGTGAGGCCTTAGATTCACAGAATGGTTTGGGTTGGAAAAAACCTTGAAGCCCATCCAGTTCCAACCCCCTGCCATAGGCAGGGTCTCCTCCCAGCACCCTAGGTTGCTCAAGGCCTCATCCAAACTGGCCTTCAACACCTCCAGGAATGGAGGACCCTCAACCTCCCTGGGTAACCTGTTCCAGTCTCTCTCCAACATCACTCTGAAGAATTTCTTCCTAATCTCCAGTCTAAATCTGCTGTCCTCAAGCTTCAATGTGTTGCCCCTCATCATATCTCTAAGCCCTTGTCAAAAGTCCCTTCCCAGCCCTCCTGCAGGTGCCTTCAAGTACTGGAAGGCTGCTCTAAGGTCTCTCCAGAGCCTTCTCATCTCCAGGCTGAACAGCCCCAACTCACTCTCTGTCCCTATAAGAGAGATGCTTTATCTTTATGGCCCTCTTCTGGACCCTCTCCAACAGTTCCATGTCCTTCTTATGCTGGGGGCACCAGAACTGGATGCAGTCCTGCAGGTGCAGTCTCAGCAGAGCAGAGGGGAGAGTCGCCTCCCTGTCCTGCTGGTCACACTGCTTTGGATGCAGATAAACCACACCAACAGGTGCTACTTGCACTTAAGCCCAGAGATCACCTTCACTGGCAGCCCCAGAAATGAGATCTCTGCACCATACAGGGCAGTGCAAGAGGTCACACACAGAATCACGCAAAATACCTGCTTGGAAGAGACCTCCAAGCTCACCCAGTCCAACCTCCACCCAGCACTGAAGGCTCAACACTAAGCCATGTCCCTAAGCACCAGCTCCACACACTCCTTGAACACCTCCAGGGATGGGGACTCCAGCACTGCCCTGGGCACAACATTTCACTCTTGCAGTGAAGAAATGTTTCCTAATGTTCAGCCTGAACCTCCCCTGGTGCAGCCTGGAACCACTGCCCCTGCTCCTGTCCCTTGTCATCAAGGAGAAGAGGCTGCCCCCTCCTCATTCCAACCTCCCTTCAGGGAGCTGTAGAGAGCCTGTAAGTTGACTCTGTGCCACTGATTGCAACCCTCTGAACTCTGCTGTGGGGCCACTTTGCAATCCACATCACAGACCAATCATCTGTGCCACATTTCCTGAGCTGTTCCATGAGGATGTTATGGAGACAGTATCACAAGTCTTACCAAAGTCAAGGTAGATGACATCCACTACTCTTCCCTCATCTGCCCATCTGGTCATGGTTTCATAGAAGGCTATCAGAAGGCAGGATCTCCCCTTGGTAAATCCATGTTGGCTACTCCTGATAACATTCTTGTGATTAGAGATGACCTCCAGGATAAGTTGCTCCACCATCTTTCCAGTGATGGAGGTGAGGCTCACTGGTCTGTAGTTGCCTGGCTCCTCCTCCTTGCCTTTTTTGAAGACTGGAGTGACATTTGCTTCCTTCCAGTCCCCAGGCACCTCTCCTGACTTAAAAAAAAACGATGGAGGCACGCAGCAACAGTATCAGCAGCTCTTGTGGATGCACAAGATGAATGGGCAGAGATGTTCCAGCCCCTTGATCATCCTGTTGGACTCTCTGCAGTCATTCCCTCTCTCTTGAACTGGGGAGACCAAAACTAGACATGGTATTGCAGCTGAGGTCTCAGCAGGGCAGAGCGGGAGCACCTCCCTAGCCCAGCTGGCCATACTTCTCATGATGCACCCCCTGGTGCCACTGGCCTTGTTGACCACAAGGGCACACTGCTGGCCCAACCCATGAACTTGGTGCAATGGATGAATTGGCTTTGCCACACAGTGAACCGAATGCTCCACCTTCAATCTTTTCCTTCATCCCCAAAGAGGGCAGGGTTTATACTCAGGGCCACTCTCTGTCCCATGCCTGTGCAGTCCAGCTAAGATTGCCACAGACTGGCAGCAGCATTGTGCAGCACCCCCAGCTGTGCAGCCTGCCCCTCTGCACATTCAAACCAAAGTGCTGGTTTTTAGTGACAGAGACAAAAAGGGTTTGGACTTCCACCAGCACATGCAGGGCTGAAGATCAAACCTGATCAGCCTGGGCAGGGAACTTTAGACCTGCAATTTTACACATTTTGAAACAGCCCATTTCAGAGGGCAGGGTGCAGAAAGGTCCTTTACAGGGGGAAGCACACCTCCTGCTGTCCAGGCCTTCCTGTGCCTCACTGTGCTGTTGGGTACCAGGCACAGGAAGGTTAATCTGCATTTTCAGCTGCAATGAATAAGGACCAGCTGAGTGTGTGGCTGGTCAGCTGCTCCAAGCCTCAGTAAGAGAGTACAAAATGATTCTGCTGTTAGCAATGGAGAGTTTGTAATTGTACTTTACTTTTTTTCTTCCCAAAGATCTCCCCCTGGTCTGTAACTGGAAAAATTCAGCTCCTTTGCTCTTCCAACAGATACACACATCTTCTCCAGAGGAAGCTGCACTTCTGAGGGCCTGAGTGCCATGGCAGCTGCTGGAACTACAGATGCTCCTTTTCATTCTGGCTGTGAAACCCAGTAGCCAAGGAATAAAGTAAGCCCTTGACAGATTAAGACTGCGCTGTCTCTGAAGTACAAGGAAGTCAGTAAGTGATGTTAGAGAAGATACTAACAACATTGGAGAGGTATGAAGCAGGTCTCCAGTGTGAATCTGCTGTCCTCACATCTAGCTGCAGAGAACTGGAACAGCAGCTCAGGTCTGATCATCATCACAGGGCTATGCTTTCCAACACAAATTTATCTCCTGTGTCACACCACAGCACTTGCAATTTGCCAGAAGTCTCTGAAGTTCTGTTACTCAGATTCATTCCAGTTCCCCCTGCCTCCAAATTCAGGAATGGCAACTGTCCCATGAGGGCCATGGGCTGCTCCACAGCTGCTCAGCAGTTCTAGGTTGCTCCTTTCTGCTAGCCAGCTGTCCTTGGCCAGTAACAGGAAGCACGCAGCTCCACGGGCAGCAGGTGCTAAGCAGAGGTCGGTCCCTCTGCAGCCGCTGCTCCTGCACTGCCACAACAGCAGGCTGGCAAATCCTAGTGCCCTTCACTGGCTTCCCTGGGATGTTCTACAGGAGCATCTCTGGTATGCCTACAGACACTGAGATGATCCACGTGGGTGCACAAGAAGCACCTTCCAGAGTTTGCTCCAGTTCATGATAACTAAGCCAATAGAATACCCCTTCTGAAATCCATCACCATTTCTGTATCCCATAACAAGAGGGTTAAATAACAGAGAGTTATACAAAGGATTATCATTGTATGTCACTGTATCATTCCATTGATAATTTACAGGTAAAGAAGGAAGACATTCATCATTAGGCCTTCTGCTGGAACACAAGCAACCAAGCACCCATAGGGATTCTGAACTTTGCAACAGCTGCTAAAAGGCTTTTCCACACTCCTCTCTCCCACTGTGTCAGCGCTCACTGTCACAGCGCTCACTGCTCACACAAACTGGGTCAAAACAAGTCACAAGGAAGCTGAGGATAAATCACAGCAGAGAAGCCCCAGCAATGGCATCTCCAGGTTAATGACAGCAAGCCAGCAGAGAGGAACTGAACTGAAATGCAATTGCTCATAACCATACAGAGGGCAAAGAGGATGAGTGAAGGGATCAGTGCAGTGACAGCTCTGACAAGGTAGGAGGAGGCATCACTTTATAGAGTAGTTGGCCTATGAGACACAATCGAGTGAGAAGACAAAATAATCTTTTCTGGTAAAGGAAAACCAAATCCATCTCCAAATTCCATTTCATCTGAACAGTGCATCTGAAAGGGAAAACACTGGATACAAGAGGAATGCTAGGACTGACTGACTGCACCAGCTGTAGACAATAAAAACTGATTCCAAGTGCACTAAACCTGACCATTTGCTACAGGAGGTAACTCGGAGCAGGCAGGAAGGAAAAGAAAAGCTGTCCACCCTTTTTTGCCTTGTTTTTATTGTACTGGATTTAGGGTGCCGCTGCATTTTAGCAAGTGGAGTTTAGTCCTGATGAACACAAATGAAAGGTGGCTTTCATTTTCCCAGAGATGGATAAATGCATCACTTGGAAAGCAGAGAAAGGTCAGTCACAGGTAAGTATTCAGAGCAGAAAGCAGGAACGAGCATTTCTGTGCCTTAAGGAAAGACAACTGCACACATTCTCAAACCAAAGACACAAATGTGTAACAAAAAGTGGGTTTGCTGAGTGACTTCAGGGTAGGGGTTCCACAGGACGTTATTAGGGGACATGTGAAAACCTAAGAACAAAACCAATCAGTGTCAGGTGGCCTATTGTGATGCTCCAAGCTGCGCCTTGAATCAGGGCCTAAGTAAAAAGCTCTCCTCCCCATGGTGGCAGTGCCACATTTGGAGCAGTGCCACACCCTGCCTCTGTGATTTTGCAGTATGGTACCTAAAGGCCACAGAGAGTGCCATCCAAAGGCTGCAACACGCCCTTGGGGAACAACATCACCTCTTCAGTCTGCTGACAATGACCTGACACAAGATCTTGGGGATTTTCATTATTTATTTTCAGTATTTCCTCTCCAGTTGCACACAATTTTGTGACGACAGCAAGTGCTGAAGTAATGACAGTTCGTGGGGGTGCTGAAGAGTTCTTGAGAAAAGCAACATGTGAGAACCCACTATTAAAGCTCCTGTCCGAGCACCAGCTGGCTGGCACATCCCTAACTGGAACACATCAGCTATGGGCACATTTTGTCACCAGCCTAGTTAGAAGTGACGTGAAGCAGTCATCTGAAAGCACTGCCAGGCAAACACCTGTGAGACAAAGGCAGGACACAGGAGTGGGTGGGGCAGCTGAGGCCAGCTTATTCTGCAGGGTACAGATGCGAGAGTTCATTCCAAAATCACCACACTGCAATGCACTACACAAAAGCAAACAATCTCTGACATGGGCCCCAAGGCTGCAAACACAGACCTGATGGTGAAGCCATCTAGGATTGCTTTGAGAGGAAGCAGAGTGGCTGGTGAAGATCAGAGGAAAGCAAGAAGCATCAACAGAGTGAGTACAAATGCAAAGCAACAGCAGCCTTTGCACAAGGAACTCTACTCAAGCTGCCTTCCCTTACCATCTTCCCTTTACAGCACTTCAGCCATAGAGGGAAAATCCCACTCCTTAAAGAGCCACCTGGTTACATCCCTGCAGCATGCAAGGCTTTGGAAAAGGCGACCATGCTTCAGGAGAGAATTCAAAGCAACCTGGGTGAGAACGCAAGGCTGATGCCTTGTAAGCTATTCGGACTATGGAAGGGCTGAACAACTCAGACAGTACCAATGGAAGCTGGAACAGATGCTCAAGGCAGAAGTGTTTGTGTAAGAAGAGTAAACAGAACAAATTGCTAAGCAAGGCCACAAGAGAGAAAAGAAAGCCCTGAAGGTTTGTTCAGCAAAGTGATCTGAGTGTCCAGAACTCTCCCTGCTCTAATGAAGAGGGCTTGACTGAAGCAGTGTTATGGTGCATGTTCCACTTCCAAACTCCATCAGTTCTCTCCCACCTCAGTTCCTCTGTCCTTGGTGTAACCTCTACCAACACACAGAGAGCACAGTTCTGGTGCTCCTCGTACAAAGTAGTTCGGAAAGCACAAACTCCCTGCTTCTCATGATGAAATGGAAGATCTGTTGCAGGGTCCCACAGTATGTTTAGCAGCCTCTGAACAGCAGTTTTAAGAATCACAATTTGCTGTTATCCCCCAAGATCACTTCCTAGTCACCTAGTCCTTTGGTAGAGAAGCCATCTAATGGTCAGGAGATATTGTGAGCAATGCAAGAAGGAATCCAACCAGTTTGCAAATCCATAGACAGACCTTTAGCTTGTGAGTGTAACCATGATATGCAGAATTACTGCTCCTCCTGCACTGGAAAAAGACATCACAACTGTCATAAAACTCTGAAATGTGGTTGTCAGTTCCTGATTCAAATAAAAACAGTCAATTCTTTTGAAACCTTGTGTTAAATACATTCCCATCATCACCACAGCTCTAGGAAATGGCCACAACAGCAGGCACATGCCCTATGGACACAACACAAACAGTTTGCATGTGTGGAATTCTCACAGAGCAGCCAATTTCACCTGACATAAATAATCTTGTACCAATTTTTAGGCTTTTTCAAAGGAATCAAATGTCCCAAATAGATCTGTTCCTCTGCAACATTAAAAAACAAACAAACAACCCCCCTAAAAAGTCAGTGCAAATTGAACTTGTTCACCAGGATAGATTCTTAGTAAGCTGAGGGTAAAGAAAGTTGAAGGGATTGAAGGAGGAAACTCATACAACTGCCAACTGCCTTTAGCAGAGGTTAGGGAAGATGAGGAATGGGAAGTCCTGGATCCTATAGCAGAGCCTTCTGTGAGTAACTCTGCTGCGGCTGTTGAGGTGGCAGAGGCTGTGGTTGTTGTGGAGGTGCTTGCTGGCTGCCTGCTGTCTGTGGCAGAGCTGTAGATGCTAAGCTGTAGTTTGGCACCTGGGACAGATTAGTTCCAGCATTCTGATAAGCAGCAACATCGACAGCAGCAGGCGGGGGACTGTACACCGAGGCCTGGTTAGAGTAAGTGTGTCCAGCAACGGAGCCACCCATGGCACTGGAACAGAACAAAGGACACTTGAGTTAACCAACAAGTTACCAACAGAGCAGCAACACCCTGTTCTGTCTTCAGCCCATCTGTAGATACACACAAACAGCTCTTGCCTCTGGGCACCATCCAGATTTAAAACTGCAGCCAATGAACATTCCAATCAAAATTCCAAATTAGATTTAAAGGTACCTAACACCCTCCCAGGGAGTTAAAGTGGACAGCCTATACTGCAGCTGGGTTATGGTTGGACTAGATCATCTCAAAGGTCTTTTCCAACCTCACCAATTCTGTGGGATCCTATCTATTGTCCACTGCACTCAAGCGAAACAGCAACCCCCAGCCCCCTGAGACAGCAGAATGAGTCAGAGGCAGCATACAGAAACTCACTTCACTCCATGCTGTGTCGCCCCAGATCAGCAACTCCGGGGGACAGAAACTCACAGGATGGATGCTGGACCAATTGCTTGACAAGGAATTGGCTTGAAGATTGCACTCAAAGACTGTCGGTCACTAGCTCAGTGTTGAAGTGGAGACCAGTGACAAGTGGTGCTCCTCAGAGGTCAGTGCTGGGACCAGTGGAGTTTGACATCTCTCTCAGTGACATGGGCAGTGGGGTTGAAGCACCCTCAGCAAGTCTGCCAACGACACCAAGCTGTGTGGTGTGTTGACAGGCTGGAGGGAAGCATCCAGAGGGACTTGGACAGGCTGGAGAGGTGGATCAATGACAGTTTTATGAAGTTCAACAAGGCCATGGGCAAGGCCCTGAACCTGGGTTGGGGGAATCCCAAGCACAAATCCAGGCTGGACAGATAATGGCTGGAGAGCAGTGATGAGGAGAAGGACTTGGAGGTGCTGGGTGAGGAGCTCAACATGAGCTGGCAACGTGCACACCGCCCAGAAACCAATCCTGTCCTCGGCTGCAGGTCAAGGAAGAGGATTCTGCCACTCTGCTCTGATAAGACCCCACCTGGATTCCTGTGTCCAGCTCTGGAGTCCCCAACACAAGGAGACCATGGAACTGTTAAAGCAGGTACAGAGGAGATGACAGAGATGATCAGGGGGAGGAAGCACCTCTGCTATGGGGACAGGCTGAGAAAATTTGGGCTCTTCAGCCTGGAGAAGAAAAAGCTCCAGGGAGACCTTAGAGAAGCCTTCCAGTACCTGCAGGGGAATACAGGAGAGTTGAGGAGGGACATCTGCCAAAGGCCTGGAGTGACAGGAAGAGGAGCAATGGCTTCAAACTGAAAGAAGCTGGAGGAAATTCTTCCCCATATAGGTGGTGGGACACTGGAACAGGCTGCCCAGGGATGCTGTGGATGCCCCATCACTGAAAGTATTGAAAGCCAGGCTGGATGGGGCCTTCAGCAGCCTGGTCTGGTGGAATTCTCTGTCTATCCAAGCTTTCAAAAATAAAATCATTTTGTACAGAGAGTCAAAAGCCCAAAGCAGAACCTTGTCCTAAGGTCTGTTCCAATCTTTTTCACAATGTAGGTGCTTCAGCTGCAGCTCTGCACCCCTAAGCATCTCCTCAGACCAGAAAAGCGACTGGAACTCCTCTGCCTGGGGAAGCTGCCGTGAGTGTTTAAAGCCCATTGACTTGGTTCCAAAACTGAGCAGATTTCTCCCCATGATCCACAGTGAGGTATTTGGGAAAAGGATAACACAATGGACACCAACTCAGGAATTATGCAAAAGCAGCTAGAGCAGCAGATCATTTTCATCATAAATGGATCTAGAAAGTTAGCTAAAGAAAAAATGATTTAGAAAGAGAAATCAAGCTTTGTTTTCTGTGGTTTCCTAGAAAAGAAATCTCTATAACTGACATATCTCTTCTGGACAAATTATCAACTAGAGAGAATGAGAGAAGCCTGAGGTTTGTCAGGAGTGTTTACCATATGCATGGCACCAATAAAAAGCAGAGTTTAAATAACAGCACTGGAGCTCTTTTAGTTGTGGTTAAAATTCTAACTTCTGTGTTTAATATTTTCTGTAGTCCTTTCACTCAGAGAGTCACAGAATGGCAGAGGTTGGAAGGGACCTCCAGAGACCATCCGGTCCAACCCCCCTGCCAGAACAGGGTCACCCAGGGCAGGTCACACAGGAACACATCCAGGTGGGTCTTCAAAGTCTCCAGAGGAGACTCCACAACTTCTCTGGGCAGCCTGTTACAGGCCTCCAGCACCCTCACACCAAAGAAGTTTCTCCTCATGTTGAGGTGGAGGAGAAGCTTGACTGATTCAGACACCTGAAAAGCAAAGTATTTAAAATTACTTTGTGTAAGAGGTCTGTGCAGGCTGAGCAGGCAGCACTGAGCTGGCAGATGGAGTCCCTGTGCCTTGGCTGTGAGAAGAGAGCTGTTCAGGAGGAAGGCTGTAGCCTGGAACGTGGCCCAGCTGTGCGCTCCCTGGCACCAAGTAGGCACTGCTCGGAGGTTGTCCTGCATAAACCTGGGAAGGTAAAGAAAGGAATATTAAAAACAAAATACAAAACAGCTTGGTGTTTAGGATCTGACTTGAGAACTTAAGGACTGCCCTCTCACCCTTTTCCTGTTTTAACAGAACCCAACAGACTCCCTTCTGTTAAGTGCTGCAGCAGAAAACATCACCACAGGCTCAAAGGACACTGATCGCATTCTACCCTCAGGCTCCAGCCTCATAAAGATCCAAGAATCCACTGGGAACTTTGTATTCCACAGTTTAGCTTAGTGACTCTCACTCATGCTCAAGAAGACCTTCTGCCAGAATACATGGACAGCGCTGAATCAAGTAACAAAGGGCAGCCCAGAGCAGAACACTTTGTGAGGCCCAGCTGTCACCAACCAGAAGGGCTGAACTGCAAAGCCAACAACCTGTGCCTGTGTGTCAGAGCTACCTGACCACTGCATGGAGCTGCTGGGACTGCAACTGGTGAGCTGTCAGAGCAGGCCAGGAGAGAAAAAGAGCTCCTAAGAAAATGGCAACTGAAAATAATGTCCTACTTTACAACTAGCTAGGGGAAAAGCTTGTCAGGAGATCACAGAATCAGAGAGTGTTAGGGGTTGGAAGGGACCTCTGGAGCATCCAGTGCAACCCCTGCCAGAGCAGCACCACCTAGGTGCTGGGAAGACATCCAGGTGGCTTTGGAAAGTCTCCAGAGCAGGAGACTCCACAACCTCTCTGGGCAGCCTGCTCCAGGCCTCCAGCACCCTCACACCAAAGAAGTGTCTCCTCATGTTGAGGTGGAACCTCCTGGGTTCCAGCTTGTATCCATTGTTCCTTGTCCTGTCACTAGGCACCACTGAGCAGAGCCTGGCACCTTCATACTGACACCCAGCCCTCACATATTGATAGACACTGATCAGATTCCCTCTCAGCCTTCTCTTCTCCAGATTAAAAAGCCTCCGTCTTCTTTTCAGCAGAGATGCTCCAGACCCTTTATCATCCTTGAAGCCTCTGTTGGACTCGATCCAGCAGGCCTCTGTCTCTCTTGAACTGGGGAGCCCAGAACTGGACACAGGATTGCAAGTATGGTTTCAGCTGGGCAGAGCAGAGGAGGAGGAGAACTTCCCGAGCCCTGCTGGTGACACTTTTCTTGACACACCCCAGGAAGCCACTGACCCCTTGGCCACTAGGGCACATTGCTGGCCCATGGAGAACTTGCTGTGCCAACTGTATGCTCAATCAAGACTCTGCTTTGGTTTACTGATGAATTACTTAGTTCAACACAAATGACTAGAAGCAATGATCAGGTCCACACACAACTGAATTCATATCAAGTTGGCAGTACACGGTTCTTCCGTCCTGAGAGCCCTGCATCTCGGGCGGCACGCGCAGAGCAGGCTTACTGCTACGGCAGCAGGATTTTACAAGGCAGCAAATGCAGCAGACCTTCTAGCTTCAGAGCTTGGTCCTGACTCGTTTTCCCCCACAAAATCCAGTTGTCTTATTTAAGAGTCCCCCATGAGATGCCCATTTACAAAACATTTCAAACCCCTGAGAGGGTCACCACGTGGCTGCTTGTCGGCCCGGGCTGGCAGGGTCTCCAGGAGACAGCAGCCAGCCAGCCTCTCTCGAAGAGACACTGAAAGCAAAGCGCACACCCGTAGGAAGCTGAGAGACCTGCATCTGCTTCAATGTTTCTATAGCACTGCACAGGTACTAGTATGTTGGCTTCAAATGATTATTGAAACTCCAGTCGGCAATGTTCTTTGTTCCAATCAAAGGAAAAAGAACACAGCAAGTGTCAATTAGACCACGAGGAAGCGTCCGCTGCACCGCGGAATTAGCAGGTAGAGGTTGACAAGACCCTTGAAAATACCATGGCACACAAATAAACCAGAACTCCTCCTCAGAGCAGCAGAGTGATGCTGCCATGAAAGAATCCTGCTTTTTAACTTCAGCCATTGCAGTGCTAGATGCTCTTCACTGATATGTCACCAAAAAAAAATAACCCCCCCAAAAGGAAAGTGAAAGAAGAGGCTGACTCTAGGGTGGGGAGGGCACAATTGTGAACAGGAATTGTAACCCCTGGGTTTTTTGCTTTCTTTGTCCCCCTATGCAGAACCAGTGGCTTCAGGGGGGGCAGCTGTAATTTTCTGTGCAACTCAAAGCACAGAGTGGGTTTATTCCTTGATTAAAACCAACTGAACAGAAAAGAACCAGAAGTGTGAGAACCTGCAAAAGGAGACTCTCCAAGGTAAACAAACTTTGTTTTGACACAGTCATGAGATGGAACATTGCTCCTTCAGCTGAGACGACAGCTGAGCAGCACAGAATCATAGACTGGCTAAAGGTGGAAGGGACCTCAGAGATTATCTGCTCCAACTTCCCCACCATGGGCAGGGACACCTCTCAACTACCAGACACCACTGCTCAAGGCCTCATCCAACCTGGCCTTGAACACCTCTAGCGAGGAGACATCCACAACCTGCCTGGGCAACCTATTCCAGAGTGTCACCACCTTTACACTGAAGAGCTTCTTCCTCAGCTCCAGTCTAACCCTGTTCTGCCTCAGCTTCAAACCATTCCCCCTTGTCCTCTCTCCAGACACACTCATGAAAAGTCCCTCTGCAGCCTCTTGCAGGATCCATTCAGGTACTGAAAAGTAGCTCTGAGATCCCCCTGGAGCCTTCTCTTCTCCAGGCTGAACACCCACAGCTCCCTCAGCCTGTGCTCACAGCAGAGCTGCTCCAGCCCTTGGATCATCTTTGTGGCCTCCTCTGGACTCACTCCAACAGCTCTGTGTCCTTACGCTGGGGCCTCCAGAACTGGAGGCAGTATTTGAGGTGGAGTCTCAGCAGAGCACACAATATCCTCTCTTGCCCCAAGGAAGTTGACTTTAAAGTAGCATCAAGGTAACAAAGGTCATAAAAAGATGTTTCCATCTCAGGGGTGGGAACAGAAGGGCAGAAATAAGAACCAAATGATGACCTGCAATCAAGGTGCTCCATCACACTTTAAATATCAGTCTATATTTCTGGGTACTGTAAAAAAGTGTTTGAGGTCATGGGCAAAAGTGCTTCTCATTAGTCATTCCCAAGAAACCAACCCCAGCTTGCCATGTGTGACAACATCCATGGCTTCTGGGGGTTCCATACATACCTGAGAGCCAGAAACCCCAGCTGGCTGCAGGTAGTACTGTTGGTTCTGTAGCTTTGCATACATGGAGCACATTGGGTCTTCATTCATCAATTTGTTATACAAAGAAAGAGCCTCCATTGCTTTAACATTGAGCTCTGAAAGTTCTGAATGCTTCCTAGAAAGAGAATTTACAGCTTATGTTCTGCAATTTCTGCATCTTCAGTACACAACAGAAACACAGGGCACTTCCATGGGATAAGCAACAGACTCTTACTGCCTGTGAAGTGGGGCCAGGGTGTCAAGTGGTGCAAAACTATCAAATATTACACGACTAGGCAAAACCACAACCTTTGGGTCTCACAGATTCACAGAATGGGCTGGGTTGGAAGGGACTTTAAAGGTCATGCAGTTCCAAGCCCGTGCCATGGGCAGGGACACCTCCCACTAGCTCAGGTTGCTCAAGGCCTCATCCAGTCTGGTCTTGAACACCTCCAGGAAGACCTCCCTGAGCAACCTGTTCCAGTGCCTCACCACCCCCACTGGAAAGAATTTCTTCCGCATCTCCAGCCTAAATCTGCCCTCCTCAAGCTTCAGTACATTGCTCCTCATCCTCCCACTCCTGGCCCTTGTCAGAAGTCCCTCCCCAGCTCTCCTGTAGCCCCTGCAGGTACTGGAAGGCTGCTTTAAGGTCTCCGTGGAGCCTTCTCTTCTCCAGGCTGAACAGCCCAAACTCTCTCCACCCGTCCCCATAAGGGAGATTCTCCAGCCCTCTGATCATCTTTGTGGCCTCCTCTGGGCCTGCTCTAGCAGCTCCATGTCCCTCTCATGCTGGGGAGGCCCAGAGCCTGATGTAGTGCTGCAGGTGGGCTCTCATGAGAGAAGCTCCCAATGTATCCTTCAGTTTTCTTTGCCAGTATTCAGAGAGACAATTCAGAAATCACTGAGCACCAACACTGCTATTTCAACATACAGGACACTTTTTACCTGTCTATATCTTCCAACTTCTCATCTATGAGAGGTCCCATCTGGTGGCACATTGCTACAACAGAAAGACATTCAAACAGATCAGAGTAACAAAGATTTCCATGCTGCACAGTCAGAAAGCAGCTTTAAAGAAACAAATGATCAGACAGAGATTTGTAAATGATAGCCCAAAGTGTTTGAAAATAATTTGTCATCTGTGTGCCAAAAGAGGGCTCTAGTGACAGGTGGTGTCATGGCAAACTGGGGAGGTCAAAAGAAAATCAAAATGCAGCAAACCAAACCACATTGCAGGTGCAGAGTGTAGAGCTGGCACTATTTTGTGTACAGATGTTCAGGTCCACCTGAAAGGTGACCTCTTCTGCCAGGAAGAGAATGTGCCACCTCCATCACATGCTCAGCTAAGGTGACTACAAAAAGACTGTGAGAGTAAGGCAAGGGAAAAGAGGCTGAAAGGATTCAAGAGCAACAAAGTTGGTGAGGGGTTTGGAAGACAAGCCCTATGAGGAGAGGCTGAGGGAGCTGGGGTTGCTTAGCCTGGAGAGGAGGAGACTCAGGGGTGACCTTATTTGCTCTCTACAACTACCTGAAGGGAGGTTGTAGCCAGGCAGAGGTTGGTCTCTTCTCCCAGGCAGCCAGCACCAGAACAAGAGGACACAGTCTCAGGCTGCGCCAGGGCAGGTTTAGGCTGGATGTTAGGAAGAAGTTCTACACAGAGAGAGTGATTGCCCATTGGAATGGGCTGCCTGGGGAGGTGGTGGAGTCACCTTCATTGGAGGTGTTCAGGAAGAGGCTTGATGGGGTGCTTGGTGCCACGGTTTAGTTGTTTAGGTGGGTTGGATTGTATGTATTGTACTGTATTGTATTGTATTGTATTGTGTTGTATTGTGTTGTATTGAGGTGGGTTGGGTTGGTTGATGGGTTGGACGCCATGATCTTGAAGGTCTCTTCCAACCTGGTGTATTGTATTGTATTGTATTGATTCAAATCCCATGAGGGTCAGAGGCACAAAGAGTTACTGCTCCTCACTGCAGTCCTCCTTTGGAGCAGGAGGCCCTGCAGACCTCTAACTCATACAAACACTACCTGCAAAGCTTAGCAGAAGTAAGCTGGACAAGCATTCCAATAAACAAAATGCACCCTCTGTCAGCTTCCAGCTCATGGAGCTGCCAAGCAAACCACAGTTAACTAACAGAGACTGTGTCAAATGTAACATGGAAAGACAAGGCAGCTGCAAGGGGATACTGCAGTCCAACCCTACTCCAGAATCCAGAATGCGCTGCTCAGCCAAGCTATGAGCTCTTTACTAACCAAGAGATATGTTTATCTCAAGAGCCACTGAACATTCAGAGAGGAGAAAAACAAAGATTGAGGCAACAGAGATGATCTGAATGCACTGTAAGCAGCTCTGGAACACTGTCATCTCCCACATTTCCCAACTGGAGATGGAGAAGGCCCTGAAAGCCTTGGGGCCATGACGGGTGAAAGGTCATCAGTGATGTGTTCCTTGGCGGCATCTCCAGGTGAGAGGCATATGAAAGGTCCCCAGCTGCTTCTGTGAATCTGAGATCAGGAAAACAGTGGCAGAAAAGCTGTGGAAAGATCTGAACCTGCTGGAAGTTCTGCCAGTGTTATGTATAACATCAAGTCTGGTAAAAGGCACAAGGATTGATGGAATGTATGGATGCTAACAGGATGACTGCACTGCTGCCAGCCACAAACCCCAGGCTCCTGGAAGTGCTGGGATGAGCTCTCCACTTTAAAGATCTTTGTGGCTGGACACCTGGATGGCAGAAGAATCTGAAACGTCTTTGTCTCAACTGTTGATCTGCACCTGCCACCACTGGTAGGAACCCGAGATTCAACACACCTCTAGAACAAAATTCCCAGAGCCTCCCCGAGGCCTGCTCGAGTGCGGACCACAAAGAGGTCTTGCATCTGGCACTGAAGAAATATCTGCAGCCATGTGTTTGGTGAGAGCTGTTGTAGGTGGCTGTGGAGGGAGCATCTGACTGCACCACAGCTTCCAGACTAGGAGCAGTCCCAACAGTGCAAGGTCAAGTTCAGCCTTGTTCCAATAACCTCTCAAGGTGTTTAGAAAGGAGATTCTAAGGTAAGCCACATCTGGAGGTTGTTTGACAACCATATCTTAACTTCTTTTGCTTCTGTCTTCCACCAGGTGCAGGCACTCTGCTTCTTGGGCAGCAGCCTCTACAGCTATGGTTTGTACTTGGAAGAACAAAACCATTCCTGTTTCTTTTTCCCTGCTTTAGTCAACTGGAGCAGGTGTGGACATGTCACAGACATGCAGTCCCTAAAACAGGATTCATGTAAGGTGTGATGAACCAGATAAGTGTGGAAAGATGTCAGATACCCAAAATCTTACAACCTTATGCAACTCTCCTGATTAACCTCTATGTAGAGCAGACATCTGCCAAGTCTGGTTCTGTCTGAATTGCCAACTTCAGGCCACCTTCTGTCTCATCAATCAGCTAATTAAGAAGTTTCTTTTATTCCTTTTCCAGAAATCCCTTCCAAAAATTGTAGTGCATCCATCAACACAAGCAGAATCACAGAATGTTTTGGGTTGGAAGGAACCTTAAAGATTCCAACCTTAAAGGTTCCAACCTCCCTGCCATGAGCAGGGAGACCTCTCACTAGCCCAGGTTGCTCAAGGCCGCATCCAGCCTGGCTTTCAGCACTGCCAGCTTTGCAGCCTCCACAAGTTCTCTGGGCAACATGTTCCAGTGCCCCACCACCCTCATGGGGAAATTTTCCTCCTAACATCTCATCTCAATCCAGCATCTTCCAGTTTGAAGCCATCACCCCTCAGCCTGTCACTCCATGCCTTTATCAAAAGTCCCTCCCCAGCTCTCCTGTAGCCCCTTTAGGTTGGGTGGAAGGCTGGAAGGCTGCTCGAAGGTCAGCCAAAGCCTTCTCTTCTCCAGGCTGAACAGCTCCAACTCTCTCAGCCTGTCCCCATAGCAGAAGTGCTCCAGCCCTCTGATCATCTTAGTGGCCTGCTCTAGACCTGCTCCAGCAGTTGTGTCTAGAACAGTCTGTAAAGCCTCTTTGCAGAGGTGTTCTGAAGAACTGGAGCCTGCAGGACTACTCTGATGTGCAGCACACTAGAAGGTATTTGTAAATATTGAAGTGAGGTGGAAGTGAAAGCATGTGGGACACCCACAGGTCTGTTCTGAGCCTCAGCAGCATTTCTGCTTCCTCTCACAGAATCTTCCTTACGCTCCTTTGGCAACTCAGTCTGTGCTACTCTAGGAAGGGGGAAAAAGGATGAATAAGATTGAATTAGGTATTCCTGGCTCTTGAAAAAGGAAAGAATGTGGAATATACTTCTCTTGAGAGAGAATTTTGCTTGTTTTAAGCTAAAATTTTGGTCTCTTAGATGTGGGAAAAAGAAAGTGAGAAGAAAATTACAGCTCAGGCCCTCTCCTCATGCACGCTGCTGATGTACACATCAAGCTCAAGCAGTTTCAGCCCAGTGCCGATTTGTTTTGATAGAAGTAATTACTAGAGAGGAAAACAACAACAACAAACCTCATGAGATTGTCTTACCCTCGAGATGAAGAAGTTCTGGGATATCTGGCTGGTCATCAGATGGATCTGCACTTTGTAACATCTGCAAGAGTTGGTCCATTTTATCCTAGAACACAAATCCTGCAATCAGGGCATGTGTGGGGGAGAGAATTAACCTTTCAAGAACAGCAAATGAAAGCAGCTATTTACAAGAGCCATTTGAATCTCCTGGGACTTGGAAAACACCTAGACTAACAATATCTACATCTAAAATACATGCTACCCTAAAGCAATAAAGATGCTTGAACAAGGAAAGCCAAATGACACAAAACTATCAGCAGTAACAGGTGGAATGCACAGAATACTCTGTCATTCCCAGACATCCTTCTACAAGGTATTCTGAGCAGCTCCTTCTTCCCCACTCCAGTTATGGCACAAGCAATACACCACCTAGTGGGTTTAGTGGCACTGTTGTGACAGCATACAGAGAGGGCTTTGAAAAGAATCACAGAATATTAGGGGCTGGAAGGTGCTTCTGGAGATCATCCAGTCTAACCTCTTGCCAGAGCAGCATCACCCAGGGCAGGTCTCACAGGAACATATTCAGGTGGGTTTGCAAAGTCTCCAGGGCAGGAGACTCCACAACCTCTCTGGGCAGCCTGCTCTAGGCCTCCAGCACCCTCACACCAGAGAGGTGGAATCTCCTGGGTGCCAGCTTGTACCTGTTGTTCCTTGTTCTATCACTGGGCACCACCAATTGGAGCCTGGCACTCCTCAGATATTTATAGGCATTGATCAGGTCTCATCTCAGCCTTCTCTTTCCCTGACTAAACAGCCCCAAATCTCTCAGTCTTTCCTTGTAGCCTCCTTTGGACTCTCTCCAGCAGGTCTCTGTCTCTCTTGAACTGGGGAAATGAAAACTAAGAAAAACAATGCTGGATTTTGTAAGCCCATGAGGCCTGCCAGCACCTGAGCAAGGGCATTACTGACACTTATAAAATGAGGTTTTTGAGATGATGTTTGGAGGGGTTGCATGGCTGCCTTGATTAATACCAGTTTAAGTGCAACCCATCTATAGAAACAGCAAAGGGAACTGTTCTTCATTTCAAAGAACAGTTGCAGAACCCTAGGTGAGGAAGAAACGGAAGGTCATGAGACAAAGGGAAAAATTGTGAAGAAAACAATTCTAAGTCTCCTGGGAAGGAGAGGACAAAAACACAACAACAAACAGGAAGAGAAAAACTGGGCTGAGAGTTCCTGGGAACCCTGCAGAATCACTGCAGTTATACTGTGTGGCTCTTCTTTAAAGAGCAACACAAAGCTCAGAGGAGGAAGGACAGCTTTCAGCCCAGAACAAGGCAGTGGGAGGTGTACTGGAAATAAATCTAAGACAGCATTCAAGATGGGTACCTCTGAGGTGTCCTGAAGCACTTAAAGCAAAACTTGAAAACAAATGTGTCACTCCTCCACAAGCTTGCAGCCTAGAGGTGAGCAGCTGCAGAACCCTGGAGTAAGGCCCTCAGTGGAATGCAGTTTCCAAATTCAGTTTCAGAAATCACCGACTCACAGAATGGCTCAGGGTGGAAGGGACTTCAGAGAATGATCTACTCCAACCTCCTGACCATGGGCAGGAACAACTCTCAACTGGACTTAGTTGCTCAAGCCCTCATCCAACCTGGCCTTGAACACCTCCAGGAGGGGGCATCCACAGACTCTCTGGGCAGCATGTTCCAGAGTCTCATGACCTTCATACTGAAGAACTTCTTCCTCAGCTCCAGTCTAACCCTGCTATGCCTCAGTTTCCTGCCTCCAAACACCCTCATGAAAAGTCCCTCTTCAGCTTGCTTGTAGGATCCCTTCAGATATTGGAAGGCAGCTCTGAGGTACCCTGCTGGAGTCTTCTTCATTCTTAAGAATCTCAAGATCAGGAAAAAATGAGAACACTGCAGCTTATTTGTTTGAGTCAAGTCCACTTTTGCTTCCCATTCCCCTTTGATTATGCTCTCCTGATATTTCAAATTGGTTTTGAAGTAGAGATGAATGGGTTAAACTCCACATAATGCAAATGTACCAGCAGCTGGAATCAGTGTGTTCATCAGGCTTACTTCATCAATATAAACTGGCTCAGGTTCAGGTTCTATTGTCTCCACTTGAATTTCATCACTGAACTGCACCGTTTTCTTCTCAGCTTTCACTGTAAGATAAAGGGGCAGGTTTTATGTTATCCAATAAACCCAAGCAAACCAAGGAGCTAGATGTTACACAGCCAGCATGCTGCCTAAGTGCTTTGCAACTGACACATCTACTGTGAGCCCCCCCCCCCAAAAAAGTAATTAAAAGAAACTCTGATTTGGTGACAGGTGAAGTCCTCTGCACAGAGGGACACAATTTCCTTAAACAATCTGTGAAGTGCATCAAAAGAGGGATCAAGGGATCAGCTCACACAAGGCCAATGAAACAGATTTTAGCAAACAAATTAAATGTCTCAATCATGGTGTCCCTGCACACAGCACACTTCTTAATCAACCAGGAAAACAGGAGAAGGGAAAGGGATTGGAAGCAATGGGGTTACTGAGACAGGTTTAAGAGAAACCCAGTGGCAGCAGCTCTGACAATCTGGAGCCCTCTTTTCTGCAGAGGAAAGTACAAAACCTAAAGTTCTCAAATTTCACTACTCATTCTTCATCCTAGAATCACAGAACCATGGAGGCTGGAAAAGATCTTTAAGATCATTGAGTCCAACCACAACCCAACTGCCATGACCACTAAACTACATCCTGAAGCACCACATCTACAGCTTCTGGAACACCTCCAGGGATGGTGACTCCAGCACCTTCCTGGGCAGCCTGTCCCAAGCCCTCACCACTCTTGCAGCAAAGAAATTGTTGCTATTCTCCATCCTATCCCTCCCCATGCTCAACAAGTAACGCCTGCAAGAGCGTCTCACTCCTCGGTCACAAAGCGGCACCAACCAAACTGCCCAACGCTACCCTCAGTACACCCCTCTTACCACCTAGTCTCAACAGAGAGATGGAATCCTGCTTATCCCTTTGGCCCACTCCTACTGAAATCACAAGACACTGGTCTTACAAACCCATATGGGTTTCAGGACCTTCAAGCCTTGTCTAATCAGCCTTTCTGTAATGCATTCCGAGTGGGCTAGGCTGCTGTAAAGAGGTGCAGGAAGATATCCAGCGTGCAGGAAGCGCCCCTCGTGCCATTATGTCACACATTCCCAGGAGGTCTCTGGCATCATCTGAACAGTGGCAATCTGCCTCCCACTCCTGTCTGCCCAGGGGCCTTCTGTTTTCCTTGATTAGGAAAAAGGCAGTTTGGGAAAACTCTGCTGCTGCCTGCATTCATCTAGGTGTGGGTGAAGCTGTTAAATGAGGATCAAGGAAGCTACTGCCCAAGCCACCAATAGGCAGTGTCGTATCTTCCAAGAGGTGCCAGCTTGGGCAACCTTGGCTTGACACATAAAGAGATTTTTGACCTAAAAAACCCATGAAGAGCAACAGTACCTCCAAAGTGTCAGGAAAACCATTTAACATTCAAACTTGATCTCCACATGGACCACAAGACACACCATAATCAAACATAAAGCTTCTTGTCAAGAGTCAACAACTGTGACCACTTTGGAATGAACCAGGTCCCTGCATGCCAGAGTGACACTGCTGGCCAAGAAGCCACTTTCTGGCACAGCACTATGTGTAGGTGCTTTTACTTTCTCTGAGAGATTACAAATGATGAGATGCAGACATTAACACCTCAAACATACCCTGACCGTTCCATTTAGGTACGGCTGTGGGTGAGGGTAGCAGCAAACGATCACTGAAGCTAAAAGAGCATTTTTAAAGGAAGTACCAAGGCCTCACATTTGTTCTGGAACTGTTAGTTTGTTTGTTTGTTTTCTTTTCAGGGAATGCTGGTTGATTCAATTGTATTAACAGCAAGGGCTTCTGACTTTTGAGTATTAACTTGCAACTGAACTCTACCATCAGGGAAATGAAAGAGGGAAAATAAATCACTACAGAAATATCCCTTGGGCCAGTGCAAGCTCAAAACATACATCAATATGATGTTACTTACTCATTTCTGGCTCAGCAGAAAGATCAGCTGTTACAAAATTTGATGGAAACAATCCTACACCCTGATGAGCTTCACCTTTCCACCAATTTGGATCACTAAAGATAAAAGAAAACCAAATTAAGACCTTTACACATTAAAAAACCTCACAGTCCAATGGAATTCTCCTGAGAACTGCACAGTACAGGAATTTATATTCCTTGTACATAAATACAACTTGTACAGACACACAGAGCTTCACAGTAATGTGTAAGCATGTAAAAAACCCTTTGCATGTAAAAAAACTAGGAGATCACTAAATCAAGTATTTCATGTGTAAATAGATTTTACTGTCTACTTGTGTAAGGAAGGTATCACACAATGGCCTGAATTGGAAGGGACCTCAGAGACCATCTACTCCAGGGACACCTTCCACAAGACCAGGCTGCTCAGGCCTTGAACACCTCCAGTGAGGAGGCATCCACAACCATTCTGGGAAACCTGTTCCAGAGTCTCAGTACCCTGGTACTGAAGAACTTCCTCAGCTCCAGTCTAACCCTGCTCTCCCTCAGCTCCAAACCATTCCCCCTTGACCTGTCTGTAGACACCCTCAGGAAAAGTCTCTTTCCAGCCTGCCTGCAGGATCCCTTTAGCTATTGGAAGGCTGCTCCAAAGTCCCCCTGGAGCTTTCTTTTCTCCAGGCTGAACACCCCCAACTTCCTCAGCCTGTCCTTGTAGCAGAGCTGCTCCAGCCCTTGGATCATCTTTGTGGCCTCCTCTGGACTCAACTCAGCAGCTCTATGTCCTTCTCCTGCTGGGGACACCAGATATGGAGGCAGCATAGGAGGTGGGGTCTCAACAGAGCAGAGCCAAAGGGCAGAATCCCCTCTCTTACCCTGCTCCCCACACTGCTCTGGCTGAAGCTCAGCACACACCTGCACTGCTGGCTCCTGGGGAGCCTCTCACCAACCAATACCCCCAAGGCTCTTTCTTCAGACATGACAATTATCCTACCTTTCTACATGATTTTTCTCCACTGATTTCTGCAGTCTAAGAGGACTCTAGCAGACAGTCTCCTAAAAATTACCTGTCATCAAGGATAGTTATGAGCTCTCCAGCTTTAAAGGTCAGCTCGTTGTCTTCGGCAGCCTCAAAGTCATAGATGGCACGAACCTTTCGGCCCTCGTGCTTGTGATTGGTGAGCAGGCTGGAGGTGCTTGGGTACAGACTGGAAAGAGCTGTTTGTTGCTGCCTTTGCTCCTTCAATGACAGCTCAATAGCTGCAAAAGAAGAGTTACTCACATGAGCACTTCCTTGGGAAAGGGGATGAACCACAGGACAATTTAACTGCAGCAGCAGAAACTTCTGCCTTTAACCTCAAAACAACATCAGGAAACAAAGAGATGTTTGACAGCTAGAGAGCAGGGCTCTGCCCAGAGGTTTGCTGCAGCTTGCAGCATGAGCAGGAGAGCTAAACAACACATGCAACCTGATGGGATACCACGCTGCAGCCAGCCGTTCACTGTTCTGTGATTGCTATTACCCTGAGCTGCTCAGGCTACAGTCCCACTGAACTTTGGTAGATTGCTTCAAAGCTTAAAGAGACCCAGGTGCTCAGGGACACAGCTTCTCTGTTACCTCACACAGTCACAGACTGACTGAGGCTGGCAGAAACCTCTGGTGGTCATCTTCTCCAAACCCCTGCTCAAGCTGCATCACCTTGAGCTGGCTGTCCAGGACTGTGTCCAGATGGCTTTTAAGTATCTCCAAAAATGGAGACTCCATAACCTGCCTGGACAGCCTGTGCTGGAGCTCAGTCACACTCACAGTAAAAATCTGCCTCATTAATTCATAATTAAGCCAAGCCAAATTTTGTCCGTTTCTCTCTCCCCATAATTCCTTGAATAATTTTACATCTCTTGGTGATTCTCAGTAAACTTGACTGAGAAGCAAGGCTTCACTCATATTAAACTCTTCCTAGCGTGTGAAAAAATGGTTATGTTTTAGAAGGGACAAAAACCACTTGGGAGGCCACACCTTGAATACTGTGTCCAGTGTTGGGGTACTCACTCCAAGAGAACAAAGATCACAGTCTCACAGTATCACCAAGGTTGGAAGAGACCTCGAAGATCATCGAGTCCAACCTGTCAGCACAGACCCCACGACTAGACCATGGCACCAAGTGCCACATCCAATCCCCTCTTGAACCCCTCCAGGGACAGTGACTCCACCACCTCCCTGGGCAGCACATCCCAATGGCCAATGACTCAGTGAAGAACTTTCTCCTCACCGCCAGCCTAAACTTCCCCTGGCACAGCTTGAGACTGTGTCCTCTTGTTCTGGTGCTGGTTGCTAGAGAGAAGAGACCAACTCCCACCTGGCTACAAGCTCCCTTCAGGGAGTTGTAGAGAGCAAAGAGGTCTCCCCTGAGCCTCCTCTTCTCCAGGCTAAGCAACCCCAGCTCCCTCAGCCTCTCCTCACAGGGCTGTGCTCAAGGCCTCTCCCCAGCCTTGTTGCCCTTCTCAGGACACCTTCAAGTGTCTCGATGTCTTTCTTAAACTGAGGGGCCCAGAGCTGGACACAGGACTCAAGGTGTGGCCTAACCAAAGCAGAGTCCAGGGGCACAATGACCTCCCTGCTCCTGCTGGCCACGCTATTCCTGATGCAGGCCAGGATGCCATTGGCCTTCTTGGCCACCTGGGCACACTGCTGGCTCATGTTCAGGCGGCTGTCAATCAGCACCCCCAGGTCCCTCTCTGTTTGGCAGCTCTCAGCCACTCCGACCCCAGCCTGTAGCTCTGCCTGGGGTTGCTGTGGCCAAAGTGCAGCACCTGGCACTTGGACTTGTTGAATGCCATCCTGTTGGACTCTGCCCAGCTGTCCAGTTGGGCAAGGTCCCTCTGCAGAGCCCTTCCCCCCTCTAACTGACCAACATCTGCTCCCAGCTTGGTGTCATCTGCAAATTTCCTGCTGATGGACTCAATGCCCTCCTCCAGATCATCAATAAAGATATTGAACAGGATGGGGCCCAGCACTGATGCCTGGGGGACACCACTGGGGCCTGGCTGCCAGCTGGCTGTGGCACCATTCACCACCACTCTCTGGGCTCAGCCTCCAGCCAGTTCCTAACCCAGCTCAGAGTGCTGCTGTCCAAGCCAGGGGCTGACAGCTTGGCCAGCAGTTTGCTGTGGGGGACGGCGTCAAAGGCCTTGCTGAAATTTCATCAACATATATAGAAATGCCAATGATCCTTTAAATAGGAGTTGTAGGTTTTTAATGGCAGACCTTGGCTGTTGTTGTTGGATGGGTTTTTTTTTTGCTGCTTGCTTTTTTCTGTGATGCTCAAAGAGTGTAACCTGCAAATAGTAATAGAATGAGAGTTTGCCATTTTCCACTGCTTTAAAGTAAATTCACGCTGTACAGAAAGAATTGCTCTGTGACGTTTCACGTGTTTGTAAAGGGGTTCTTCAGGAACCATTCACACACATATTGCAATCTGGCAAGGAACACAAAGTCTCTATTTCAGTGCACATTATTTGTTTGTCACAGCATATTTTGAAAGTTACTGCTTTTAAAAGTTACCACTATTCCTAATAGGAGATAATTGTAAGCAGAAGAACCAGAGAAAATCACATTGCTACATTGCTGTCATTTTTTACTCTGGAAACTCTCTAGCAAGAATCAAACTCTTTAAAAGGAAAACAAGGACACTTTATGAAGTCACCTGCTCTGTCATAGTGTTGGATGATAGGTTGGACTTGATGATCTCAAAGGTTTTTTCCAACCTGGTTAATTCTAATTCCAGGCAGACTCCATCCACAGCCTGCCCCACACCCACCAGGCAGTCACCTGGGCATAGAAGGAGATCAGGTTGGAGAGGCAGGCCCTGCCCTTCCTAAATCCATGTTGGCTGGGCCTGAGCCCTTGGCCATCCTGCAGGTGTGCAGTGATTGCCCCCAGGATAATCTGCTCCATCATTTTCCCAGGCACTGAGGTCAGGCTGACTGGCCTATAGTTTCCAGGCTCCTCCATCCGACCCTTCTTGTGGATGTGGACCACCTTGGCCAGTTTCCAGTCATCTGGGACCTCACCGGTGAGCCAGGGCTGGAGGAAAATGCTGGAGAGCGGCTTGGCAGCTCCTCTGCCAGCTCTCTCAGCACCCTAGGGTGGATCCCATCCGGCCCCATGGACTTGTGAGTGTCCAAGTGGCTCAGCAGGTCCCAAACTAATTCCTCATGGATATCCAGGGCATTACACTGCTCCCTGACCCCATCCCCCAGCTCAGGAGGCCACTCGTCCTGAACTCCTCCTGCCTTGCTGTTAAAGATTGAGGCAAAGGTGTTCAGGCCCTCAGCCTTTGCCTCATATTCAGTCACTGTGTTCCCCTCCCGGTCCAATAGGCAGTGCAGGTTCTTCTTGCCCTTCTTTTTGGCATTAGCATATTTGTAAACATGCTTTTTATTGTCTCTCACAGAGGTGTTCAGCTTCAGTTCCAACTGGGCCTTTGCCTCTCTCATTTTTCTCCTACATAATCTAACAACTTCCTTAATCACACCTCGAGAAGCCCTCCCCTCCTTCCAGAGGTGACACAGCCTCTTTTTTCCCCTTAGTTCCTCCAGGAGCTGATTGCTCACCCAGGCCCAGAGCCTTCCCCTCGGCTCATCTTTCGGCAGATGGGAACCGCCAGCTCCTGTGCCTTCAAGAGCTCCTGTTTGAAGCAGCTCCAACCAGCCTGGACCCCTTGGTTCTTGAGGGCTGATACCCAGGGAACTTTGCGAATAAGTTTCTTAAACAGGCTGCAGTTTGCCCTCCAGCAGTCCAAGGTGAAGGCTCTGTTGGGGCTCCTCCCTAGCTCCCTGCATATTGAACACTTCACCATCTCATGGTCGCTGCACCCCAGGCAGCCACCCACGGCCACGTCTCCCACCAGCCCTTCTCTATTGGAGAGCAGCAGGTCAAGCAGAGCCTGACCCCTGGTAGGCTCACTCAACACCTGCATCAGGAAGTTGTCCTCCATGTGGTCCAGGAATCTTCTGGACAGCCTCCTCTCTGCTGAGTTAAGTTCCCAGCAGATGTCTGGCAGGTTAAAGTCACCCACAAGGACAAGACCTGATGACCTTGAGACAGCCTCCAGTTGCTTATAGAATAATTCGTCCGCCTCCTCATCCTGGCTGGGTGGTCTGTAACAGACCCCAACCAGGATGTCAGATTTGTTAGGCTGCCCCCCGATTTTAACCCACAGGCTCTCAATCCCTTCATTTTCCACCTCAAGTTCTGTAGCAGAGTGTGACTCCCTAATATACAGAGCCACCCCTCCTCCTCTTCTCCCTTGCCTGTCTCTCCTGAAGAGCCTGCAACCCCCCAGTGCAGCACTACCTGCAGCTGAGAGAACCTACCTTTTTAAAAACAGATTTTGGTGAATCAGCTGGTGAAGAAACTCTTAGTAAAGTGTACAGAAGGGCTGCTGGTGTGTCATTAAATAAGTTACTAGGTTGCATTAGATAATAGCTGACCAACCCTAGATGGTGCCAGAGAGAGAAACTGTCAACATCCACAACTGGCAGTGCAAGAACGTCCCTCACGTTGTCAGCAGGCATTGTCACAGCTTGAAGCCCAAAGCCATGGTGTCATGGAATCCCAAAGCCAGAGCAGGGTCACCTAGGGCAAGTCTCTCAGGAACACATCCAGCTGGCTTTGTCTGGGGACTTTTTAACAAAACTAAAGCAGCGGATTTACCCTGGCTGAGACTTTAACCTTTGTAAGACTTCCCTGCTTACAGCAGGCTGCCAGCTGACTTGTTGCTCAAATTCAGATGCAGTTCAAACTTGCTGATAGGGAATTTTCTGTGTTTTGCTGGATTATGTCATAGGGAAGTGCTTGAGAGAGCCCAGCACAGAGGCACAGAACTGCTGCAGGCAGTGCAACATCTCCCTGTGCGGACAGCTGAGGGAGCTGGGGCTTGGAGCAGAGGAGCCTGAGGGCTGCCCTCATTGCTGGGGATAGAGAAGTGCAGGGCTGGAGCCAGGCTGCTCAGGGATGGCCAAGGACAGGTGGTGCCACAGGAACAGAAGGGAAAACTTTGTCCCTGTGAGGCTGCTGGAGGCCTGGAGCAGGCTGCCCAGAGAGGTTGTGGAGTCTCCTGCTCTGGAGCCTTTCCAACCCCACCTGGCTGTGTTCTGTGTGGCCTGCCCTGGGCGATGCTGCTCGGGCAGGGGGGGGCGGGCTAGATGATCTCTAGAACTCCCTTCCTGTGAGTCTGTGCCGTAGCAAGGTAAAGAAAAAGCTCCTCAGGGACAAGTTTGAGACCAATATGCCACAATGTCTGAAGTTCTCCTGCAGCTTGAAGTTCCTGTGCTAGTTTTCTTAACTGGGATCTGCTTTCATCTCTTAACCAGTTCTGGTCCAAGACAAGCTGCCTGTTACTGTTTTAGGCAGAGGTTTAGAGTAGAAAATCTCTGGATGATAGGTTTTCTTTGCACCAGTCTGTGAGCTCCATTGCAGGCCTGCAGCATTTTTGATGTAGATCCTCTTACCCCTGAAGCCAGAGTAGATTAGGGCTGTTCTTCATTCAGCAGCAGGTTTTGCCTTAGTGTTACATGACACAGCCTCTCCTTTAGGTCTGCCAGCCACTTGTTTCAATCCAGAGTCCTTGCTGGAAACTTCTCATGCTTCAAAGATGCTTCATTTTCTCTTCAGATAAATTAATTATGGTTCAGTAACAGAAGCAGGAGCAATCCTGTTCAGCCTCTCTCTGTACCTGAAGTATTTCAGTGTATCTCCAATAGCTGAAAATTCTCTTTCTTCACTTCAGCCAACCAACTAAATCAGGTTTTACCAAGTTAGGATTTTACTGGATACCTCTCTGACTATTTTCTTTATTTGTTGTGAAATCCAAAAGCTAAATGATTACAGGTGATGCCTGAAATTTTAGAGAAAACACTGGAAGGAACATAAATTCTCAGAGTCATAGAATGGTAGTGGACAGAAGGGACCTCCAGAGATCATCCAGCCCAATCCCCCTGCCCGAGCAGCATTGCCCAGGGCAGGTCACTCAGGAACACATCCGGGGGGGGTTGGAAAGTCTCCAGAGCAGGAGACTCCACAACCTCTCTGGGCAGCCTGCTCCAGGCCTCCAGCAGCCTCACACCAAAGAAGTTTCTCCTCATGTTGAGCTGGAACCTCCTCTGCTGCAGCTGGCACCCATTGTTTAACGTGATTTGGGAGGACTGTAGAGGAAGAGTCAGAGCTGTTTACCACAGATCTGATTTTCCTTATTAGCACCCTGAGGGGTGTCACCTTTCATACTAAAATTGCTGTTAATCAGGCAGAGGTTGGCACCCTGGCCCTGGAAAGCTGCTGTGCAGTCGGGTGTTTGTGTTATCTGAGCTCCACCAGTCGCCAGAGCATGGAGCATTGTCACTTGTCACTGGGCACCCCTGAGCAGAGCCTGGCCCCATCTTCTTGACACCCACCCCTCACATATTGATAGACATTGATCAGATCCCTCTCAGCCTTCCAGACTAAACAGCCCCAGGGCTCTCAGTCTCTCTTCACAGGGCAGATGCTCAAGTCCCCTAAGCATCCTCCTGGCTCTTCCCTGGACTCTCTCCAGCAGGTCTCTGTCTCTCTTGAACTGGGGAGCCCAGCACTGGACACAGCATGCCAGGTGTGGTCTCAGCAGGGAAGAGTAGAGGGGCAGCAGAACCTCCCCAGCCCTGTTTGCCACACTTGTCTTGCTGCACCCCAGGATGCCACTGGCCCTCTTGGCCACCAGGGCACATTGCTGTCCTCAGTATTTAAAAGGGCTAAGGCTTGATGCCTTTATGTTGCTGAAGGTTGAGGTCAAAAACCAGCATCCAGACCAAAACTGACCTTTAAATGTACTTCAGTACAACAGTAAATCAAAAGAAACCCTCTTTGTTTTCTTCACTGGGCCTGCAGGGAGACATTTAACAGCCACTCACCCTCACAAGATACCCTTAAAAGATACCAAGCAGCATTTGAAGGAAAAAAAATTTCCAAGTAGAATACCCAAAATCTTTGCATAAAACTTGCTTCTGTCCTTTCATAAATGTCTAGCTTGCAATGCCTGTGCTTCACTTGCTGCAAGAAAAGGGAAAGTCCAAGTGCAGAACTCTGAGCAAATGCACCCAGAGCGTCCTTAACAGAACAGTTTTTCACTGCATTGCTTCACTTTGGCAGTGAGAAACAAAAGGCAAAAACCATGGGGCTCTTCTGGTTTTTCACCTGTGTATAGTTTTAATTTCCAACCCTCCAGGAAGTGCACAAGAAGAAAGAACAGCAATGATTCCTACAATCCAGAGCCACGGCAGGCATGTGGAGAGAGGAAAGGAAGCGTTTCTTCTGCTTTATTTGCTCCTGGCCAAGGTGCTCCCCAGGCCAGCCAGGAAATGCACTCACCTTTAGCTAAATCCTCCTCTTCCTTTTTGTTGGCCGCCGTGCCGGGATCTTTGGCAACCAGGGCTGGACTTGCTTTTGCCTGCTCGGCAGCCTAGGCAAAAGTCAAAGATGTAAAAATTAATTCAGCAACAAACTGGCAGTGCACACTGTCTGGATCTGTATTCATCTGCAACATAAATATCCAAAGTACATCAGAGAGAGCACCCTGCATCACATCATCCTGGCCTGGATCAACAATTGTGTGACCAGCAGGATCAGGGAAGTGACTGCCCCCCTGGACTCAGCACTTGGGAGGCCACATCTTGAATTCTGGGTTCAGTTTTAGGGCCCTTGCTCCAAGAAAGGCATTGAGGTGCTGGAGCAGGTGCAGAGAAGGGCAGCAAAGCCGGTGAAGGGTTGAGGAGCAGCAGGGTTGGTTAGTCTGGAGACCACCTTGCTCTCCACAACTCCCTGAAAGGAGGTTGGAGCCAGGTGAGGGTTGGTCTCTTCTCCCTCGTAACAAGTGATAGGACCAGAGTGAATAGAGTAGAGTAGAGTAGAGTAGAGTAGAGTAGTAGAATAGAATAGAATAGAATAGAATAGAATAGAATAGAATACCAGACCAGAACAGGTTGGAAGAGACCTTCAAGATCATCAAGTCCAATCTATCATCCAACACCACCTAATCAACTAAGCCATGCAACCAAGCACCCTATCAAGTCTCCTCCTGAACACCTCCAGTGATGGTGACTCCACCACTTCCCTGGGCAGCACATCCCAATGGGCAATCACTCTCTCTATGTAGAACTTCTTCCTAACCTCCAGCCTAAACCTCCCCTGGCGCAGCCTGAGACTGTGTCCTCTTGTTCTGGTACTGGGTGCCTGGGAGAAGAGACCAACCTCTGCCTGGCTACAACCTCCCTTCAGGGAGTTGTAGACAGCAAGAAGGTCACCCCTGAGTCTCCTCTTCTCCAGGCTAAGCAGCCCCAGCTCCCTCAGCCTCTCCTCATTGGGCTTGTGTTCCAAACCCCTCACCAACTTTGTTGCCCTTCTCTGGACATGTACCAGCAAGTCAACCTCCTTCCTAAACTGAGGGGCCCAGAGCTGAGGAGGTTTAGGCTGGACCTTAGAGGAAACTTCTTTCCTGAAAGAGTTCTCAACACTGGAACAGGCTCCCCAGGAAGGTGCTTGATTCCCCATCTCTGGAGAGATGAGGTGTTGAAGGACATGGAATAGCACCAGCCTTGGTAGAGTTAGAAAATGGTTCAGGGAATCACAGATCATCTAGCACCACTCCCCACCCCCCACCCCCACCATGGCAGGAGACATTCCACTAGACACTCAATGATCTTAAAGGTCTTTACCAACCAAAATGCTTTTGTGATTCAGCTGTCAAAGGAAAGCTTCATTGAGACAAGGGAGAGAGAATTTTGTTTGCTAAACACATTCTAGAACTCAAGACTCCAACAGAACTGAGGATGACAAAAAATCAACCAATAATTGTGATACCTCCTAAGAACAACCCAACAGTGAGCATACCTGGGAACCAATAGCTGGGAAAGTAACCCCTTGCTCCTTCAGGTTTTTAATCATAGCAGATATTAAACTAAGCTGTGGGTCATTCTTGAATTCATCAGTCCATTCCACCATGAGGGCCTTCAGCTTTTCACAAACCTTTGGATGACCCTGCAAGAACAGCAGAAAGTAGTTAAATAATGTGGGAATTTGCTTTGAACCTTCTGCTACAAATCATTTCATGTTCCTGGCACTTTAGGTTGAAGCCTACTGTATTCCTAAGGGATACCTTTATTAGAAAGGGAGCACAGTGCCCTAGCCTTGTGTTTTGGGATAAGCACTGGACCCAAAATCAAGTAAAGTAAGGTCACAGAGAAGCCCTGTGGTATCTCCAGCTCACCACACTTGTCTCCAGTCTTCATTGCTACTGTTCAAGGTGAAAATCAATTGCTATATTTATAAATTAAGATCCCACCTCCCCCAAAGAGAACACATGAGTAAATGCAGCAGGATGTGGCATTCAAGGAAATCTTTGCCACAGTCTTCCCAGTCATTCTGTACCCTTCCCCTCTGCCACCAAATTCCAGCCTCCTGAAGGCAGACTCTGTTCCATTTCCAGCCCAGCCCAAGTTGTGTCTGACTTTTCTCTCCTGTGAGCTGCAGATACCTTACCTTGTTCAACACATTGCTTACTTCACTGGCAAAATCTCTTGAACAGACTTCTAAATGGAAGATTTTCCCACAGTTTGATACACAGGCTCCTAGAAGCTGAAGAAAGAAAGATTCCAACTCAGATCAAACTTTTTGCAGCAGAGCTCTGCAGGAAGGAGAAGCACAAGGTTCGAAAGAGCTTACTGTCAATGCCTGCATAGCAACATGAGGATCTTTGTGGTTCACTCTCTTCATGACAGAACGAAGGCAGTCCTTAGGCCTAAAAAACACAGGAGAGGGAGAAAGAACCACAATGAAGTGAACAGTATCAACTGCATGGCAAGTGACAGCAAGTTCTCCCAAACATCATCAGGGAAGTATTTAGTAATTTGAATATAACATTAAACAAAATAAACCAACACAATTAAGGAATAAAAATCTCCACTTTGAGGCTGGCAGAGCACTGGTACAGAGAGGTTGTGGAGTCTCCATCTCTGGAAGTATTCAAAACCCACCTGGATGTACTCCTGAGTGATTTACTCTGTGTGATGCTGTTTTGGCAGGGGAGTTCAACTAGGTGATCATTAGAGGTCCCTTCCAGTCCCTGATGTACTGTGACTCTGTGTTTACTTAAGAGTTGTGGCCAGGACTGTCAGCTTCCTTAGTCAGCAAAACCTCATACAGGTTCTTTGACTTCGTGGAGATGGAATTACTGTAAACAGCGCAAAAATGCACAGAATCCCTTCAGTTAGAGAACTGGGATTCTCTGCAGGCCATGCAGCTCCTCCTCCTGCACTTCACAGACACACATAGAATATCTGCTTCCATACCAGTAACAACCAGAATATGTTCTTCTATTTATCTTTTGAATCATATCTGATGACATGAAAGAATTCATCATGCAATGAACCAACAAGTGCTACAGAATTTGTTGGCCAGGATACCTCCAAGTTTTAAAGCACCCAAACACAGAATTCAAGTGCCAGCTCTGTTGTGCTCAACAGAAATAATGTGAAAAGGGAATGAGGATGTTCAGACAGCTCAGTGTCCAACATCTCTGTGGATTCCTGTAGTTTTGTTCTCTCTTTAAAGGTGCTGGAAGGCTGAGTGAGCTGGAGGTAGGAATTACCATGGCTTACAAGCATTACCCTGGGGGTGCTGATTGACAGCTGCCTAAACATGAGCCAGCAGTATGCCCAGGTATACAAGAAGGCCAATGGCATCCTGGCTTGCATCAGGAACAGTGTGGCCAGCAGGAGCAGGGAAGTCATTGTGCCCTGTGCTCAGCACTGGTTAGGCCACACCTTGAGTCCTGGGTCCAGTTCTGGGCCCCTCAGTTTAAGAAGGACATCGAGGCACTTGAACGTGTCCAGAGAAGGGCAACAAGGCTGGGGAGAGGCCTTGAGCACAGCCCTGTGAGGAGAGGCTGAGGGAGCTGGGGTTGCTTAGCCTGGAGAAGAGGAGGCTCAGGGGAGACCTCATTGCTCTCTACAACTCCCTGAAGGGAGGTTGCAGCCAGAAGGTGTTGGCCTCTTCTCTCAAGCAACCAGCACCAGAACAAGAGGACACAGTCTCAAGCTGTGCCAGGGGAAGTTTAGGCTGGAGGTGAGGAGAAAGTTCTTCCCAGGTCCCAGATGACTGGAAACTGGCCAAGGTGGTCCACATCCACAAGAAGGGTCGGATGGAGGAACCCGGAAACTATAGGCCAGTCAGCCTGACCTCAGTGCCTGGGAAAATGATGGAGCAGATTATCCTGGGGGCAATCACTGCACACCTGCAGGATGGCCAAGGGCTCAGGCCCAGCCAACATGGATTTAGGAAGGGCAGGGCCTGCCTCTCCAACCTGATCTCCTTCTATGCCCAGGTGACTGCCTGGTGGGTGTGGGGCAGGCTGTGGATGGAGTCTGCCTGGACTGCAGCAAGGCCTTTGACACCGTCCCCCACAGCAAACTGCTGGCCAAGCTGTCAGCCCCTGGCTTGGACAGCAGCACTCTGAGCTGGGTTAGGAACTGGCTGGAGGCTGAGCCCAGAGAGTGGTGGTGAATGGTGCCACAGCCAGCTGGCAGCCAGGCACCAGTGGTGTCCCCCAGGCATCAGTGCTGGGCCCCATCCTGTTCAATATCTTTATTGATGATCTGGAGTAGGGCATTGAGTCCATCAGCAGGAAATTTGCAGATGACACCAAGCTGGGAGCAGATGTTGGTCAGTTAGAGGGAGGAAGGGCTCTGCAGAGGGACCTTGCCCAACTGGACAGCTGGGCAGAGTCCAACAGGATGGCATTCAACAAGTCCAAGTGCCAGGTGCTGCACTTTGGCCACAGCAACCCCAGGCAGAGCTACAGGCTGGGGTCAGAGTGGCTGAGAGCTGCCAAACAGAGAGGGACCTGGGGGTGCTGATTGACAGCCGCCTGAACATGAGCCAGCAGTGTGCCCAGGTGGCCAAGAAGGCCAATGGCATCCTGGCCTGCATCAGGAATAGCGTGGCCAGCAGGAGCAGGGAGGTCATTGTGCCCCTGGACTCTGCTTTGGTTAGGCCACACCTTGAGTCCTGTGTCCAGCTCTGGGCCCCTCAGTTTAAGAAAGACATCGAGACACTTGAAGGTGTCCTGAGAAGGGCAACAAGGCTGGGGAGAGGCCTTGAGCACAGCCCTGTGAGGAGAGGCTGAGGGAGCTGGGGTTGCTTAGCCTGGAGAAGAGGAGGCTCAGGGGAGACCTCTTTGCTCTCTACAACTCCCTGAAGGGAGCTTGTAGCCAGAAGGTGTTGGCCTCTGGTTTGTGGCATGTGGCTCAGTTGGTAGCACCTAAGACTCTTACTGGAAAGGTCACGAGTTCAAGCCTGCAGTGGGCAGGAGTGCTCTCTCTGGGGAGCAATGTCCTTTCACTTGGTGCCATGGTCTAGTCATGGGGTTTGTGGAGACAGGTTGGACTCGATGATCTTTGAGGTCTCTTCCAACCTTAGCAATACTGTACTATACTGTACTGTAACTAGCACCAGAACAAGAGGACACAGTCTCAAGCTGTGCCAGGGGAAGTTTAGGCTGGAGGTGAGGAGAAAGTTCTTCAATGAGTCATTCGCCATTGGGATGTGCTGCCCAGGGAGGTGGTGGAGTCACCGTCCCTGGAGGTGTTCAAGAGGGGATTGGATGTGGCACTTGGTGCCATGGTCTAGTCGTGGGGTCTGTGGTGACAGGTTGGGCTCGATGAGCTTCGAGGTTTCTTCCAACCTTGGTGATTCTGTGATCTTTGAGGCCTCTTCCAACCTTGGTGATACTGTGATCCTCTGCATCCAGAGGAGTGTGGCCAGCAGGGCAAGGGAGGGGATTCTGCCCCTTCATTCTGCTATGCAGAGACCCCACTCCTAATGCTGCCTCCAGTTCTGGTATCCCCAGCATAGGAAGGACACGGAGCTGTTGGGATGAGTACAGAGGACACCACAATGATGATCCAAGGGCTGAAGCGCCTCTGCTATGAGGACAGGCTGAGGGAGCTGGGGGTGTTCAGCCTGGAGAAGACTCTGGGGAGACCATAGAGCTGCCTTCCAATAGCTGAATGGATCCTACAGGAAGGCTACAGAATGACTTTTCACGAGGGTATCTAGAGACAGGACAAGAAGGAATGGTTTGAATCTGAGGCAGAGCAGGGATCTTAGGAACAAGCTCTTCAGTATGGAGGTGGTAAGTCACTGGAACAGGTTGCCCAAGGAGGTTGTGGATGCCTCCTCTCTGTGGGTGGTCAGGGACAGATTGGATGAGGCCTTGAGCAGCTGAGTCTAGTTGAGAGGTGTCCCTGCCCCATGGTGGGGAGGTTGGAAGAGATGAGCTCTGAGGTACTTTCCAACCTGAGCCATTCTTGGATTCTACAAATATCCCTCAAAAGATGTCCCTGAAAGAGGGTAAGTAGGGAAAGAGGAAAAGAGAGCACAAAATGAAACTAAAAGGTTTTCTGCATTTCTGGACTACTCACAGTACTTTTTATCTTTTTAGTATTATGATTTTTCTCCTGACCTGATATAAAAGCACTAACAGGAGCCCCAGCTGTACCCCTGCTTGGCTATACTACACTTGGCAATGTCTACATGTGACTGCAATGGCCACCTCATGCCAATTACAGAGAATGCTCTCACAGAGCAAAACTCCCTGTCCATCATGGCATCCCCTCCTAGAAACAAACGTTCCCACAGAAGGCCACAAGGCAAGCACTGCCTTTCATCTGTTATTGATTCAGGACTTCTCCTTTGCTCACCTTATCTCAGAAAGAACCCATGCCAAAAAGCTCAGAAATCCCTGCTTTTCTGTCCAGCAATTTCTGCTGGGATCTGGGCACACACCCAAAAGGTGCATGTCCATCAACTGTTAAGTCACAACTGGCTGCAGAATCAAGAGCTTTGCAGTTCAAGAACAGGATCACTAGCCTAAGATTTCTTTTATTAAGGAATCCAAAGGCTTAGTAAAAAATAATAAAGTAACAAGAAAGCCTCAAAGCCAGATGGTCTTCATAGAATCACAGACCAGGTTGGGTCAGAAGGGACCTTAAAGGTTGTCTAGTTCCAACACCTCCCACTCCCCCAGGTTGCTCAAGGCCTCATCCAACCTGGCCTTGAACACCTCCTGGGAGGGGGCATCCACTGCCTCCCTGGGCAGCCTGTGCCAGGGTCTCAACACCCTCACTGGAAAATTTATTCCTCATCTCCAGTCTCAATCTGTCCTCAAGCTTCAACTCACTGCTTCTCATCCCATCTGTACAAACCCTTGCCCCTCCCCAGCTCTCCTGTAGCCCCTTGAGGTACTGGAAGGCTGCTCTAAGGTCTCCCTGGAGCCTTCTCTTTTCCAGGTGGAACAGCCACAACTCTGCAAAGTCTGTCCCCAAAGGGGAGGTTCTCCACCCCTCTGATCATCTTCATGGCCTCCTCCAGATCTCTGCCACAATGGGTACGGAGGACATCTTCCACGTATCAAGTACAATTTGGAAAAGAATTTTAAAACCAAACCCCCAAACAGCCACCACCACACCAAGAAACCCTTCAGTAACTCATAAACACACCTTTAAAAGAATCTCTTTGAGCTGGGAGGCATTGTGCATCTGATTGAGGCCTCGTGACTCTGTCTTAAAGGTCTTTTCTAGCCAAAATGATTCTGTGATTCTAGGATTCTATTTGAGGGTTAATGTTTTAGCATGCCAAAGGTTGGGGGGGTTAAAATCTTTTGATTTCATCTACACCAAAATCCCCATCTAGGCTTACCAGTCTTCAGCCACATAGCCTAGGAACCCATTCTAGACAGACCTACGAGCCTTATTTTTACATCAGATCATCTCACCCTGCAGTTCAGTCATCAAATGGTGAGAAGTCCTGTGCAGAAACTGGAGGGAAGGCAGGTACCCTGCCAGAGGAGAGCTCCAGCTGTTCATCAGACATCTCTCCAGACCACGGTGAACAAATACTGGGCAGTTCTGCTCCAATGATTCCACTAACAAACTTTCACAGGCAACACAGTGAGTGGCAGTAAGAGAACAGCAGGGGTGTCCCAGACTGCCCAGCAGGCCATAGGGCAGGCAAACAAGCAAGCAAGGTGACTGAGTAGCTTCCAGACTAAGGTCCTTGACAATCATCAGAGTTTGTGTCCAATGCAGATGCACCAAACCGCTGCCCAAGAGGTGAAGGAGGCAGTCTTGTGAAGATCAGACAGCCCTCTCCTGGCTGCGACTGGTGGAGCTCAGATAACACAAACACCCGACTGCACAGCAGCTTTCCAGGGCCAGGGTGCCAACCTCTGCCTGATTAACAGCAATTTTAGTATGAAAGGTGACACCCCTCAGGGTGCTAATAAGGAAAATCAGATCTGTGGTAAACAGCTCTGACTCTTCCTCTACAGTCCTCCCAAATCACGTTAAACAATGGGTGCCAGCTGCAGCAGAGGAGGTTCCAGCTCAACATGAGGAGAAACTTCTTTGGTGTGAGGCTGCTGGAGGCCTGGAGCAGGCTGCCCAGAGAGGTTGTGGAGTCTCCTGCTCTGGAGACTTTCCAACCCCCCCCGGATGTGTTTCCTGAGTGACCTGCCCTGGGCAATGCTGCTCGGGCAGGGGGATTGGGCTGGATGATCTCTGGAGGTCCCTTCTGTCCACTACCATTCTATGACTCTGAGAATTTATGTTCCTTCCAGTGTTTTCTCTAAAATTTCAGGCATCACCTGTAATCATTTAGCTTTTGGATTTCACAACAAATAAAGAAAATAGTCAGAGAGGTATCCAGTAAAATCCTAACTTGGTAAAACTGATTTAGTTGGTTGGCTGAAGTGAAGAAGAGAATTTCAGCTATTGGAGATACACTGAAATACTTCAGGTACAGAGAGAGGCTGAACAGGATTGCTCCTGCTTCTGTTACTGAACCATAATTAATTTATCTGAAGAGAAAATGAAGCATCTTTGAAGCATGAGAAGTTTCCAGCAAGGACTCTGGATTGAAACAAGTGGCTGGCAGACCTAAAGGAGAGGCTGTGTCATGTAACACTAAGGCAAAACCTGCTGCTGAATGAAGAACAGCCCTAATCTACTCTGGCTTCAGGGGTAAGAGGATCTACATCAAAAATGCTGCAGGCCTGCAATGGAGCTCACAGACCGGTGCAAAGAAAACCTATCATCCAGAGATTTTCTACTCTAAACCTCTGCCTAAAACAGTAACAGGCAGCTTGTCTTGGACCAGAACTGGTTAAGAGATGAAAGCAGATCCCAGTTAAGAAAACTAGCACAGGAACTTCAAGCTGCAGGAGAACTTCAGACATTGTGGCATATTGGTCTCAAACTTGTCCCTGAGGAGCTTTTTCTTTACCTTGCTACGGCACAGACTCACAGAATGGCTGGAAGGGAGTTCTAGAGATCATCTAGCCCGCCCCCCCCTGCCCGAGCAGCATCGCCCAGGGCAGGTCACACAGAACACAGCCAGGTGGGGTTGGAAAGGCTCCAGAGCAGGAGACTCCACAACCTCTCTGGGCAGCCTGCTCCAGGCCTCCAGCAGCCTCACAGGGACAAAGTTTTCCCTTCTGTTCCTGTGGCACCACCTGTCCTTGGCCATCCCTGAGCAGCCTGGCTCCAGCCCTGCACTTCTCTATCCCCAGCAATGAGGGCAGCCCTCAGGCTCCTCTGCTCCAAGCCCCAGCTCCCTCAGCTGTCCGCACAGGGAGATGTTGCACTGCCTGCAGCAGTTCTGTGCCTCTGTGCTGGGCTCTCTCAAGCACTTCCCTATGACATAATCCAGCAAAACACAGAAAATTCCCTATCAGCAAGTTTGAACTGCATCTGAATTTGAGCAACAAGTCAGCTGGCAGCCTGCTGTAAGCAGGGAAGTCTTACAAAGGTTAAAGTCTCAGCCAGGGTAAATCCGCTGCTTTAGTTTTGTTAAAAAGTCCCCAGACAAAGCCAGCTGGATGTGTTCCTGAGAGACTTGCCCTAGGTGACCTGCTCTGGCTTTGGGATTCCATGACACCATGGCTTTGGCTTCAAGCTGTGACAATGCCTGCTGACAACGTGAGGGACGTTCTTGCACTGCCAGTTGTGGATGTTGACAGTTTCTCTCTCTGGCACCATCTAGGGTTGGTCAGCTATTATCTAATGCAACCTAGAAACTGTTATTTAATGACACACCAGCAGCTTCTGTACACTGTTACTAAGGTTTCTTCACAGCTGATCACCAAATCTGTTTTAAAAAGGTAGGTCTCTCAGCTGCAGTAGTGCTGCACTGGGGGGTTGCAGCTCAGCAAGGGAGAAGAGGAGGGTGGCTATATTAGGGAGTCACACTTGCTACAGAACTTGCAACGGGGGGCAGCCAAAAATCTGACATCTGGTGGGGTCTGTTACAGACCACCCAGCCAGGATGAGGAGGCGGACGAATTATTCTAAAGCAACTGAGGAATCAGTCTTGTCCTTGGGGTGACTTTAACTGCCAAAATTGCTGGGAACTTAACTCAGCAGAGAGGAGGCTGTCCAGAAGATTCTGGACCACATGTCCTGATGGCAGGTGTTTACCAGGGTCATGCTCTCTCCAATAGAGAAGGGCTGAGACGTGGCCTGGGTGATGAGATGGTGAAGTGTTCAAATGCAGAGCTAGGAGGAGCCCAAACTTCAGGACTGGAGTGTTTACTTATTCGCAAAGTTCCCTGGGTATCAGCCCTAAAGAACTCAGGCTGGTGAGAGCTTCAACCAGGAGCATGCTGGATTAGGCAGCAATCAGCTCTGGACCTGTGTCAGCTGTCAAAGGCTCTGAACACCTTCTGTGAGAGACCTTCACAATTGAACAAGCCTGCACAGGAGGCTGATGATATGAGGCTGGGCCTGATTATCAAGCACAGGAGGAGTTCTTCCTGGAGGCACTCACAAGTCAATCTATCCACACTACTAAGGCTCTCAAGCCCTAAGGTCCTGCTTTTGGTCTCTCATCCACCTGGCCAGCAAACATAGGAGTCAGCTGAATTGTGGAGCTTAAGCAGGGGCAAGTCTTGGCAGGAGCCAGGGTAAATCCCTGCTTTAGTTTTTAAAAAGTCCAGACAAAGCCAGCTTGTTCCTGCCCTAGGTGACTGCCTGGCTAGGACACCATGGCTGGAGCTTCAAGCTTGACAATGCCTGCTGAAAACCTTTGAGTTCTTGCACTGCCAGTTGTGGATGTTGACAGTTTCTCTCTCTGGCACCATCTGGGGTTGGTCAGCTATTACCTAATGCAACCTAGAAACTGTTACTCAATGACACCGCAGTCACTAAACGACTGCTTTAGTTGGGCTTTTCCCACCCAAACGATCCTGTGATTCAATGGAACCAAACTGCAGTGTTACACTCAGACTACTCTAAAGCATTATTAGCAACCTGCCAGCTGTCAGCTCTGTTGCTGTTCCACAGAACAGCCCCAGGAGGCTCGATATGCTGGGCTATTTATAAGCACTCTTCTGGAGACCATCTCTAATACTAGGAATAAGCCTATTTGCAAACCTGGCCGAGGTAGGAATTTGCTGCCTGGCATCCCATTCTGTTTCCTGAAGCTTTACAAGGCAATACAATTCCTCAGCAGAGAAGGCTTTCACAGAACAGCAGCACTTGCCTAACTCTCTCTCTGAGGCCACTACTTACCTGGATTGTTATCAGTCATGCTTGGAGAAGATGAATTTAAAACACTTCCAAAGCTTAACACTGCTCTGAATACATACACGGAAGATACACTGAAACAGTGGTTTAAAACTGTCATTTTTATTGGCTAATTCAAATCATACTTTTTGTGTCCAAACCCGTAGCACATGCATGAAGTGCCCAGAGCTGGGTAAGGAGTCAGCAGCAGGTGCATTTAGCAGCCCAGGCTGAGCTGTGCTTTATTCAGCATCACATTTTCAAAACATACAGCATCAAAGCCCTCATGTCAGAGAACAGCTTCTCAAAACAAGGGGAAGACACAGAACCTGGTTGCTGGTGGTCTGCTGGTGAGGGCAAGGGAGGGGCAGCAGATGCGTTTTGCCTTGGTTTTAGCCACGTTCTGCCATGCAGTTGAAGCTCCTTACCACCCAGCTGCTTCACCATGACTGGATCAAGTGATGATGAGGGTGGAAAAGTGGCTGGCCTCCCAAACTTCAAGAGTTATCACCAGCAGTCCAAATTGAAGCTAGGGCAAAATAAGTAGCAGGGTCCCTCAGGAATGTCTGCTGGGCCCAACCTGAACAATGGGAGGCGATGCACGCAGGAACTTCACTGGCAACACTGCAGGCAGGGGGCAATCAATGTACTGGAGGGCAAGGCTGCTTCTCAGAGGGACCTGCACAGGATGGAGAAATGGGTAGCCAGGAACTTCATGATGTTTGACAAGACCAAGGGCAAGGTGCTCCATTTCAGATGGTCTGCACCAGCAAAGGCCACAAGCTGAACACCTGAACAGGAACTTGGCCAGAAAGGATCTGCAGGTCCTGCTGACTGGCCACTGCCAACAGTGCAGCCTGGCAGCCAAGACAACCAACCATATCCTGGGTCAAATGAGTGATCAGTGCAGGCACTTGGGGTAAGGAAGTGATTCTTCCCCTCTGATCTTGCACTTGCAAGACTGAATCTGCAGTACTCTGCCTATTTTGGGTTTCCCCAGAGCAAGGAGGACATCAATGCACCGCAACATATGCAATGGACAGTCAGAGTCACACACAAGAAGAGATGGAGAACTGCTGTCAGTTTGGGGAAGAGCAGACTAAAAAGGGACCTTACTGCTTTCTACAACTAATTAATGAGGGAGTAGCTTCCTCCACCCAGCCAGACTCCTTGCTTAGAGCTGCACAGCCATAGGAGAAGATGCAACAGGGCAATGCTAAACTGATTGAGGGATTATTTATCACTGCCAGGGCAGCTGCAGACTGAAACATGCTGCACACAGAGGCTGTGGAAACTGACCTTGGAGGCACTCAAGACCCCACACATTCCTGAGCAACCTGATCTAATTAGACTTGTTTCAAGCTGGCGTGTTGGACTAGATGACCTCTGGAGGTCCCTTCAGATGATTCTGCAGGGAGGTCTCTTGGGCTTGCAGTGACCCTGCTGAAACAGATCACTTTATTTACTCTGTCACACTGGTGAAGAGCTGCTGTACACCAGCCCCAACTTGAACAGATCAGCCAGGATCTCAAGAGGAAGAGCTGCAAATCAGGTGAGCAGAAAATCCACACCTTTCCCTTAGCAATGTGCTACACTCAGCTACTGCATGAGTACCAAGGGAACAAAAACTGCAATACAAGACTGACATTAAAAGTTACCAGTTTGGGAAGGCAATTTCCATAGTCACTTACCCTGTGCGTGACTGCCCAACCTTGTCACAGATGTCCAAGATGAGGCCCCAGTCCTCTGCAGTGTTCATCTCACTGGTTGCTTTCTCTGACAAACAAAGTATGCATAAATCAAAATCCACATTCCAAAGCGAAAAGGTAACAGGATGTAACATAACTGTCACAGACGCTGCAGCGTGAGCTCTCTGTGCGCTGCTGGCTGCACGAGAACCCCCCGGGGCTCTCAGCTCCACCTACGAGAGCAACAGGACACCTCCCTCCTGCTCATTGTGGAGTGCTCACTTGTGGCCAGGAATTTAGACCCAGAAGAAAAGGATATATTTGGGGGTACTAAGGACATACCCAGAAAATGACAACAGCAGTAGAGCTATCTACAGATTTGTATTTTATTTCTCCACTGGGAACTATGAATATGCAGACCAGACCCATTTCATAGGGAGATCTGCTGCCTCCCTGGTGCCCAAGTAAAGCACATTATAGGCAAAATTCCCAAACTCATGAGTCCTTCAGACTACTCCCCACTGCTGGTCTTTCAGGTGGGTAGTGATGATGCAACAACGAGAGGCTCACAATCAATTAAAAGTGATTTCAGAACCTTGGGGCACCTGCTGAAGGGATCAGGAGCTCAGGTTGTGTTCTCTGCTATCCCTCTAATGTCAGCGATGGATGAGGGAACACTGAGGAAGAGCCAGCAGGTCAATTCATGGCTCCGGGGCTGGTGCCATCGACAGGGATTTGGGTTCTACAATCATGGCTTGGTTTACAAGGCACCAGAGCTGCAAACAACTAATGGGGCACACTTGTCCCAGAGGGGGAAAAGGATCCTGGGGCAGGAATTGGCAGGGCTCATTGACAGGGCTTTAAACTAGATTTGAAGGGGGAAGGGGTTAATAGTCTCCTGCTGGCCTGTGAGAAGCAGAGGGGCAGCTCACCAGAGGCAGTGGGATGGAGAGCTGCTAAGGGCTCTCAACTTGCTGCCCTGAGGCGAGACACAGATGACACACCAGGACACCCTGTGAAAACCAAGGGGAATTGGCAGAAGAGGACGACAGGGCCAGCCCAGCTGAAGTGCTTCTATGCAAATGCACGCAGCTTGGGCAACAAACAGGATGAATTAATGGCCACCGTGCTGCTGGGAGGCCATGACATAGTGGGCATGACTGACACTTGGGGGGATGATTCCCATGATTGGAATGTAGGGATAGATGGGTACAAGCTCTTTAGGAAGGATAGGCAGGGAAGGAGAGGAGGAGGTGTTGCCCTCTATGTCAAGAACCAGCTGGAATCAGCAGAACTCCACCTGGGGAGGGATGATGAGATGGTTGAGAGTATATGGGTTAGAATTAAAGGCAAGACAGGGGAAGGAGATATTACTGTGGGGGTCTCCTACAGGCCACCTGACCAGCAGAACCAAGCAGATGAGGCCCTCCACAGGCAAATAGAAGCGGCTTCCAGGTCACAAGCCCTGGTCCTCATGGGTGATTTCAACCACCCTGACATCTGCTGGAGGGACAACACAGCAAGGCACCAGCAATCCAGGATGTTCCTGGACTGCATAGAAGACAACTTCCTCCTCCAAATGGTAGAGGAACCAACATGAAAAGGTGCTCTGCTGGACCTTGTTCTCACCAACAGGGAAGGGCTGGTAACCAATGTGAGGCTCAGAGACTGCCTTGGCTGCAGTGACCGTGAAGCAGTTGAATTTGATATCCTCAGGGCTGTCAGGAGGACCTACTCTAAGCTTATGACCCTGGACTTTAGGCGTGCAGACTTCGATCGCTTCAGGAATCTGCTAGCCACAGTGTCGTGGGACAAAGCCCTGGAGGGAAGAGGGACCCAGGACAGCTGGTCAGTATTCAAGGACCACCTCCTCTGTGTCCAGGAGCTATGTGTACCAACAAAGAGAAAAGCAGGGAAGAACGCTAGGAGGCCTGCCTGGATGAACAAGGAGCTCCTGGACACACTATCACTTAAAAAGAAACTCTACAGGCAGTGGAGGGAAGGACAGATAGAACAGGGGGAGATAAGGAAGCTGCCCGAGCAGCAAGAGGCCTGGTCAGGAAAGCCAAAGCAGAGTTGGAATTGAATCTAGCCAGGGAGGTCAAAGGGAGCACTAAGAACTTCTACAGGTATATTAATGGTAAGAAGAAGAGTAGGGAAGGTGTGGGCCCCCTCAGAAAGGAAACTGGTGAATTGGTCACAAGTGATGTGGAAAAGGCTGAGGTACTCAATAACTTCTTTACCTCAGTCTTCACTGCAAGGGCATCCAGCCACACTCCTGGAGTCATGGCAGACGATGCCAGGGACGGGGAGGAAGAACTGCCCTTCATAAGTGAAGCTCAGGTTGGTGATCACCTGAAGAACCTGAAAGTGTTCAAGTCCATGGGACCCGACGGGATACACCCACGGGTGCTGAGAGAGCTGGCAGAGGAGGTTGCTAAGCCCCTCTCTATTATATTCCAAAAGTCATGGCAGCCTGGGGCAGTCCCCACAGGCTGGAAAAGGGCAAACATTGCTCCCATTTTCAAAAAGGGTAGGAAGGAGGAACCAGGGAACTACAGGCCGGTCAGTCTCACCTCTGTGCCCGGAAAGATCATGGAGCAGATCCTCCTGGAGGCACTACTGACTCAGAAGAGTAGTGAAGAGGTGATTGGGAGCAGTCAGCATGGCTTTGCCAAGGGCAAATCCTGCCTGACAAACCTGGTGGCCTTCTATGAACAAGTGACAGCATTAATAGATGAGGGGCGAGCAACTGATGTCGTTTCCCTGGACCTGAGCAAAGCCTTTGACACTGTCCCACACCACATCCTGGTCTCCAAGCTGGTGACACACGGGTTTGATGGATGGACCACCAGATGGATAAAGAACTGGCTTGATGGCCGCACCCAAAGAGTGGCTGTCAATGGGTCCATGTCCCAGTGGAGGCCAGGGACAAGCAGAGGCCCTCAGGGATCAGTCCTGGGACCAGGCTTGTTCAACATCTTTGTGGGTGACATGGACAGTGGCACTGAGTGCACCCTCAGCAAGGTTGCTGATGACACCAAGCTGTGTGGTGCAGCAGACAGCTGGAGGGAAGGGATGCCATCCAGAGGGACCTTGACAGGCTGGAGAGGTGGGCACAGGCCAACCTCATGAGCTTCAACAAGACCAAGTGCAGGGTCCTGCATCTGGGTCGAGGCAATCCCAGGCACAAATACAGGCTGGGCAGTGACTGGCTGGGGAGCAGCCCAGAGGAGAGAGACTTGGGGGTGCTGGTGGACGAGAAGCTCAACAGGAGCTCTCAATGTGCACTTGCAGCCCGGAAAGCCAATCAGATCCTGGGCTGCAGCAGGAGAAGTGTGGCCAGCAGGGCAAGGGAGGGGATTCTCCCCCTCTACTCAGCTCTGCTGAGACCCCACCTGGAGTACTGCGTCCAGTTCTGGAGCCCCTATTACAAGAGGGATCTGGAGGTGCTGGAAGGTGTCCAGAGCAGGGCCACGAGGATGATCAGAGGGCTGGAGCACCTCTCCTGTGAGGACAGACTGAAGGAGTTGGGGCTGTTCAGTCTGGAGAAGAGAAGGCTCCGAGGTGACCTCATTGTGGCCTTCCAGTATCTGAAGGGGGCCTACAAGAAGGCTGGGGAGGGACTTTTCAGACTATCAGGGAGTGATAGGACTAGGGGGAATGGAATGAAGCTGGAGGTGGGAAGATTCAGGCTGGACATGAGGAGGAAGTTCTTCACCGTGAGGGTGGTGAAGGCCTGGAATGGGTTGTCCAGGGAGGTGGTTGAGGCCCCGTCCCTTGAGGTGTTTAAGACCAGGCTGGATGAGGCTCTGGCCAGCCTGATCTAGGGTAGAGTGTCCCTGCCCATGGCAGGGGGGTTGGAACTAGATGATCCTTGTGGTCCTTTCCAACCCTAACTGAAACTATGAAACTAAGTTCAGCAGGATATGAAAGCCCAAAGTATCAGCTCACTGTTTGTACATCTGCATTGACCAGGCCCACAGACACTGCACTGCTGCAGCCTGCATTTCCTGTCAATGTGTTACAGCTCAACAGGGAGGACTCAACAATTCCTTACTCATGGCTAAGCTACACTCTCCTCATTCCCACCTCTGCACTGGCTGATACACTTCACTGTCTCTTTTCAGATATAAAGACCGAAGAAGGAATGTGTTGATGGTATGCAAAGGGTCAACAACTCAATCTCCAGGTGGAGATGGGTGACAAGTGGTGTCCCTCAGGGGTCTGTACTGGACCAGTGCTGGTCAGTATCTTGATACAGTGAGATTGAGGGACCCTCAGCAAGTCTGCAGATGATACCAAGCTAAATGGTGCAGTTGATAAGGTAGAAGGACAGGATGGGCACCATCCAGAGAGACCTGGACAACCTGGAGAGGTGGGCTGAGGAGAAGGCAAAGTGCAAAGTCCTGCACCTGGGCTGGGACAATCCTCAATATCAGTCCAGGCTGGGGGATGATGAGATTGAGATCAGCCCTGCAGAGAAGGATTTGGGGGTGCTGGTGGGGGAGAAGCTGGACAGGAGCCAGCAATGGGCACTGGCAGCACAGAAGGCCAAGGGCAGCCTGGGCTGCATCCAAAGCAGCGAGGCCAGAGCTGGAGAGAGAGGATCCTGCCCCTCTGCTCTGCTCTGGGGAGACCTCACCTGCAGGGCTGTGTGTAATGGTTTAAGTCAGAAATGCATTTCAATATCTGAAGGGGAGCTACAGGACGGCTGGGAGGGGCTGTTTAGAAGGGCTTGTGGGGAATAGGTCAAGGGGCAATGGTTTGAAACCGGAGCAGGGCAGGCTTAGGTTGGACATCAGGAGGAAGTTCTTTACAACAGGAGTGGTGAAAAACTGGATCAGCTTGTCCAGGAATGTGGTTGTGGCTCCAACCCTGAAGACATTCAAGATCAGACTAGAGCAGGCTCTGGGAAGCCTGTTGTAGTTGGAGCTGTCCCTGCTGACTGCAGGGGAATTGGACAAGATGACCTTTGAGGTCCCTTCCAACCCAGTGCTATCTGTGAAATGGGATCTGTAAATCAAAGCTCATCTCACAGAAGCCATTGGGGCTCTTTCTTCCAAATCTTTTGGATAGGACAAGAAGAGTCTTGTTGAAGAGAGGGCGGGTGGAGAAAAAAAGAGATTCCACTTCAGAAACAAACAGGAGACTCCCTCCTTATTTCTCCCACAGAAAAACTTAGGTGCACAGAGAATAACAATAAATAAAAGTATTAAAGGAAAGAGAGCTCTAGGCTGCAGCTGAACAGGAGATGATCTAAACACCTAGAGGTCAGGTCAGGGCTGGAGAGCTCAAGAGAATGCATGAGCAGTTTCCATCATTCACCAAACAGAAGGAAAATGGCCACAGGATAGTACACAGACTTTGTTTCCTATCCCTGCTCCGTATGATATTCTCCTTTTCATCTACAAAATGGAAAATATGCCTCAGCAATAAATAGAACCCCTCAGGGAATGCCTCAGATTACTTAGCTGTAAGAAAGGAAGCAAAGATTGCCTAAAAAAATCTTACCTGCCAGGAAGGAATCATTATCCATTTAGCACTTGCAAGGCTGCAGAGAAGGGAAAGCAAAACATCTCATCTGCAAAGGTTGCAAGGCTTGTCATCATGGGAACAAGCTTCTCTGTCCTAAAGCTGAGGCAGGTGAACTGGCTTCTTAATCCAGGACAAAACTGCAGAGAAGCAAAGCTCTACAGTTATGCACACTCAGAAGACTCCTGAGGAAAAACTATGTGCTGGAACGATGACCCAGCAGGGCTACTGCCTGGTGCAAGGAGAATGGCAGAGCAGGACACTAATGACAACTCTCTGTGTTCTCTGCAATTAGCCAGTGGAGCAAACAGATGGAGAAACAGAAAACTGACCTGATTACAGAACACCTGTCATAGCCAACAAAAGCGTGACGAAACCCTGGGCAGACTCCACACCAGCGCCTAGCACTGAGGTGAATCAGCCCATCAACCAACCACTTTACTCTTCCTTCAGCCTACTCTTGCTCCAAATGATGCTTAGCACTAACAGTCAGAGAAATCCCAGACTTTTCAATCTTATTGACAAAAGAAACAGGATCTGCTCAGCACGCCCAGTACAAATGGCAAAGCACAAGAACCAGAGCACGGGGGCTGCACCCTGCTTGTGTCAATCAGAACAGCTGCATCGCTCAGGGTCCTTAGCTGGGGACACCTTATAAATATAAGCCAAGGAGGCTGGGGGGGGAAAGGCAAGGCAAAACCCAAGGCAGAAGCATGCATTACACTCCTGCTGCTGGTTACTTACTGTTTTAACATTGCCAGGTCTCAGCCATCCATAGAAAGAATGTTTGTGCCACGCAGGTAGGAGCCCTGTACTTGCACAGAGCCATCACAGACCAGGACTGCCTTCTGTAACCATAGTCCATGAGCACAGGAGCTGTATTGCTACCAAAGCCAGCCTCAAACCTGAGCACTAGAGCTTGCTCTTTTGGAACCCAGGACCTGAGCTACCTGCACTGCATCCCCGCAGCTGAACCCAGCTGGCCAGCACAGTTCACTGACACAAAACCCAGAGGCATGGAGGCACTTCCATAATGGGACTGCACTACTTCAGCTCACCACCGCTGCTGGAGCAGGACCAGCTCCACTCCAAGTGAGTCTGCATGGTGCTCTCCACAGCCTTCAGCTCCTGCCAGGCTCAGAGCTGACATGCAGCCTCACACAGCCGCAGTGTCCACTCATGCCTGAAGCTGTCCTGCCGCCAGCACACCCTCACCTCAGCAGGGAGCGCAGCACTGCAACTGGAATTTGCCCTTTGCCATTATTCTACACAACACTTGTCTGGAATTCTGGCAACACCTGATGCTTCTTTCCTCACAATGCCAGCAGAGAGAAAGACCATGGTAGTGGATGCTGTCTTTTACAAACCAAAAGGTAACCCAAGGCAGGCTTAATGTTTTGAGATAACATCAGACTGTGGCTTGTGCCAATTTAAACAGTTTGGCTAAAGCTACAAGCACGATGGTGACTGATGAAATCCCCAACACATATTAACCACACTGATTACAACCTTTACTTTAGTGCCCAAGAAGAGCTAGGCTCTGCTCAGGGATGTCCAAGGACAGGATAAGGGGCACTGGGGGCAAGCTACAGCAGAGGAGATGCCATGGCAAAAAAAGGGAAAACTTTGTCCCTGTGAGGGTGCTGGAGGTCTGGAGCAGGCTGCCCAGAGAGGTTGTGGAGTCTCCTTCTCCAGAGCCTTCCTAAACCCACCTGGACGTGTTCCTGTGTGATCTGCTCTAGGTGCTCCTGCTTTGCAGGGGACCTGGACTGGATGGTCTTTGGAGGACCCTTCCAACCCCTAACGCTCTGTGATCTTCTCCCTGGGTACAGTAAGAAGGTTTCCACCGTGGCTACATTCTTTCTCGGAAGGCGAACTTGGTCCTGTGCTAAAACTATCAGGTGCTTGCAATGGCCTCCCCCTGGCCAGTCAGGGTATTTCCCTCCCCAACAAGCACTAGAAAGTTACCAACTGAATGGCAACCTGGAAGGCAGTCCCACTGCATAATTCCTTTCTTCTGCAGTAACAAGCATCCATTCATTTCCCTGGATAATAAAATTAATTGTAAGACATGAGAATAAAAAAAAAATCTGCCTCCAGAGTTTTGGTTGCATCTGGTCTCAAGGGGCAGTTAAAAGCTAAGGGCATACTTTGGATGTAAGCAATAGACTGTGTGACCCTGACTGCCCACAAAAGGCCACCATCTAATTGTATGAAGGATAATAGTATGAAGTTCAACAAGGCCAAGTGCCAGGTCCTGCAACTGGGTCACAATAACCCCATGAGGAGCTACAGACCTGGGGATGGGTGGTTGGGAAGTTGCAGCTTGGAGAAGGACCTGGGGGTGTTGGGTGGCAGTCACTGAGCATGAGGCAGCAGTGCCCAGGGGCCCAAGAAAGCCAAAGGCATCCTGGCTGGGGTCAGAAGCAGGGTGGGCAGCAGGGCCAGGGAGGGGATCATCCCCCTGTGCTCAGCACTGGGGAGGCCACAGCTGGAGTGCTGTGCTCAGCTCTGGGCCCTCCCTGCAGGAAGGACATTGAGGGGCTGGAGCCTGTCCAGAGCAGGGCAGCCAGGCTGGAGAAGGGCCTGGAGCCCCTGGGCTAGAGGGAGCTAGGGGTGTTGAGGCTGGAGAAGAGGAGGCTGAGGGAGACCTCCTTGCTCTCTGCAGCTCCCTGAAGGGAAGTTGCAGTGAGGAGGGGACAGCCTCTGCTCCTGGGTGGCAAGCCACAGGAGCAGAGGCAATGGTTCCAAGCTGCCCCAGGGGAGGTTCAGGCTGGCTGCTAGGAAATCTTTCTTGCCTGGAAGGGTTCTCAGGCATTGGAATGTTGTGCCCAGGGCAGTGCTGGAGTCCCCAACCCTGGAGATGTTGAAGCAGTGTGTGGAGCTGGTGCTTAGGGCCATGGCTTGGTGCTGAGCCTGCAGTGCTGGGTGGAGGCTGGACTGGATGAGCTTGGAGGTCTCTTCCAACCAGATGTGTTCTGTGAGGCTGTGATCTCTGTCAGCATTAACAGGTGACTATAACTTTTCATCACTCTAGGAAGAGGACCCACAAAAAGGCCTTCACAAAATTCCTACACTGCATTTGTGTTTTTGCAGACAAAATTAAGACTTAAAGGTCCTGAAGTTAAATTACTTACATTATTATCACTTCAAATCCCCTGTTCTAACAGGAGGCATATGTTCATAGCCAAGAAAAACCTTGATGTACACTCAGCATTTGCTGGCCCTAACAGCTGGCACCGTACCAGCCTTCAGGTACGGCAGACATGCCACTGCCAGCCTGTCTCTCAGTATCAACATGGACTCTGACAGGGAGGGAGAGACAGACATTTGTATGTGAAGTCTTAGGGTAGACAAAAGAGAACTTCAACTGCAAATGCTCTTCATCTATCTCTGATCAAAGAGATCTCTGCCACAGCATCACTGATCTTTACTTCAGGCCCTGTCCTTCAAACCTTGCCCAACATTGTGAAGGCAATATTAGGGTCAGGTCACATTTCAGACTTTACTAAAACAGCCTCTAAAGACAGCTGCCTCCTTCACCAAAAGTTCCTGAAAACTTACTGATGCTCTGCTGAGGGTTGAGGAGTATCTCCAGAGGTCCAATAAAACAAAGTGCAAGGTCCTGCACCTAGGTCAGGGCAACTCTTGATATCAACCCAGGCTGGGGGATGATGAGATTGAGAGCAGCCCTGAAGAGAAGGCCTTGTGGGTGCTGGTGGGGAGGAGCTGGACAGGAGCCAGCAATGGGCACTGGCAGCACAGAAGGCCAAGGGCAGCCTGGGCTGCATCCAAAGCAGTGTGGCCAGAGATGGAGAGAGGATCCTGCCCCTCTGCTCTGCTCTGGGGAGACCTCACCTGCAGTGCTGCATCCAGCTGTGGGAGACCCAGCACAAGAGAGACATGGACCTGTTGGAGAGGATCCAGAGAAGGCCACCAAGATGATCAGAGCGCTGGGGAACCTCCCATACGAGGACAGGCTGAGGGAGCTGGGGTTATTCAGCCTGGAGAAGAGAAGGCTCCAAGGAGACCTCAGAGCTGCATTTCTGTACCTGAAGGAGTCCTACAGGAAGGCTGGGGAGGGACAGTTCAGAAGGGCTGTGGGGATAGGACATGGGCAGGTTTAGGTTAGACATCAGAGGAAGTTCTTTACAACAGGAGTGGTGAAATACTGGAACAGGTTGCTCAGGGATGTGGTTGAGGCACCATCCCTGGAAACATTCAAGACCAGACTTGCTGTGGTCCTGGGCAGCCTGCTCTAATGGGAGTGTCTAAGTGTCCCTGCTGCCTGCAGGGGGGTTGGACAAGATGACTTTTGAGGGTCCCTTACAATCTGATACAGTTTGTGAGTCTGCCAAACATGGACTACACGACACAGAGGCACACAGGTGAATTCATCTCCAGCTTTCACACACACATCTGTCCCACAGAGCTGCATCACTCCAACCCAAGCCAGTGCCTTCTACTTCTGTTTTTCTAGGAGTCATTTAAAATGATTTTCTTAGAATTCATTCTGCAAACACAGACACACAAGGGGGTGAGAGCAATCGTTTCAGGGGAGAATAATGCTTACAACTCTCTGCTTTGGCCAGCAGCAGTGATTCTGCACAACATAAAGAATGCTTTTCTAGGTAATTTCCAACAGTTTATGTAATTCCTACAACAAAGCCAAGACACTAAACCAATACACCCCTTTTTTTAAAGCACTTTGCAAAGCACAGAGTAAGATCATCAGGCTTTTCCTTTCATACTTCTTCTGGACTCAGAATCACAGAACATTAGGGTTTGGAAGGGACCTGTGGTGATCATCCAGTCCAACTTCCCTGACAGAGCAGAGTCACCAAGGGCAGGCCACAAATGAACAAATCCAAGTGGGTTTTGAGAGTCTGCAGAGAAGGAGACTCCACAACCTCTCCAGGCATCCTGCTCCACAGTTCCAGCACTCTCACAGTAAATAAGTTTAGAAGTTTTTTCTCATGCTGAGATGGAATTTCTGGTGACTGAGTTTACATCCATTGCCCCATATCCTATCACAGGGTACAGCTGAGGAGCCTGGCTCCATGCTCCTGACACCCACCCTTCAGGTGTTTGTAGACATTGATCAGATCCCCTCTCAGCCTTCTCTTCTCCAGACTAAACAGCCCCAAGGGGTCTCAGTCTTTCTTCAGATCAGAGATTCTGCTGTCCCTTCATCATCCCTGTAGCCTCTGTCAAACTCTCTCCAGTCATTGCAAGTCCTTCTTGAACTGGGGAGTCCAAAACTGGACACCATATTCCAGATGTGGTCTAATCAGAGCTGAGTAGAGGGAGAGAAGAACCTCCCTTGACATACTGGACACTGAAGAGTACCATTGGCCTTTTTGGCCACCAGGGCACACCACTGTACCATGGATCAACTAGGACTCAAAGGTCCCTCTCTGTGTAGCTACTTTCCAGGTCAGCCCCTAACCTCTACTGGTGCCTGGTGTTACTCCTCCCCCAACACTAACCTTGGGGGTGTTGGTTGGTGAGAAGCTCCCCATGGGGCCACAGTGCCCTCCTGCAGCCCAGCAGTGTGGGCAGCAGGGCAGGAGAGGGGATTCTGCCCTTTGGCTCTGCTCTGTTGTGACCCCACTTCCTATGTTGCCTCCAGCTCTGGGGTCCCCGGCGTGAGGACACAGAGCTGCTGGGTTGAGTCCAGAGGAGGCCACAAAGATGATCCAAGGTCTGGAGCAGCTCTGCTACAAGGACAGGCTGAAGGAGCTGGGGTTGTTCAACCTGGAGAAGAGAAGAATCCAGGGGGACCTTAGAGCTGCCTTCCAATAGCTGAAGGGATCATAGGACATTAGGGGTTGGAAGTGATAAACTGAAAATTCTTCTTTTAACAGAATAACAGCGTTAATAAACTTCCTCTTGTTAGCTGAAATGCTGGAATGCAGGAAGGGGGAGAGGAGTTGGCAGACAGCCTTTTGCATAGATAAGGAATAGCAGGATTTTTCAGTAATTTACTTCTGTTAGTCTTAGACAAGATGATCTTTTGTGTAAGATAAAGGACATCTGGATGATATGTATGTTTCTGTTATTTTTAGGTAGATGACCTTTGTATAGATAGGAAGCATCTGGACTCTTTCTGTGAAATATTAACATACCTCTGTCACTTCAGACAGAGAACTTTTTGTATAAAGGTTTGTCCAAAACCCTCTGAAGACACACAGGTCTTTTGAAATGATTCTACCTGTGTCAGGCACCTAAATAGAAGCATAATACAAGAAACTAACTGAGTCTCTTGTGTCTTTCTCTAAGTCAGAAGGGACCTTCAAAGATCGAGTCCAACCGCCCTGCCAGAGCAGGACTACAGAATCCAGCACAGGTCACACAAGAACACATCCAGATGGGTCTTGAAAGTCTCCAGAGAAGAGACTCCACAACCTCTCTGGGCAGCCTGCTCCAGTGCTCTGTCACCCTCACAGTGAAGAAGTTGGAGGACAACTTCCTGATGCAGCTGTTAAGTGAGCCTACCAGGGGTCAGGCTCTGCTTGACCTGCTTTTCTCCAATAGAGAAGGGCTGGTGGGAGATGTGATGATAGGAGGCTGTCCAGGGTGCAGGCACCATGAGCTAGTGGAGTTCTCAATATGCAGGGAGATAGAGAGGAGCAGTAGCAGGACCCTCACCTTGGACATCTGGAGGGCAAACTCCAGCTGCTTCAAACAACTTATTCAGAAAGTCCCCTAGGCAGCAGCCCTTGAGAACCAAGGGGTCCAGGACAGTTGGACCCACTTCAAACAGCAGCTCTGGAAGGCACAGGAACAGGCTGTGCCCAGGTGCAGAGAGGTGAGCTGAGGGGAAGGCTCTGGGCCTGGATGAGCAAGCAGCTCCTGAAGGGATTAAGGGAGAAAAAGGAAATCTCACCTTTGGAAAGGGGGGAGGCAACTCGAGGCATGCTTAAGGATGTCATTAGAACATGAAGGAGGAACATTAGAGAGGCAAAAGCCCAGTTAGAACTCAAGCTGAACACTGCTGTGAAGGACAATAAAAAGCATTCTTATAAATCTATTAATGCTAAAAAGAGGGCAAGAAGAACCTCCACTCCTTATGGGTCCTGGAGGGGAACACTGTAACTAAAGATGAGGACAAGGCTGAGGTTCTAAATACCTTCTTTGCCTCCATTTTCAACAATAAGGCAGGAGGACCTCAGGACAAGTGGCCTCCTGAGCTGGCAGATGGAGGCAGGGAGCAGTATAGTTCCCTGTGAGCCAGGAGGAAGTAGTTAGAGACCTGCTGAGCCACTTGGATCCCCACAAGTCCATGAGACCAGATGGGATCCATCCCAGGCTGCTGAGAGAGCTGGCAGATGAGCTGCCAAGCCACTCTCCATCATTTACCACCAGTCCTGGCTCACTGGAGAGGTCCCAGAAGACTGGAAGCTGCCAAGCAGGGTTGGATGGAGGAACCTGGAAGCTCCAGGCCTGGCAGCCTGACCTCAGTGGCAAGAAAAGTTATGGAGCAGATCATCTTGGGGGGCAATCACTGCACACCTGCAGGATGGCCAAGGGCTCAGGCCCAGCCAACATGGATTCAGGAAGGGCAGGGCCTGCCTCTCCAGCCTGATCTCCTTCTATGCCCAGGTGACTGCCTGGTGGATGTGGGGCAGGCTGTGGATGTGGTCTGCCTGGACTGCAGCAAGGCCTTTGACACCGTCCCCCACAGCAAACTGCTGGCCAAGCTGTCAGCCCCTGGCTTGAACAGCAGCACTCTGAGCTGGGCTAGGAACTGGCTGGAGGCTGAGCCCAGAGAGTGCTGGTGAATGGTGCCACATCCAGCTGGCAGCCAGGCACCAGTGGTGTCCCCCAGGGATCAGTGCTGGGCCCCATCCTGTTCAATATCTTTATTGATGATCTGGATGAGGGCATTGAGTCCATCATCAGTACATTTGCGGACGACGCCAAGCTGGGGGCAGGAGTTGATCTGCTGGAGGGCAGAGAGGCTCTGCAGAGGGACCTCGACAGGCTGGACAGATGGGCAGAGCCCAAGGGCAGGAGATTGAACACATCCAAGTGCCAGGTGCTGCACATTGGCCACAACAACCCCATGCAGTGCTACAGGCTGGGGGCAGAGTGGTTGGAGAGTGGCCAGGCAGAGAGGGACCTGGGGGTGCTGGTTGATTGTAGGCTGAACACGAGCCTGCAGTGTGCCCAGGCAGCCAAGAAGGCCAATGGCATCCTGGCCTGCATCAGGAACAGTGTGGCCAGCAGGAGCAGGGAGGTCATTCTGCCCCTGTACACTGCACTGGTTAGGCCGCACCTTGAGTCCTGGGTCCAGTTCTGGGCCCCTCAGTTTAGGAAGGAGGTTGTCTTGCTGGAGCATGTCCAGAGAAGGGCAATGAGGTTGGTGAGGGGTTTGGAACACAAGCCCTATGAGGAGAGGCTGAGGGAGCTGGGGTTGCTTAGCCTGGAGAGGAGGAGACTCAGGGGTGACCTTATTGCTCTCTACAACTACCTGAAGGGAGGTTGTAGCCAGGCAGAGGTTGGTCTCTTCTCCCAGGCAGGAAGCACCAGAACAAGAGGACACAGTCTCAGGCTGCGCCAGGACAGGTTTAGACTGGATGTTAGGAAGAAGTTCTATACCGAGAGAGTGATTGCCCACTGGAATCAGCTGCCTGTGGAGGTGGTGGAGTCACCTTCATTGGAGGTGTTCAAGAAGAGGCTTGATGGGGTGCTTGGTGCCACGGTTTAGTTGTTTAGTTGGGTTGTATTGTACTGTATTGTACTGTATTGTATTTAGGTGGGTTGGATTGGTTGATGGGTTGGACGTGATGATCTTGAAGGTCTATTCCAACCTGGTGTATTGTATTGTATATTGTATTGTAAAAGACCTTGCCAGGCTGGACAGCTGGGCAGAGTCCAACAGGATGGCATTCAACAAGTCCAAGTGCCAGGTGCTGCACTTTGGCCACACCAACCCCAGGCAGTGCTACAGGCTGGGGTCAGAGTGGCTGAGAGCAGCCAGGCAGAGAAGGACCTGGGGGTAGTGGTGGACAGCAGCTGAACATGAGCCAGTGTGTGCCCAGGTGGCCAAGAAGGCCAATGGCATCCTGGCCTGCATCAGGAACAGTGTGGCCAGCAGGAGCAGGGAAGTCATTGTGCCCCTGGACTCAGCACTGGTTAGGCCACACCTTGAGTCCTGTGTCCAGTTCTGGGCCCCTCAGTTTAAGAAAGACATCGAGACACTTGAACGTGTCCAGAGAAGGGCAACAAGGCTGGGGAGAGGCCTTGAGCACAGCCCTGTGAGGAGAGGCTGAGGGAGCTGGGGTTGCTTAGCCTGGAGAAGAGGAGGCTCAGGGGAGACCTCATTGCTCTCTACCACTACCTTAAGGGAGGTTGTAGACAGGCAGACGTTGGTCTCTTCTCTCAAGCAACCAGCACCAGAACAAGAGGACACAGTCTCAAGCTGTGCCAGGGGAAGTTTAGGCTCGAGGTGAGGAGACAGTTCTTCCCAGAGAGAGTCATTCACCATTGGGATGTGCTGCCCAGGGAGGTGGTGGAGTCACCATCCCTGGAGGTGTTCAAGAGGGGACTGGACGTGGCACTTGGTGCCATGGTCTAGTCATGAGGTCTTGGGTGACAGGTTGGACTCGATGATCTTCGAGGTCTCTTCCAACCTTATTGATTTTATGATTCTAAGTTCCTCCTCACATTGAGGTGGAACTTCTTGTGCTGGAGTTTATATCCCCTTGCCATATCCCAGGGTACAACTGAGCAGAGCTGTCCCTGTGCCCTCCCTCTTGACACTCACCCCTCCAATATTTATAAACATTTATTAAACCCTATCTCAGTCTTCTCCTCTCAGACTAAACAGCCCCAGGGCTCTCAGCCTCTCCTCACCAGGCAGTGCTCAGTCCCTTCAGCATCCTTGTAGCCCTTCCTTGGACTCTTTCCAGCAGATCCCTGTCCCTCTTAAACTGGGGAGCCCAGAACTGGAAGCCCTATTCCAGGTGTGGGCTAACCAGGGCAGAGCAGAGGGGAAGGATCTGCAGGACACACTCCTCTGAATGCACCCCAGGATCCCACTGGCCTTCTTGGAGACAATGTCCAAAGCTTTACTAAGCCTACATCCACTGGTCTGCCTGCATCTACCCATTCAGTTACATCACAGAATGCTATCAGATTAGCCAAGCAGGATTTCCCCTTGGTGAATCCACACTGACTGCTCCTGATCATCATCTTCTCTTCCAAGTGCCTAGAGATGAGCTCCAGAATGAGCTGCTCCACCATTTTCCCAGGGATGGAGGTGAGGCTCACTGGTCTGTAGTTTCCTGGGGCCTCTTTCTTGCCCTTTTTGACACCTGGAGTGACTTTGGCTCTCCTCCAGTCCTCAGCACCTCTCCTGCCAGCCAGGATTTTGCAAAAATGCTGCAGAGTGGTAGAGCAACAACATCAGGCAGTTCCCTCGGCACTCTTGGGTGCATCTCACCAGGCCCCACGGACTTGTCAATATTCAGTTTATGTAACTGATCCTTAACCCAGTTTTCATTGACTAGTGGAGGGTCCTCCCTCCTCCAGTCTTCCTCTCCTTCATCCTAGGGTCTGGAATTCATAGGGGAGTTCAGTCTTGGGAGTAAAGACTGAAGCACAGAAGGCATTCAGCAGCTCTGCCTTCTCTGCATGCTCAGCTCAGGGCTGCCTCCTCTGCACTGGGCTCACATCTTCCCTATTCTTCCTTTCCTTACTGACATATTTGAAGAAGCTCTTCTTGTTCTCTTTCACTTCCTTTGCCACTTCTAGTTCCAAGGGGGCTTTGGCCTTCCTTGTTGCCTTCCTACATGCTACTCCATAGTTTTCCCATAGGACAAGTCCCTTCTTCTATGAGCTGTGTCTTTCTTCCGTGAGATTTCCTTCAGAGGCTCTGTGCTCATGCTGTGAGCATGCATGTGCTCACTCCTGGCATGCCTACCCCATTTTTGACTCAAGGGAGCACACCTATCTTGGGCTTGGAGGAAGTGGCATTTAAAGATTGCCGAACTGGAAAGGGACTTTTCCTAAGGGTGTCTAAGGACAGGACAAGGGGCAATGTTTTGAAGCTGAGGGAGAGCAGGGTTAGACTGGATCTTAGGAAGAAGTTATTCAATATGAGGGTAGTGAGACTCTGGAACAGGTTTCCCAGAGACATTGTGGATGCCCTCACCACCCCAGAGCTGTTCAAGGCCAGGCTGGATGAGGCCTTGAGCAATGAACTCCAGCTGAGAGGCAGAGAGGTTGGAGTAGATGATCTCTGAGGTCCTTTCCAACCTAAGCCATTTGTTGTGGACCCAACTTGGAGCTTCTTGAAGCTTCTTGCAGAAGCCACACCACTGCATGCCAACCCCCCCCAGACACAGACCCAACACAACAAACTGAAGGCTTAGAGCATCAGCAAGATGCTGTTACCTTCTCTGGTTATAACCAAAGCAAAACTATTTGCCCTGTGATTGGATTGGATTTGCACCATGCACAAAGCACAGCTGCAGCTGACCATTTCAGGACAGAAGCAGTAAGCTTTTCTCAGAATAAAAAATTATAATTTCCTAATAATTCATAATTATCCTAACATAATTATCCAACAAGTTCATAATTATCCTAAAAGAAATTGATCACCAGACTTCTGAAGTATTATTAGACAGAAGAAATGTAGTAGATGCTGAAAAAAGCCACTGCCAAACTCAGTGGCTGACGGGTTAGATGCTGGTAAGAGAAAGAGCAATACTGCTGCAGAGCTGCTGTGAAGCTGTCTTCTGCTCACTTGATTTCTCTGCCTTACTTCTGCAGTTTAACAAAACCATTTCACTGCCTTATTAGAATTTTGCAAGAGTAAACAGGTTTAATGATTGGGTTGAAAAAGACCTTAAAGGTTGTCTAGTTCCAACCCCCTGCCATGGGCAGGGACACCTCCCACCCCCCCCAGGTTGCTCAAGGCCTCATCCAGCCTGGCCTTGAACACGTCTGCGGAGGGGGCAGCCACAACCTCCCTGGGCACCCTGTGCCAGGATCTCCCCAGCCTCACTGGAAAGAATTTATTCCTAATCTCCAGTCTAAATCTGCCCTCCTCAAGCTTCAATCCATTGCCCCTCATTCTGTCACTCCAACCCCTTGTCCAAAGTCCCTCCCCTGCTCTCCTGTAGCCCTTTCAAGTACTGGAAGGCTATTCTAAGGTCTCCCTGGACCCTTCTCCAGGCTGAACAGCCCCAGCTCTCTCAGTCTGTCCCCACAGGAGAGGCTCTCCAGCCCTCTGATCATCTTTGTGGCCTCTTCTGGACCCACTCCAAGAGTGATCCCCATTTACAGTATTTTTAAAAGGTCCTTCTTGGAGCACTTGTAGTTGATGCAAGGCTAAGCAAGCAGCAGTGACTGAGCTGACATGAGGCCACCTCACCTCACTTCTTCAGCAGACTATATAGGACCTCATTGTGCCCAGAATCACAGAATCATTAAGGTTGGTAAAAACCCTTTAAGACCACCAAGTCCAACCATAACCCAACCACCATGACCCCTAAACTATGTCCTGAAGCATCACATCTACAGAGTCTTGAACACCTCCAGGGATGGTGACCCTGGTAGCTAACAGTCATTATCCTTCTCCCTAGAACAATCCTGAAAAAAGCAGTAGGTCAACTCAGGCAAACAAGCGGTAGCCTCATGACAAGCTGAACTCATTCTTGGAATTCATCTTCCCTTGCAGACAGAAGTCTGCAGTCTCCATAATTACCTGGGGTCAAGAATCTCTTCTGCAACCATTTTCATAGATTCTAGAATCATGGAATGGGTTGAAAGGGACCTTAAAGGCCATCCAGTTCCAACCTCCTGCCATGGGCAGGGACATCTCTCAACTACTCCGCTGCTCAAGGCCTCATCCAACCTGGCCTTCAACACCTCCAGGGAAGGGGCAGCCACAACCTCCCTGGGCAACCTGTTTCAGTGTCTCACCACCCTCACTCTGAAGAATTTCTTCCTAATCTCCAATCTCCCCTCCTCAACCTTCAATCCATTGTCCCTTGTCCTGGCACTCCCAGCCCTTGTCCAAAGTCCCTCCCCACCTCTCCTGTGGCCCCCTTCAGGTACTGGAAGGCTGCTCTGAGGTCTCCCTGGAGCTTTCTCTTCTCCAGGCTGAACAGCCCCAACTCTTTCAGCCTGTCCCCATAGGGGAGACTCTCCAGCCTCATCTTTGTGATCTCCTCTGGACCGGCTCCAGCAGCTCCAGGTCCCGCTTATGCTGGGGACATCAGAACTGGACACAGTGCTCCAGGTGGCATCTCACGAGAGCAGAAGGGGAAGATGGGAGAATCACTTCCCTCATCCTGCTGGTCATTTTCCCTCCTTTTGGCAAACCTGGACTAAACAGAGAAAAGTCCAGCTCAGAAAGGCATGGAATTGGATGGTTTTGAACATGTTGATTAAGAAAGGGGTTAAATCTCAAGAATAATGAGTTTAAACAGCAGGAGGATTTTATTACAAGGAATTGCACCATGGGAACCGTGGGCCAAGTATTTCTTCCATTCTAACAATATCAACAAGGACAAGTGCAGAGTCCTGCACCTGGGAAGGAACAATAAACTGTACCTGCAAAGGTTAGGAGGTTATCTGCTAGAGGGCAGCCCTGTGGAGAAGGAACTGGGAGTGCTGGTGGGCAGCAAGTTCTGCATGGGACAGCAATGAGCCTTGGGGGCCAAAAAGGCCAAGGGGGTCCTGGGGGGCATTCAGAGGAGTGTGTCCAGCAGATCCAGGGAGGTTCTCCTCCCCCTCTACTCTGCCCTGCTGAGACCTCACCTGGAATATTGCATCCGGTTCTGGGCTCCCCAGTCCAGGAGGGACAGGGATCTGCTGGAGAGAATCCAAGGGAGGGCTACAAGAATGATGAAGGGACTGAGCACTGCCTAGTGAGGAGAGGCTGAGAGCCCTGGGGCTGCTTAGTCTGGAGAGGAGAAGACTGAGAGGGGATCTAATAAATGTTTACAAATATCTGAGGGCTGGGGATCAGGAAGGAAGGAAGGGATAGGGACAGCCTCGGCTCACTTGTGCCCTGGGATAGGACAAGGGGCAGTGGATGGAAACTATAGCACAGGAGGTTCCACCTCAACAGGAGGAAGAACCTCTTTACTGTAATGGTCATGGAGCCCAAGAGAGGTTGGGGAGTCTCCTTCTCTGGAGCCTTTCCAGCCTGTCTGGATGTATTCCCATGCCACCTGTGATAGATTATATGGTCCTGCTCTGGCAGCAGGGGTGGAGTCAAAGATTTGTAGAGGTCCCTTCCAACCCCTAACATCCTGTGATCAAACCATACACTGATCAAATGTCCGATCCCATGGAACTCACGGATATCATGAAACATCTAAACATCTGATCAATAACTGCTGGAGTTTGTAGAACACAAGAACAATCGTTGCAAGTGGCATCAGGTCGACAGTTCTACCACAGTACTAAACCACCTGCTTTATTTCTTATGGCTGCAAACAGTAAGCCTGTGGTGCCTCAAATCATCACACCAGGCTCTTGGTTTCAGGCTCAGCTGCCCCAGCCCCACACAGCCACTTAAGCAACCAGGCCTCTGGGCCAGTCACAGTGGGGAGTTGGTGCTACTCAGCTCCAGTTACAACTTGCTCCAGCTTCCAGTGTACTTGGCTGTGGGGATCCCTGAGCCACCACAGAAACAGAGCTGGGTTGGAGCCCTCTGTATCTTAATGGCACTAGGGTGCACTGTGCACCAGTATCTACCAGAGCCTTATTCTCCTCTGGGTCTGATGTGCCAGGCCATCAGATCCGCGTGGTCCAGTAAGCCCAACTGTCTGCTGGCTGGAGGCAGAGCCCCTTTAATCATGGTCAGTATCACTCACTCCTTTTTGAAATGACACAGAAGTCACCTTCCTCCCAGATTCTCTCTCTTGACAGGGGAGTGTCTGCTCCTAACAGCTGAGGCACAGGACTATACAGGCCCACACAGGTGGAGTAGGACATGTCCTCTTTGAATGGCTGGGACTCCTGGGACGGCTCCTCCACAGCCCATACACAGGCCCATAGAGAAGAAGAGAAACTTCTCTCATATTGCCAGAGCTGGCTAGCCAGTTCATCCACTTATGTCCCTGGCCATCTTTCCAAGACACTACTGCCAAGGAGTTGGCATTGCACGGTGGTGCACTTTGTAGGAACTTCCTCCACATGGGTAGTGCGCACAGCAGTCACCTGGATGTGTAGGTGACTGCTCATCTTTCTGATGGTTACAAATCATCTCCAGCACAGCTAACGCCCTGGAATACTGCTGTATTTTGGTCATCAAACTTCTGGTTAATCCTGCACTTCTCAGAACAGTTTTCTGGGAGAAGTTTCACAAGGAAGGTGATCATTGCTGTGTACCATGGCAGAAACAGACCTCCTGTCAAACTAAGGCCTTAAACAGAAACACAGAATGTTAGGGGTTGGAAGGGACCTCCAGAGATCATCCAGTCCAACCCCCTTGCCAGAGCAGGAGCACCCAGGGCAGGTCACACAGGAACACATCCAGGTGGGTTTGGAAAGGCTCCAGAGAAGGAGACTCCACAACCTCTCTGGGAAGCCTGCTCCAGGCCTCCAGCACCCTCACAGGGACAAAGTTTTCCCTTCTGTTCCCCTGGCACCTCCTCTGCTCCAGCTGGCACCCAGTGCCCCTTGGCCTATCCTTGGACATCCCTGAGCAGAGCCTGGCTCCAGCCCTGCACATCTTTATCCCCAGCAATGAGGGCAGCCCTCAGGCTTCTCTGCTCCCAGCCCCAGCTCCCTCAGCTGTCCTCACAGGGAGATGTTGCACTGCCTGCAGCAGCTCTGTGCCTCTGCGCTGGACTCTCTCAAGCAGTTCCCTGAGGGCCTTCTTGAACTGAGTGTCCCAGAACTGGACACAATTTTCCACATGTGGCCTCACCAGAGTAGAGTAGAACCTCTCTGACGTACTCATCGGAGTCCTTCTACTCTACCCCAGGATGCCCTTGGCCTTCTTGGCCACAAGGGCACATTGCTAGCTCGTGGGCATCCTTCTGTCCAACAGCACCCACAAGTCCCCCTCCTCCACATTGCTCTCCAGAGACTAAAGTCTCTTAATTATGAACCTCAGCAGCTCAGTCCTTAAGGATTTTCTTTTGTTAAATTCCAGCATTCTGTTCCTTCCTCCCACATACTGCCAAAGTTTTTGGAACTTCATCATGAAAATGGAGAGACTTCTCAGGCTATCAGGTAGTGATAGGACTAGGGGGAATGGAATGAAGCTGGAGGTGGGGAGATTCAGGCTGGAGGTGAGGAGGAAGTTCTTCCCCATGAGAGTGGTGAAGCCCTGGAATGGGTTGTGCAGGTAAGTGGTTGAGGCCCCGTCCCTGGAAGTGTTTAAGCCCAGGCTGGATGAGGCTCTGGCCAGCCTGCTCTAGTGTGGGGTGTCCCCGCCCATGGCAGGGGGGTTGGAACTAGATGATCCTTGTGGTCCCTTCCAACCCTGACTGATAGTATGATACTATGAAAATCTACAGCACCTCGCCTCACCTGTGCCACCTTCCCGCCGAAAAATCCCTGACTGGGGGAAAAAGAGGCTTCTGAAAACAAAAAGTATTTGGGCTTCATCCAGAGGTTTGGACTCTTTGAGGATGACAATGGCTTACCTCCTCAGGGGCTTAGCTGGGCAGCTTAGAGCATTCTCTTAGTTTAACAGTGATGATAAACAATATTCTTTTGCCAGCCACACCTAAAGCAGAGATGCAGCCCTCAAATCTCTGCAAAGTTGCTGCTAACTGGATGCCCAGGCTGCCCAGCAGAGGCACGGTCCAGGACTAGCCAAATGCTGACTACTGGCAGGCAAACTGGGAGGTATCTCCTTCTGAAGTCAGAGACATCTCTCTTTCTCCAAACAACTGAACACAATTCCAGCCCAGATGTGCTCTCTGCAATTCATCATCCTAAAATAATTTCCAACTACCTGCGTAGCTGTCCAGCAGATGAAGGCTCCCAGCCACCACAGCAATGCCATCAACTACACATTCTTAAGAATTAAGAACAGCTTCTGACTGTCTTCCTGCTTCAGGAACACGGTTTTCCAAAGAAAACTTGCTTTCTGGGCCAGAACAAGAGCAGAGCACTCAACTTTCATTCTGAGAAAGCTGAAAACTAACACTACTGCTTCACAACTTTTGGAAGTTTCCCGAGAACAGGAGAACTCCTTTACAGCTGACGTTATCTTATGAAGCCTGCCAAGAAGTTCATCCAGATAACAGCACACTCCCAAGGGGCCTCAGGGAAGAAGGGCCCAGGGACACTTTCCTGGAGACTTCACTCCCATCTTCCTGGCACAATCCAGTTAAGAGATGGATTAGGAAAGCAGGCAGCCTGCTGCTCCTTCAGTCTCCCCTCAGGACACCACAAAAGGGCCAACAACAAGAGGCTGTTTCTGGTGACAATTAGCCCCATGCATGCTACCAGCTTTCCCAAGAAAAATTCAGGATTGAGTGGTTGTTTCCCTGGTGATGGTGCTAGGCAAGCACAGCAAGGTGTGGGCACTCAAGTAAGAGTTGGGTGCATTATGAAACTTACAGCACTGATGAGAGCACCCATCAGATTTGGCTCGAGAAACCCACTCAAGCCACCAGACCTTCACCGCTAGACAAAAGTAGCCTTAGGAAGTCAGCAAATGAACGTTTGTTCAACCCTCTCCTGTTGCTTTTTAATCTCACTGTTTCAAATCGTTTCACAGATAATGCAACCAATATTCCCATCCTTTAGTGGTCCACGGAAAATTGGTAACCAGTGCAAACTCCTCCTCATTTTCAACTACCAGTTTACACTAGAAGACAACTAGGGAAAATCATTTACTGGTTTTCAAAACAAGTCACTGTCAACTTTGCTTTTCAATGTATAGTTTTCTTGATGGCAGTCTTCAGCAGCAAAAATACTCTTACCTGCTCAAAAGGGGATAAAAGTGAGCTATGCTTTATTAAGATGGAACAGACTCAGATACACAATCTGCATCACAGTCCTTCCTTTAGGCATTAGCCCTTCCCCAGGTTCAAACAGTCCGAGTGGGTTTTTGAATAGTTGGAAGGACTAAATTGCAGCCCTGACTTCTAAAGTTGGATAAATATCAAAAAACAAACAATGTACGCTGAAAGCTACCACAAGCATAAGGCTACTAAAGAAATTTGTTCCAAGAAACAAATAACAGCACTCAACCGCAGGAAGAAAACAATGCAGAGATGGGGGGCGGGGGCATATACAAATAAGAGAAAAAATTCCCTTCTGTATTATGCCACTCCCCAAAGTGTTTATCACTCACGCACATCATCAACCAGTGGGTGACAAATCACATTACACAATCACAAAGCGCCTATATGTTATTTTACCCTTAGTTTGCACACACCAGCATTAAGCACAATTTTTGTCGACTAAAGACTGACGCTTCCCCTCCATCTAGTTTGTTCTTACAAGGTGGGGATGAAACCTGGTCACAGGACATCAAGTTTCCCTTGGATGGGAAAAAGTAAGCTCCCCCAGGAATTCCCTTTAAAGCACCGAACACAAAACGCTTTAACAATTTTCTCATGAAGCAACTGCAGACGGTGCTTTCTATTTCCATCCTTCCAGACCGCACAAGCTCTGCCACGCCGCAGGCCAGACCGCCTCTCACAGCCCCCCTTTGCTAGCCAAGGCCTACAGCAGCCCCCACCGCTCCGCGCTGTCACCGACCAGGCCGCAGCCGCCGACAACCCCGGGAGGCACCCCCGGCCCAGGCACTTCCCGCCACACCACGGCCACCGGCATCGCCTGACCGCTGAGGCCGCCCCCCACACGCGAGGCCAACCAGGCCCCAGCAGCAGGAGACTGTAAGCGGGGGGAGCGGGGTCGGAGAGAGGGCCGGCCGCGGGGTTACTCCAGGGAAAGACCGGGGCGGAGGGCCAGGCCTGGCCGCTGCGGGAGCCACTCACCCACATCCTGGTCGAAGGGGTTGGTAGCGAAAAGCGGCATCGCGGGGCAGGGGGGGCGGCGCGGCCACCCCACCCGGCAGCGCGGCGGCGAACCGAGCAGGCGGCGGCGACGGGCAGCAGCTCCTCCTCCCGCCCGGCCGGGTACCTCCACCGCCTCCTCCCAGGCCGGCAGCCAGCCCCCCGCGCGGCATGCCGGGAGCGCGGGGCCGGGCCGCGCGGGGAGCGCCCCGCCCGGCCAGCTGTGCCCGGGCCCGGCAGGTGGGCGCCCCGGGACCGGCATTTGCCTGTCTCACCTGCCCCAGCGCCACTAGCCAGGCAGCCGAGCGCCACAGGACCGCTCCAAGCTGGGGTGGGTGTTATACTTGCTGCTGCTGAGCCCTGCCGTACCCCCCTCTCTAGGGGGTGAGTCTGGTCCCTGCCCAGACCTGTGTGCTCCTTGTAGAAAATGCACAGAGCTTCCCTACGCAGCGGGCTGCCCCTGGCCTTCCGTCACTGGTGCCACCATGCTGCTTCTGAAGTGCTGGACTGGCAGGGTGCTGGTCATGGCAATGGCTCACAGCGTGGGGTGGTTTCAGTCCCGCTGAGCTCAGTGGTTGTTGGCAGGACGCTGCATGTCCTGTGACCTCTGGTTGCACAATCGCCTCTTGCTGCTTCCCTTTGTTCAGGTGGCATTGTTGACATTGATGCGGTGTATCCCATGATAACAATTCGACTCGGAGGACGTGACGCGTTCTGCCCATGCCTGCTGTCACACACAACTCGAGTAATTTTCCTAAAGATTTCTAGTGCTGTGTTATTCCTCTGAACCAGCTGGATCACAAGCAAAAAAAAAAAATCAAAAGGGCATGCGTGTGAGAGAAGTCACAAAGACCTAAAGGAGCAATGTGGGCACCTCACAAGACCAAGCAAATGAAAAAGGTGCTCCTGCTGTGCAGAGACAGCAGATGCATCCGATAGCACTAAGCAGGCTCAATAATGAATGTGATTGCCTGCATCAGGCAGGCTTCTGACACCAGAGAACTGCACACCAAGCCTCTTCCCACGGGGATTTACAGTCACAGAATCACAAAATGTTAGGGGTTGGGAGGGACCTCTGGGGATCACCAAGTCCAACCCCCCAGGATCACCTAGATCAGGCCACACAGGAACACATCCAAGCAGGTTTTGAAAGTCTGCAGAAAAGGAGACTCCACAAAGCACTTCCTATTTTACTAAAATCTTGTACCAGAATCTCAGCTCGTGCCTTTTTTCCCTTATCTACAACTGTTTTCAGGCACTGACACAGATTAGCACTGATCAGCAGCACAGACTACTTGTAATGAATTGCATGTTTTCTTTGGATTCTGCCTTGATTCAAGGACAGCTGCTAGACATTCTCAGAAGATGCTTTTACCTCATCACCGTTAGTCATCTCCCACTATGTTCACAAAGACAGATGCTGGATGTTCTCAAAGCCTGTTTTGTCCTCTCCTTTTTCATCCCTCCCTTCCAATGGGGTTCATGATGAATTGTAATAATCCTTGCAAAACAGGCAGAGCTTTTATGCAGTAGTCCTGCAGGAAAAGCTAACACACAGAATGGGGGGACCTGGGGTTTTAGACCATCTTCAGCCTGAGACTTCACCTCAACTACTTCCCAGGGAGCATTCTACTCAACACTTTGAAATAAGTAGTCTGTACTCAGCGAGCATTTTGCTCTGTATTCATGGCTCACATTGTGTTTCTGTAACAATTTTTTTCTGCTGAACACAGTATGAAGTACCAGAGTCCGTGGGGAGCCCTGTGTTGTGTCATTGCTCCCTCTTTTTCCCCATCGCATGGCTCCAGCAATTTTCCACGGCACAGTCACAGGCACTGCCTGTCCACAGAGTGAGGTTTGCACTCTGACACCTATGGCTATAGAACCAGCTTTTCCACTTGTGTGTGAGTAACTGTGGCAGTTTTAGGCTGATGCCTAGGAAATTTTCCACAGATCTTGAGTAGAAAGTGGTAGAATGTAAACAGATTACCATTGGATGTAAAGGGAAAATAATGATGAGGTCTAACTAATGCCATTGGTCTGATAACTAACACAAAGTTAGTTGGATAAACTATTCTCTCTCTTTCTCTGCTCCAGCTGATACCAGCTGGTGGCTTTGGCTTGGCTGCTGCTGACCTTGGCTGTGTTCTTCTTGTGGCTAAGTAACTACCAAGCTACTCTCTGCTCTTCTCCTTTCTCTTTTCCCTTGTTCAGGGGGAAGGGGGCAGAGAGGGGAAAGCTATTGGTAAACTCCTGGTTTTGCCCAGGAGGGTCCTTGTGTAGTTTATAAATTGTAAATATATGTAAATCTTGTTTATTTTGCACACATTCATTGCATTTCATGTTCTTAGATTGTAGTTTGCTTGTAAATGCAGCCTCATTAATATCTTCATTGATGATCTGGATGAGGGGATTGAGTCAGTCATTCAGCAAATTTGCAGATGACACCAAGTTGGGAGCAGGAGTTGATCTGTTAGAGGGCAGAAGGGCTCTGCAGAGGGATCTTGACTGCCTGGGCAGATGGACATTCAACAAGTCCAAGTGCCAGGTGCTGCACTTTGGCCACAGCAACCCCAGGCAGAGCTACAGGCTGGGGTCGGAGTGGCTGGAGAGCGGCCAAACAGAGAGGGACCTGGGGGTGCTGATTGACAGCTGCCTAAACATGAGCCAGCAGTGTGCCCAGGTGGCCAAGAAGGCCAATGGCATCCTGGCCTGCATTAGGAACAGTGTGGCCAGCAGGAGCAGGGAAGTCATTGTGCCCCTGTACTGGGTTAGGCCACACCTTGAGTCCTGTGTCCAGCTCTGGGCCCCTCAGTTTAAGAAGGACATCGAGACACTTGAAGGTGTCCTGAGAAGGGCAACAAGGTTGGGGAGAGGCCTTGAGCACAGCCCTGTGAGGAGAGGCTGAGGGAGCTGGGGTTGCTTAGCCTGGAGAAGAGGAGGCTCAGGGGAGACCTCATTGCTCTCTACAACTACCTGAAGGGAGGTAGCAGCCAGGAAGGGGTTAGTCTCTTCTCTCTAGCAACCAGCACCAGAACAAGAGGACACAGTCTCAAGCTGTGCCAAGGGAAGTTTAGGCTGGAGGTGAGGAGAAAGTTCTTCAATGAGAGAGTTGTTAGCCATTGGGATGTGCTGCCCAGGGAGGTGGTGGAGTCACCGTCCCTTGAGGTGTTCAAGAGGGGATTGGATGTGGCACTTGGTGCCATGGTCATGAGATCTGTGTTGACAGGTTGGACTTGATGATCTTTGAGGTCTCTTCCAACCTTGGTGATTCTGTGATTTGCTTCCATCCCAATCTGGGCTGGCCCATTACTCTGTAATGAGTAAGCTGCTTTAAAAAAGGTGTGTTAAGCTTCCTCTGATGGAGGTAGTTCAGAGTGTTTGTATTATTTCCCACTGCATTTGCAACAGTACTAAAACATAGACAGCAGTTAGGCAAAAAAAAAAGGTTTGTTGCTCAAAGAGATCCAGCCATGGTTACAACTGAGCCAAAGGCTGTTAGAAAAATTGTGGGTACCCAAACAGAGGCTGCACACAAACATGGAGATGTCCAGACAACTGGCTGCAGAGCCTGGCACTTGAAAGAGAGGGTGGTGGAGAGAACACCTGTCTTAGGTGTGAGCAGGTCAATGATATGCTTAACCTGGTGGTTGAACAAAAGGAAGAAGTGATAAGACTAAGGACTATAAGGGAATGTGAAAGGGAGGTAGATTTGTGGTACCAGGCTCTGCAGACACCCCTACCAGAGGGAGGTGACCCAAGCAGGGGGGAATGGGTACAGGTCCCTGTTAGGAAAGGTGAGGGAAACCCCTCATGGGCCCCCTCATCTTCCCAGCTGCCCTTGCACAAGTATAGGGCCCTGGAAGTTGAGGGTGAGGCAAATTTGAAGCCAGAAGAGACACCATCTCATCTCATCTCATCTCATCTCATCTCATCTCATCTCATCTCATCTCATCTCATCTCATCTCATTTCATCTCATCTCATCTGGGGGGGATGACTAAAGCAAATCAGTCCCCACCTCACATCAGGACTTGTACCCTCAAAAAAGAGAAGGGTAATAGTAATTGGTGATTCCCTTCTAAGAGGAACAGAGGGCCCCATATGTCAGTCAGATCCTTCCCACAGGGAAGTCTGCTGTCTCCCTGTGTCAGAGATATTACCAGAAGGCTGCCTAGTGTGGAAGAGCCCTCTGATTCCTATCCCTTACTAGTTATGGAGGTGGGAAGTGATGAGATCAAAACCAGAAGTCCAAAAGCAATCAAAAGGGACTTCAAGGCACTGGGAAAACTGGTTGAGAGATCAGGGTCACAGGTAATTTCTTCATCAATAACCTCAGTGGCAGGAAGGATACTGAAAGGAACAGGAAGTCAGGTATGATTAACAAGTGGCTCTGAGGCTGGTGCCACCAACAGAAGTTTGGGGTATTTGATTTTGGGGAACTTTCTATGGCACCAGGTCTGCTAGCAACAGATGGAGTATTTCTGTCTCACGGGGTGAAAAGATCCTGGCAGAGGAATTGGCAGGGCTTTAAACTAGGCTCAGAGGGCGGGGGGGTTAAAACCAAGTGCACTGGAGAGGGTGGTTTAAGCCTTAACTGGGAGTTAAGAGCTCAGATGGGGGCAAGGCTGAGAATCTCTCCCCTGCTCCCCCCTCCTCCCTCCCAACAGAGAGGGGGAAAAAAAGGAAAGGGGCAAATCCACCAAACAATAACTTGGAGTCAGCTTGGAAGTAGAGAGGTAAAGAGTTTTCTTTAAACAAAACAATACAAAACAAAATATATATATACCAATAACAGGTAAGGTTCACAAGGGCAAGGAACAAGGATGGATGGGAGGGGGACAAAGAAGAAGAGTACAAAACCAGTCTCTCTCTGAAGAGGCACAGAGGCAGCAGGGAGAAGGATCAGGCCTGACCATGTGGCAGAGGAGCTGGAGGACAGCCACAGTAGCTCTCATCCAGGAGAGGCAGGACCCAAAAAAGAGAGCTAATGTCTGCCATGTCCTGCTTTTTATACCCTAGCTGGGCAGGGAGGGGGGAGTGGAACAGACTCATCTTCCCAGGGGGAAAACGCCCTGCAGGGAGGGCAAAGTACCTGCAGGCCCTCCCCCCGGTTTGTTTTTTTATTTTCAGGATGGGTGTTAACCCACCACAATCCACCCCTCTGTTCCACTTCCTCTCTCCTGCCACAGCCCCTTCATCCAATCTTGACACCTGGTATTCGAATCCTTGATGCAAGTCCCTTGTTATCCCGGCTCGCTGCCTCCCAGGGCAGTCTCTCTTTCTCTGGTGATGGTCAGTGTAGGTGATGCTTGAACTTGGCAGGGATGTGGAGAAGAATCAGGAATCTGTCTTTGAAAGGGAAAGAGAAAAATCAGGAACAGTCTGTCGCTGTAGGGACATCAGGAACAGTCCGTCGCTGTAGCGACATCAGGAACAGTCTGTCGCTGTAGCGACATCGGGAACAGTCCGTCGCTGTAGGAACATCAAGAACAGTCCGTCACTGTAGGAACATCAGGAACAGTCTGTCGCTGTAGGGAAGCAGGAACAGTCCGTCGCTGTAGGGACATCGGGAACAGTCCGTCGCTGTAGGGACATCAGGAACAGTCCGTCGCTGTAGCGACATCAGGAACAGTCTGTCGCTGTAGCGACATCAGGAACAGTCCGTCGCTGTAGGGACATCAGGAACAGTCCGTCGCTGTAGGGACATCAGGAACAGTCCGTCGCTGTAGCGACATCAGGAACAGTCCGTCGCTGTAGCGACATCAGGAACAGTCTGTCGCTGTAGGGACATCAGGAGCAGTCTGTCGCTGTAGGGAAGCAGGAACAGTCTGTCGCTGTAGGGAAGCAGGAACAGTCTGTCGCTGTAGGGAAGCAGGAACAGTCCATTGCTGTAGGGAAGCAGGAACAGGTGCAGGTGAGATGACCCAGGAGCTCTCTGGGTTGATGTGCAGTGTGTATGTTGAGTCCTGGACACTAGGCTGGTATTAAGCTAGGAGAGAGAAATGTAGAACAACTTATAACTATTTACACAATGACTATAATACATTGATGAGTGTTGCCCCACCCCGAGCTCATCCCCTCTCAGCCAGAGTCACGTTCTGCTGTGGGATACACTGAATGTCCCCAGTTTCTAACATGACCCAGTAGGTGTGACCAGGCCCCTCAGCAGAGACCACCCCTCAGGTTGGTTTGCCCCCACCAGCAGCAGGGAAAACCCACACTGACTTCCTCAGCAGGTTCTTCTCAGCAATCACAGGAACTCCATCTCCATCCACTGTTTGCAGCAGGTGGGACTGGGCAGGACCAGCTCGGTTCACAGCTCCTCTGCTGGTCAATAACCAAGTGGCTTGAGCTAGGTGTCTTTCCCAGTTCCTAAAGGTTCCACCCCCCATGGCTTTTAGGGTGGTCTTTAGCAAGCCAGTGTAGCGCTCGACCTTCCCCACAGCTGGTGCATGGTATGGGATGTGGTAAATCCACTCAATCCCATGTTCCTTTGCCCAGTCCCTTAGGAGATGGTTCTTGAAGTGGGTTCCATTGTCTGATTCAATCCTCCCGGGGGTGGCATGTCTCCACAGGATATGTCTCTCCAGGCCCAGGATGGTGTTGCGAGCAGTGGCATGAGGTACTGGGTAGGTCTCCAGCCAGCCTGTACTTGCCTCCACCATGGTCAGTACGTACTGCTTGCCGCTGTGAGACCGAGGCAGGGTGATGTAGTCGATCTGCCAGGCCTCTCTGTACTTATATTTCGACCATCTGCCCCCATACCACAGAGGCCTCATGTGCTTGGCCTGCTTGATGGCAGCACAGATGTCACACTCATGGATGACCTGTGAGATGGCTTCCATAGAGATGTCCACTGATCTGTCCCGAGCCCACCGGTATGTGACATCTCTCCCTTGGTGGCCAGAAGTGTCATGGGCCCAGCGAGCTAAGAACAGCTCACCCTTGTGCTCCCAGTCCAAGGCTATTTGGGAGATGTTAGCAGCCAGATCTGCTTGGTGGTTGTGCTTGTGCTCCTCTGTGGCTCTGCTCTTGGGGGTGTGTGCATCCATCATCCATGTGCCGCACCTTTGTTGGCAGCCTGTCCAGGTGGGCAGCCATGTTTTGCCACAGCTCAGCGGCCCAAACAGGCTTCCCTTTTCTCTGCCACCTGTTCCTCCTCCATTCCTTCAGCCACCCCCACAAGGCATTGGCTACCATCCAGGAGTCAGTGTAGAGGTACAGCACTGGCCAGTTCTCTCGTTCTGCTATATCCAGGGCCAGCTGGACAGCTTTTACCTCTGCGTACTGACTGGATTCGCCTTCTCCATCCCTTGCTTCCGCCACTTGCCTTGCTGGGCTCCAGACAGCTGCCTTCCATCTCCGCTTGCTCCCCACAAGCCGGCAGGACCCATCTGTAAATAGAGCATAGCCCTTCTCATGGTCAGGGAGATCGTTGTATGGGGGAGCCTCCTCAGCACGGGTCACACTCTGCTCTGGTGGCATTCCCAAGTCAGCACCCTCTGGCCAGTTGGTGATCACTTCCACTATGCCAGGGTGTTCGAAGCTCCCCATTCAAGCTCGCTGCGTTATCAGGGCCATCCACTTACTCCAGGTGGCATCTGTGGCATGATGTGGGGTTGAGCCTCTCCCTTTGAACATCCAGGTCAGGACTGGAAGCCTTGGAGCCAGAAATAGAGGTGACTCAGTCCCAATGACTTCAGAGGCAGCCCGGACGCCCTCATAGGCAGCTAGGATTTCCTTCTCTGTCGCAGTGTAGTTGGCCTCGGAGCCTTTGTACCCCTTACTCCAGAAACCTAGGGGCCTGCCCCTGGCTTCACCAGGAACCTTCTGCCACAAGCTCCACGTAGAACCATTCTCACCAGCCACAGTGTACAGCACATTCTTGATCTCTGGTTCAGTTCGAACAGGTCCCAGAGCCATAGCGTGGACCACCTCTGGTCGGATGCCACCTGCTGCTCAGGTCCCCACACAAAATCATTTTTCTTCCTTGTTACATGGAAGAGAGGCTTCACAATCTGACTGTACCCGGGAATGTGCATTTTCCAGAAGCCCACAAGCCCCAAAAAGGACTGTGTCTCTTGCTTGTTCGTGGGCTGCACCATAGTGGCTACCCTGTTCACCACCTCCTGAGGGATGTGGCGACAGCCATCCTGCCATTGAACGCCCAGGAACTGGATCTCCCTGGCAGGCCCTTTGACCTTACTTCTCTTGATGGCAAAGCCAGCCTCCAGTAGGATATCGATTATCCTCTTACCCTTCTGGTAGACTTCCTCTGCTGTCTCACCCCATACGATGATGTCATCGATGAACTGCAGATGCTCAGGGGCCCCACCTTTCTCTAAGGCAGTCTGGATCACCTCATGGCAGATGGTCGAGCTATGGACCCAGCCCTGAGGCAACCGATTCCACTGATACTGTACTCCCCTCCAAGTGAAAGCAAACTGTGGCCTGCATTCTTCTGCAATGGGAATGGAGGAAAAGGCATTAGCAATGTCACTTGTGGCATACCACTTGGCTGCCTTCGGTTCCAGCTCGTACTGGAGCTCCAGCATGTCCGGCACAGCAGCGCTGATCGGAGGAGTCACCTCATTCAGGCCACGGTAGTCCACGGTCAGTCTCCATTCCCCATTTGCCTTCCGCACTGGCCATATCGGGCTGTTGAAGGGGGAGTGAGCCTTGCTGATCACCTATGAGAACAAGGTCAGGCGATCTTGAGACAGTTAGGACTCTAAAGTGTAGGAAAGCAAAATTCCAGATCTTCAAGGAGTTAGTAAGTTGCATCCCATAGGAAACAGCCCTCAGGGAGAAGGGAGCAGAACAGAGATGGCAAATCTTTAAGGATGCTCTCTATAGAGCACAGAAGAACTCAATCCGCATGTATAAGAAATTGGACAAGGAGGGCAAGAGACCACCATGGTTGAGCTGTGACCTGCTGGTCAAACTAAAGGACAAGTTGAAGCTACATAGAAAATAGAAGGAGGGACAGACATACCGAGAAGAGTATAGGGACATTGCCCGGCTGTGTAGGAATGAGGTCAGGAAGGCCAAGGCACAGCTGACACTGAATGTGACAAGGAATGTAAAGAAAAACAAGAAAGGCTTCTACAGTTGACTGGTATTAACAACAACTAGAAAAGGAAGGTTAAAGAAAGCATCCATTCCCCCCCGATGAGCAATAGTGGGGAACTTGTGTCAACAGACAAGGAGAAGCCTGAGATTCTCAACAACTTTTTTGCCTCAGTCTTCACTGGCAAACCCTCTCCTCATTGCTCTCATGTTGAGGGGCCACAAGTTGGAGCCCAGGGTGACATGGTTCCTCCCATTGTAACTGAAGACACCTGAAGATATACCAGTCCATAGGACCTGAGAAATGCATCCCAGAGTCCTGAGAGAGTTGGCTGATGGAGTTGCTAAGCCACTCTCCATGACATTTGAATAGTCCTGACAGTCAGGTGCAGTCCCTGGAGACTGGAAGAAGGGAAGCATCACAGCCAGCATTGAAAAGGGTAGAAAGGAGGACCAACCTGTCAGCCCCACCTCTGTGCCTGGGCAGATCATTGAATAGATGCCAAGCTGAGGCACGCACAGGACATGGAGGTGATTCAAGACAGCCAGCAGTGCTTTGCTAGGGGCAGGTCCTGCCTGACTAACCTTGTGTCTTTCTATGATAGAGTGACTATGGCAGAGGATAAGGGACAATCTATGGATGTGATCTACCTGGACTTCTGCAAGGCCTTTAACACTGTCCCTCACAACATCCTGCTGGCCAAGTTGGAGAGATGTGGAATTGATGGGTGGACTGTTCAGTGGATAAGGAATTGACTGGATGCTCACATCCAGAGGGTGGAGCTCAATGGCTTGAAGTCCAGCTGAAGAGCAGTGACAAGTGGTGTCCTGCAGGGGTCTGTACTGGGACCTGTGCTGTTTAATATTTTTATCAGTGATATAGACAGCAGGGTCAAGGGCACCATCAGCAGTGTCCAGGTGACACCAAACTGTGTGGTGTTGTCAATACACCAGAGGGACAGGATTGCCATCCAGAGGGACAGGATTGCCATCCAGAGGGACCTGGACAGGCTGGAGAGGTGAACTGGACACACTATTTCTTAAAAAGAAACTCTACAGGCAGTGGAGGGAAGGACAGATAGAACAGGGGGATATAAGGAAGCTGCCCGAGCAGCAAGAGGCCTGGTTAGGAAAGCCAAAACACAGTTGTAATTGAATCTAGCCAGGGAGGTCAAAGGGAGCACTAAGAACTTCTACAGGTATATTAATGGCATGAAGAAGAGTAGGGAAGGGGTGGGCCCCCTCAGAAAGGAAACTGGTGAATTGGTCACAAGGGATGTGGAAAAGGCTGAGGTACTCAATAACTTCTTTACCTCAGTCTTCACTGCAAGGGCCTCCAGCCACACTCCTGGAGTCATGGCAGACGATGCCAGGGACGGGGAGGAAGAGCTGCCCATGGTAAGTGAAGCTCAGGTTGGTGATCACCTGAAGAGCCTGAAAGTGTTCAAGTCCATGGGACCCCACGGGATACACCCACGGGTGCTGAGAGAACTGGCAGAGGAGGTTGCTAAGCCCCTCTCTATTATATTCCAAAAGTCATGGCAGCCTGGGGCAGTCCCCACAGGCTGGAAAAGGGCAAACATTGCTCCCATTTTTCAAAAAGGGTAGGAAGGAGGAACCAGGGAACTACAGGCCGGTCAGTCTCACCTCTGTGCCTGGAAAGATCATGGAGCAGATCCTCCTGGAGGCACTACTGACTCAGAAGAGTAGTGAAGAGGTGATTGGGAGCAGTCAGCATGGCTTTGCCAAGGGCAAATCCTGCCTGACAAACCTGGTGGCCTTCTATGAGCAGGTCACAACATTAATAGCTGAGGGGCCAGCAACTGATGTCGTTTCCCTGGGCCTGAGCAAAGCCTTTGACACTGTCCCACACCACATCCTGGTCTCCAAGCTGGTGACACACGGGTTTGATGGATGGACCACCAGATGGATACAGAACTGGCTTGATGGCCGCACCCAAATAGTGGCTGTCCATGGGTCCATGTCCCAGTGGAGGCCAGGGACAAGCAGAGGCCCTCAGGGATCAGTCCTGGGACCAGGCTTGTTCAACATCTCTGTGGGTGCCATGGACAGTGGCACTGAGTGCAGCCTCAGCAAGGTTGTGATGACACCAAGCTGTGTGGTGCAGCAGACAGCTGGAGGGAAGGGATCCATCCAGAGGGACCTGGACAGGCTGGAGAGGTGGGCACAGGCCAACCTCAGGAGCTTCAACAAGACCAAGGGCAGGGTCCTGCATCTGGGTCGAGGCAATCCCAGGCACAAGTACAGGCTGGGCAGGGACTGGCTGGGAGCAGCCCAGAGGAGAGAGACTTGGGGGTGCTGGGGGAGGAGAAGCTCCCCAGGAGCTCTCAGGGTGCACTTGCAGCCCGGAAAGCCAATCAGAGCCTGGGCTGCAGCAGGAGAAGTGTGGCCAGCAGGGCAAGGGAGGGGATTCTCCCCCTCTGCTCAGCTCTGCTGAGACCCCACCTGGAGTACTGCCTCCAGTTCTGGAGCCCCTATTACAAGAGGGATCTGGAGGTGCTGGAAGGTGTCCAGAGCAGGGCCACGAGGATGAGCAGAGGGCTGGAGCACCTCTCCTGTGAGGACAGACTGAAGGAGTTGGGGCTGTTCAGTCTGGAGAAGAGAAGGCTCCGAGGTGACCTCATTGTGGCCTTCCAGTATCTGAAGGGGGCTACAAGAAGGCTGGGGAGGGACTTTTCAGGCTATCAGGGAGTGATAGGACTAGGGGGAATGGAATGAAGCTGGAGGTGGGGAGATTCAGGCTGGATGTGAGGAGGAAGTTCTGCACCGTGAGGGTGGTGAGGCCCTGGAATGGGTTGTGCAGGGAGGTGGTTGAGGCCCTGTCCCTGGAGGTGTTTAAGCCCAGGCTGGATGAGGCTCTGGACAGCCTGCTCTAGTGTGGGGTGTCCCTGCCCATGGCAGGGGGGTTGGAACTAGATGATCCTTGTGGTCCCTTCCAACCCTAACTGAAACTATGAAACTATGAAAAGGCAGCTGTATCATAAGGTTCAACAAAAGCAAGTGCAGGGTCCTGCACCTGTGCCAGAACAATCTTCACTATCAATACAAACTGGTAGAGGAGGTGACAAAAACCAGCCCCATAGAAAAGGACTTGGGGGTGGCAAAGGACAAGAAGCTGGACATGAGCAGACAGTGTGAAATTCCAGCCCAGAAGACCAATGGCAGCTGGGGCTGCATCAAAAGATGCATTGCCAGCAGATCCAGAGAGGTGGTTCTGCCACTTTGCTCTGGGGAGACCTCACCTTGGGTACTGTGCACAGGTCTGGAGCCCTCAACACAAGGAAGGACAGGGACCTGATGGAGAGGGTCCAGAGGAGGCCATAGAAATGATCAGGGGGTTGGGGCACCTCTGCTATGAGTACAGACTGAGGGAGCTGAGGGTGTTAAGCCTGAAGAGGAGAAGACTGCAGGGAGTACCTAAAGGGGGCTACATGAAGGATGGAGAGAGACTGTTTACAAAGGCCTGCAGTGACAGGATGAGGGACAAAGGCTTCAAACTAGAGCAGAGCTGTGGTGGGTTGAAAATTTCTCCCACATTAAATTTGCCAGCCCAGCTGAGTTGGAAGCAAATGAAGCTGTAATTACAAGCAAAACTACAATCTACAATGGAATGCAGTGAACATGTACATATATACAATATTTACACTATTTACAGGTATTTACAATTGAGAAACAGCACAGGATACCCCTGGTCAAAACCAGGGGAGCCAATAGCTTCTCCCTCCCCTGCTCCCCTCCTCACCCCCCTGTACACAGAAGGGACAAGAGACAGAGCAAAGAGGTTGTTGTTAATACCAGTCACAACAAAGCAGTGCAGTCAAGGTCAGTAAAGCCAGGAGCAGCATCAGCCAGAGCCAAAGAAGCTAAAAGAGAGATTACAATAAAGAATAAACCAGGTTGGAAGAGACCTTCAAGAACATGGCGTCCAACCTATCAACCAATCCAACCCACCTAAATACAATACAACACAGTACAATACAATACAACACACCTAAACAAAACAACTAAACCGTGGCACCAAGCACCCCATCAAGCCTCTTCTTGAGCACCTCCAATGAAGGTGACTCCACCACCTCCCTGGGCAGCCCATTCCAGTGGGCAATCACTCTCTCGGTATAGAACTTCTTCCTAACATCCAGTCTAAACCTGCCCTGGCGCAGCCTGAGACTGTGTCCTCTTGTTCTGGTGCTGGCTGCCTGGGAGAAGAGACCAACCTCTGCCTGGCTACAACCTCCCTTCAGGTAGCTGTAGAGAGCAATAAGGTCACCCCTCAGTCTCCTCTTCTCCAGGCTAAGCAACCCCAGCTCCCTCAGCCTCTCCTCACAGGGCTGTGTTCCAAACCCCTCACCAACTTTGTTGCCCTTCTCTGGACACGCTCCAGCAAGTCAACCTCCTTCCTGAACTGAGGGGCCCAGAACTGGACACAGGACTCCAGGTGTGGCCTAACCAGTGCTGTGTACAGGGGCCGAATGACCTCCCTGCTCCTGCTGGCCACACTGTTCCTGATGCATGCCAGGATGCCATTGGCCTTCTTGGCTGCCTGGGCACACTGCAGGCTCGTGTTCAGCCCACAATCAACCAGTACCCCCAGGTCCCTCTCTGCCTGGCCACTCTCCAGCCATTCGTACAACTAGTTTAAGTCCCTTATCTCTCCAATGGATTGTTTAGAACTTACCATTATTTTCCTTTTTACACCCAAGGGTGATTTATTTACATTTTACCACTTTCTGTTCAAGATCTGTGGAAAATTTTAAAGGTACAGCCTGAAACTACTACAAGAGTAGATTTAGATTGGATGTGAGGAACAAGTTCTTTGCTATGAGGGTGGTGGAACACTGAAACAGGTTGCTCAGGGAGGTGGTTGAAGCCCTATCCCTGGAGATATTCAAGGTAAGGCAGGTCAGGGCTCTGGGCAACCTGATCTAATGGAGGATGTCCCTGCTGAGTGCAGGACCTTTGGAGGTCCCTTCTGGCCTGAACCATTCTATGATTCTAAAAATACATCATGGCAGAAGTTCCCTGGTGGATCATGTCATTCATCTGACTCCCCTCACAATTAGATCCCAGGCAAGGGAAGAGGTGGGAGGACACAACTGGGGACTGTACTTCACCAGACTGGGTCGTGAAAACCAGGCGTGTCCGAGGGTTATTCATCTCTTCTAGTTCAGGCCTCATTCTGACTTGGTCTCTGCAGCAATCTGACTCTACTGATTTCACAGGGGAGCTCATCTAACCCAACAGCAGATTTAGAACTTGACTACCCCTCTTGCCTTGCAGACTGCTAAGAGATAAAGGCATGTGTTTGGCTGACTGCCAGGGCAATTCCTCTCCTGCATTGTAAAGACTGACCACGTTCCTGTTTCATTTGTTTGCTTGTTGATATGATTGATTACTTATTTTTAAAATTATGGCAAGGGTTTATCCATACCAAGGTCAGTTCCAGATTCTGATGATACACAGTGAATCATTTCCCTATAGTCTTCTGGTAGGAGAAGCTACTTAGGAGCAGCAAATTGTTATCCCACAAGCAGGGTCATTTACCTGCTGTGGAACAGCCAACATACACCCAGAGCAGAGGGGGGTTATTTATCCTGGTTCTGCACAGAAAAAGGGTGCTGAGGGTAGTTCCACAAAGCTAACCCACCATTAGCTCAAACAGCAGCACCTTGTAACAAGTTCCCCATGAGCTGGCAGTGTAACTTTGTGGCCACAAACGCCAATGGTCTCCCGGGGTGTATTAAGAAGACTGTGGCCAGCAGGTCCAGGGAGGTTCTCCTCCCCCTCTGCTTTGCCCTAGTGAGGACACACCTTGAGTATTCTGTCCAATTCTGGGCTCCCCAGTTCCAAGAGAGACAGGAAACTATTGGAGATAATTCAATGGAGGGCCACGAAGATGCTGAAGAGACTGGAGCATCTCTGTGAGGAGGAAAGGCTGAGAGACCTGGGCTCTTCAGCCTGGAGAAGAGCAGCCTGAGTGGGGATCTTCCCAGTGCTGACCAATAGCTAAAGGGTGGAGGCCAAGAGGATGGGGCCAGGGCACTTCTCAGTGGTACCCAGTGATAGGACAAGGAGCAATGGGCACAAACTGGAACCCAGGAAGTTTCACTGAAACATAAAGGAAAACTTCTTTGATGTGAGGGTGCTGGAGCCCTGGAGCAGACTGCCCAGAGAGGTTTTACTATCTTTAGATACTGATTTTAACTGCTGTGTCTTTTTGTCTGGTTACTTTAACCTTGGAAGTCTTCCTGTCCTTTAGTCTTAAAAGTTTTCCACTCTTGCTATCCTGGTTTCAGAATAGTTCATTATCAGCTTATTCTGCCTAAAAGTTTTTAACTATATTCTTCCAACATCAAACTTACAAATGACAACCTGCTAGAGAGGTTCTGATAGCTTTTGCAGTCCCTCAGCTGACACATATCCACATTAGACAGGTGTATTTTTTAGAGGAAGACAAAAACCTTATGGCCATGGAGGGGAAGCCCACAGCAGTTCCAGTTTCCTGGAGGAAAGTTAGACTTGGCATCACTATTTATTTTAGAACATATTAGCTTGCTAGCTGCTGCACTGTGAAGATAAGGTGTGGAATTCCAGGAAACAGGCCAGTACCCTTTTAGGACAGAGATAGGAAGAGCCACAGTCACACAGGGATCAGTCATCCTGAGCTCTGTTTTAACTCTTCATCAGAGTCTGCTATCTACATTGCTTACAGAACTGGAAGCTGGGCTGAAAAGAAAACCAAAGGAAAAGAGGAAGGTGCTGAACAGAGGATGTGGCATCAGGCCATTTAATCACAGCTTTTGTCTTTGACAGGGCAAGTACAAGATTATTTTGGATGGCATACAAGATGTCCTGTACAGCAATGTGATGGTGGGGCAAAGACAAAACTCGTTCCAGTCTCAGGCCACAGGAGAGTGTTCTAAGTGCTGGATCACAGTGATTTACTTCCCATATGCAATCTTATTGTACGTGTCTGAATATTTTACAAGTGTCCCAAGTTGCTTATGGTATTCTTGTCTATTTCCTTCTACAAAAAGACTACATGGTACCTTAAGCCTGGTGTCTTATGTTATACAGAAAGTCAGCTAAAATTATTTAATTGCCCTTTTGGGCCTTAACATTTATGAAGTATTCAGGATTATAGGAAACACAGAGCTGGACTTCCTCAAATCGAGGTTGGAACTAGATAAGTATTCAAATAATGAGCTTTATAAAGCAATTAGTTTTGCCCTGACCACATTAACAATTGCAATGCACAACTTTCTACTTAATATTTGCACACATAGATGCCAGGAACAAGTGATTGTATCTTCCTCAATCTTTTTGTATTAAGAAAAGTACTGGCATACCAAATAGCTATGAGGTGGGGGTTGGTCTCTTCTCCCTATTAACAAGTGATAGGATGAGAGAAAATTACCTTGGATTGCACTAGGGAAGGTTTCAGTTGGACATCAGAAAAAAAATCTTCTCTGAAAGGGTTCTCAAGCACTGGCACAGGCTGCCCAGGGAGGTGGTTGAATCCCCAACCCTGGAGGTATTTCAAAAATGCAGAGATGTGGTGCTGAGGGACACAGTTTAGCTCCAGCCTTGGCAGTTAGAGAATTATTGGACTCAATGGTCTTAAAGGGCTTTTCCAAATGAAAGGATTCTGTGATTCTATGAAGAACATTTCATATGTTTACCCTGCAAATCTGTTACATTATTGTGGATAATGAGTTCACCAGGAGCATCACTCTGTGCCAGCTTGCTGACACTGCCATGGAGAACCGTTTGTCCCAGTGCTTTCTTTGGCAGGAACAGCTGTTGTCAGTGTGGCCAAAGTGACTACACGCAATATGGTCACTTTTTCTTGCTGATAACACAAACCACTTTTCAACCAATGGTGAGATTAAAGTTATTTTTTTTTGTTCTCAACCACTCTTCTAACATGGAAAACAGAAATGCCTCCACTGGCCATAGCGGGAGTTAGATTGGAACATTGCTCTCTGGATAACGAGCCCTTTTCAGTTCAAGTCCTTGAAAAATACTAACAAGCAAAGATTGTGTTTACACTGCAACTGAGAATGGAAGCAGCCTCCTCTGTAGAGACTGTAGTGCTCACACAAGCAAGCTGCCATTGAAATACACTGCAAATCTGAAGGGGTTTAAATATTATTGACCTCTGTTTTGTGAAGCCCTCTGGATGATATGTGCTGGCAGGATAGCAAAGCTGCTTTATTTAAGAAAAATTTGACATTTATTATGCAGCATAGGGAAGGCTAGCAGATCAAGGTGTATTTTACTCACATAAACAGTACCATTGAAGTTAATAGCACTAATTTTAAGTTAGGAACACTTGATAACTGTATAATCAGAACATCAGTGTGAAGTTAGATTCTTGCTGCAGCCAGTCTGTGTAGTGTGCAATGGTGCCAGCTGCACAGATTACAGCCTGTGGGACTGGTGTATACCAAAATCTATCCAACCCTAGCAATGCAACACAGTGCTGGGATGTGGAGACAGTGGTTGAGTCCAAAATAGCTCATAAAGAACATAAATCTTGTGCAGAGTCCAGCCAGGCTACTGAGTACCAAACTTGTATGAGGACATGGTTTGTTCTTCAGCACTGCAATTTGGGTTGTAGTTTTGCTTCTGAAGAGGATTCACAGAATCATAGAATGTTAGGGGTTGGAAGGCACCTCCAGAGATAATCTAGGCCAACCCCCCTGCCAGAGCAGCATCACCCAGGGCAGGTCACAACACATCCAGGTGAGTTTGGGAAGGCTCCAGAGCAGGAGACTCCACAACCTCTCTGGGCAGCCTGCTCCAGGCCTTCAGCACCCTCACAGGGACAAAGTTTTCCCTTCTGTTCCCCTGGCACCTCCTCAGCTCCAGCTGGCACCCAGTGCCCCTTGTGCTGTCCTTGCACATTCCTGAGCAGAGCTGGCTCCAGCCCTGCACATCTTTATCCCCAGCAATGAGGACAGCCCTCAGGCTCCTCTGCTTCAAGCTCCAAGCCCCAGCTCCCTCAGCCTGACCTCACAGGGAGATGTTCCACTGCCTGCCGCAGTTTTGTGGCTCTGTGCTATAGTCTTTCAATCAGTTCCCTGAGGTCCTTCTTGAACTGAGGGCCCCAGAACTGTATGCAATATTCCAGATGTGGCCTCACCAGGGCAGAGTTGAGGGGGAGGAAAAACTACTAATTTACAGCCCTTCTAATGCACCCCAGCATGCCATTGATACATCTTTATATTATTTTCACAGCACTAAAACTTTTCATTTCATCCAAGTATTCCCAATCTGGATAAGTACATTTTGTAACAAAAAGAAACTATTATAAAAGACTGCATGAGGAAATAATTCTCATAAAAGCTTCATCTTGTTTTTCTGGAAATAGATTTGAAATCAAAGCCATTGAGCTCTGTAAGGCTCTGAATATCCATTTGTGCAATAGGAACCTACCAGGCACACCCTGAAAACAGCATTCATGTACAAGGCCAGTAAAGTCACTCATTCGTATAATAACTATATTGCAGTGTTGATGGTTTGGAACTAAAGAAAATAAAGAGAACTGCCTGTGAAGGCTGAGAATGAAGATGAAACTTCATGATCCACTCACCACAGTACAAAAAACCTTGATGTTAATGTCTGAAAATTCATTAGTGTAGTGGTGTGATGGTTTAATCCACCCGCACCCACACAAAGCACAGCTAAACTGAGCCAGAGAAGTGAATGGAAAGCTGTATTTTACAAGCGATAATGAAATGCTATGAATATTTACAAAATATACAGTATTTACAATATTATACAAGAATTTACAGGAAAGAACACAAATGCAGGTCCTCCTGAGGAGAATTCCCCTTGGGCTCCCCCCAAACCTCTCTCCCTTTCCCCTAGTAGTTAATTTGGTGAAAAAGGAGAAAAAGAAAGAAAAGGATATTAAGGGAATTTGTTAGTTCAAACCTTTGTTATAGAAGTTAGCTTCTTATCTTATCAGTTCTAGCCCAGGGTCAGTTGCATGCTCACTGGCCAAGAACAGAAGGAAAGACTGAAGAGAGACTGTAACTTCTTAAAGCTACAGTCTACTGATCTACCAATGAAATTAAATTACAATTATCTCGTTTTGTTTTCATTTTAATATCAAAACATACAGCCAGAGTGTTCCAGCAACTGTCCCTTTCTTAAAGGCACAGCCTAAAACTGTCACAATCCACCCCTTCTAAGCAATTTCATTGGCTGTTAGCACTGTCCCTCCAATCTAAAACAGTATCTACAATCCCTAAGTAAAGTTCACAGTCCATCCCAGCTATCCTCAGGTGTAGATGATTCAGAAGTCCAAGAAAATCAGGAAACAAGGAAACAGAAAACAGTTTGTGTCCTCGCAGACGAAACGAAGAAAGGGATCAGGGACTCTCAGTGACTCGGGGCTCTCAGGGTTTGTGCACCGTAGATTTCCTCATGGATTCTTCCTTTGGGTGCAATGTATCTGTACAACACTCTGAAATTAAACTCCAAACAGTTTTACCTAACAGATTCTTTTCTCTAACAACAGCAACTCTGTCACCTTCCACTTTCTGTAGCAGATCTGAGTGTGCCGGTCCAGCTCGATTCACTGAGCCTCTACTATTTACCAGCCAGGTTGCTGGTGCTAGATGTCTCTCCCAGTTTGTCACAGATCCACCCCCCATGGCTTTAAGAGTGGTCTTCAGCAAACTGTTCAAATCTTCCCGGCAGCTGGTGCATAACAGGGGATGTGGAATATCCACTCCATGCCTGCTCTGTGGCCCAGTTCTTCCCAAGATTGTTTCTGAAGTGAGTTCTGTTGTCTGACTCAATCCTCTCTGGAGTTCCATGTCTCCACAGGATTTGTCTCTCCAGACCAAGAATGGTGTTGCGTGCAGTTGCATGTGGAACTGGATAAGTTTCCAACCATCCAGTGTTTGCCTCTACCATAGCAAGCACATATTGCTCACCAGATCGAGAACGAGGTAGAGTGATGTAGTCAATCTGCCAAGCTTCACCATACTTGTACTTGGACCATCTGTCACCATACCACAAAGGCTTGATTGGCTTTGCCTGCTTAATAGCAGCACAAATGTCACAGTCATGGATGACTTGTGTGATAGCATCCATGGAAATGTCTATGGATCTGTCACGTGCCCACTGGTAGGTTGCATCTCTGCCTTGATGTCCTGACGAATCGTGAGCCCACTGAGCTCAGAACATCTCACCTCGGTGTTTCCAGTCCAGATCAAGATCAGAGTCCATGTCTACTTGAGAAACTCTTGCAGCTAGATCTGCCTGGTGGTTGTGTTGCTGTTCCTCAGTAACTTTGCTCTTAGGGATGTGAGCATCAATGTGTCTCACCTTCACTGGAATTCTCTCGATTCGATCAGCAATGTCCTGCCACAGGTGAGCTGCCCAAATAGGCTTTCCTTTTCTCTGCCAACCGTTCTTCTTCCAGTTCTTTAGCCAACCCCACAGAGCATTGGCTACCATCCATGAGTCGGTGTAGAGATAAAGCTTTGGCCACCTCTCACATTCAGCTATGTCCAGAGCTAGCTGGACAGCTTTTACCTCTGCACATTGCCTGGATTCTCCTTCTCCATCCATTGCCTCTGCACTCTGTGTGTTGGACTCCACACTTCAGACTTCCACCTTCGCTTGTTCCCGACCAGCCGACAGGAACCGTCTGTGAACAAAGCATATTCTTTTCATCATCAGAAAGGTCATTGTAAGGAGGAGCTTCCTCAGCACGAGTTACTCTCTCCTCTGGAGGTTTAGTGCAGTTGGTACCTTCAGGCCAACTTGAGATCACCTCCACCAGACCAGGTCTTTCAAGATTTCCCATTCGAGCTCTCTGTGTTATCAGAGCCATCCACTTAGACCAGGTGGAATCTGTTGCATGATGTGGTGTGGAACCTTTGCCTTTGAACATCCAATTCAAAACTGGTACCTGGGAGCTAAGAGAAGTTGTGATTCAGTTCCAATCACTTCAGAAGCTGCTTTTACTCCTTCATAGGCAGCCAGAATCTCTTTCTCTGTTGGAGTATAATTAGCCTCTGAACCTCTGTAACCTCGACTCCAGAAACCAAGAGGTCGCCCACGTGTCTCACCTGGAGCTCTCTGCCACAAGCACCAGGTTGGACCATTGTCACTTGCAGCCGTGTACAAAATGTTCTTCATGTCTGGACCATCTCGGACAGGTCCCAGACCCATTGCTTGAACCACCTCTTGCTTTATCTGGTCAAAAGCTGCTTGTTGTTCAGGTCCCCAGTGGAAACTGTTTCTCTTTCGAGTCACATCATACAGAGGTTTCACAATCTGACTGTATCCAGGAATGTGCAGTCTCCACAATCCCACTCTCCCCAAGAAACGTAGAGTTTCTTGCTTGTTCATGGGATTGGCCATGGTAGAGACTCTATTTACCACATCCACTGGAATGTGTCGGCGTCCATCCTGCCACTGCACTCCCAGAAACTGGATCTCTCTGGTAGGTCCTTTCACCTTGTCTCGCTTGATGGCAAAACCTGCATTCAGAAGAATGTCAATGACTTTGTTACCTTTCTTGAAGACTTCCTCAGCAGTTTCACCCCAGACGATGATATCATCGATGAACTGGATGTGTTCTGGAGCACCACCTCTCTCCAGAGCATCGTGGATCACCGCATGACAGATGCTGGAGCTGTGGATCCAGCCCATTGGCAATCTGTTGAAAGTGTACTGGATTCCTCTCCAGGTGAAAGCAAACTGAGGCCTGCATTCCTCTGCTATGGGAATAGAGAAGAAGGCATTAGCAATGTCTATGGTAGCATACCCTTTGGCCTCTTTGGATTCCAGCTGATACTGGAGTTCCATCATGTCTGGTACTGCTGCACTCATAGGTGGAGTTACTTCATTCAGGGCTTGGAAGTTGACTGTCAGACGCCAGTCTCCATTCTGCTTTCGCACAGGCCACACTGGACTGTTGAAAGGGAATGAGTTTTGCTGAATGACTTCCTGACTTTCTGGTTAATTTCAGACTGTACTTGAATAACAGCAAAATGAAGCTGAATTAATAAGCCATTCATCATTTATTTTAAAAGCTGATTTAGATAGTGCACAATCTATAAGCTTGTTCAGCTCCATTGATTACATCTGTGTATGTGGACAAAATGAATAATTTTCAGACTTTTTGGGGCCAAAAGCTAAAGTTAAAATATTAAGTTAAATAACTTTGCCACTCTAAAATCACAGTATTCCTAATTAATCACAGATATTGTGCTTAATGCTTTGGAAATGGCTGCCATTTTATCAAGTTTAAATAGGGGAACTTATAGTGATTAAGAAAATACAACCTAGTAAACCATGGCATCAACAGAAATAATGATTGAAAGATTAATGAAGAAAACATAATGGAAAAGAAATTAGGTTTCAAATAAGTTATTGCTTGTAGCTGAAAAAACGAGTTCTAACACACTAACACAAGGGTCATTCTTTGCAAACTGCTGAAAAACTGTCACACAGGAACTGCAGAGGATATATAAAGTACCTATAAAGAAACAAAATATCTCCAAGAATCAAATCATGGGGGAAAAAGATGAAGAGCAAGTTTTCTTTCTTGTGGCAAAACCACGTCAGTGGGGGTGTTATGCTTAATGTGGGGTTTGTGCTTAATGTGTTCATAAATGATCAGGGAGCACAGACAAGTGTGGGGTGGCAGAACTTGCAAATAACACCAAGTATTTATTTATTCCAATTAAAAAAGGATTATGAGGGGGATGCAGAAATTTCTCCTCAGCTGTGTGAATGGCGAATGTGATAGCAAGAGAAATTGTACGCTCATAAAGAAACTCCACAATATAAGAGCAAAAACACTGAGCTGCTTACCCTCACTAAGAATTTCTCAACTGACTAAATCAACTGAAGACAAACCTGGTCATTGTTACAGATCATTTGTTGATCCAAAGTCAGTAAGCTGAAGCAAATAAATAGTGCGAAGGGAAGTAATACAGAATTCTAATGAGAATATATCAAAGTTTGCTTACCAGATTTCAAAAGATGCTGTGCAAAAGTATGGAAAATATCCAAGGAGAGATTTAAAAATGGAAAATGTTTACTTCAGGAAGAAATGGGATGTATCTCCTCAAATCTGGTGCAGGAAAATAACCCAATACAAACAAACAAAACCCCCACAGAAATAGCAAAGGATAGCTAAAAGTGTTTAAAAAATCACAACTAGTATTAAGAATTGGGATCAGGTCATGCCTTCTTCCGTCTATCATAATTTAAAGCATCTCATCAGTTAATGAAGTCATAAGTAGGCAAATTCAAATGAGTCAAAATCCACTTCACACATAGTACCTGGTTAATTTGTGTTTCCCATTTCAACAATGCATTGACAATGCCAAGAAGCCAGAAAGGTCTGAAGATAGAAGTGAAATTTGAGTGGAAATAGCAGAAATACCCAGAGTTAAAATAGTAAACAGCTACAGACTTAACCCAACTTTTAACTGTTACCTTGAGATGTAATTCAGATTATCCCATATTTGCCCACTACAGAGTTTCTTGCACTTTCCTCTGAAGCCCAAAGTTGGCAAAAACCATTCTGAAGTAGGTTGTTCAATCCTGTGTGTAAAGTGTTTTGTCTAGGTTTATTGACTATAGGTGTTGCAAATTGGGTTGTGTTTATGACTGCTTGAACACGCGAAAGGCATCTGTGTATATACAATATCAGGACTTACTATAATCTTAGTGGCATGCATATGGTGCTGTTTTGCCAACTACTCATTTTGCCTGCACACATTAAACTCTTGCTGTTACCAGTGGATGTGTATTTTGAGACTGAAAGCTGCACACCTGCTTGGGTGCACTGGTGAGGAGAGGTAGTGTGCCCAGAGGAGAGTACCAAAGCTAGTGAGGGGTCTGGAGGGCTTGAAAAGGAGTGGCTGAGGGAACCAGGGCAGTTTAGTCTTAAGAAGGCTGAGGGGAGACCTCATTGCTCTCTACAGCTACCTGAAAGGAGGCTGGAGTGAAGCCAGTGTTGATCTCTACTCCCAAGTAATCAGCAAATGGTTGAAAAGAAATGATTTTAAATTGTGCCAGGAGAGGGTTCACTTGGAGATTAGGAAAAAATTTCTTTACTGAAAGAATAGTGAAATGTTGGGACAGGTTGCCCAGGGAGGTGGTGGAGTCACCATCCCTGGAGGTGTCCAAGGAGCTGTAGATGTGGTGCTTCAGGATATAGTTTAGTGGTCATGGTAGTTGGGTTATAGTTGGGCTTGATGATCTTAAAGGTCTTTTCCAACTTTAATGATTGTATGATTCTATCTACTCACCTTTCACTGGAAGCTCCACACTGATGCACTTTGGGAATTCTCCTGTCTGTATATGTTTGCATTTGAGGTGTTTGGGCTGAGTGGCCATAGTGACCATGCTTACCTGTGGAAATGAGGAGCCCAAGGTTGTGTGTTCATGAAGACCTAGAGACTGGAGAACATCCTTTCCACAAGGTGACCCTGGGCAGGTGGGGACCTGGGCATATTCCCACCAGCTGGTCTCTGAACAGACTCCCTGATGTTCAGCCCCCAGGCACACCTGTCTGTGTTTGCGAGAACTGCGGAGTTTGGAGTCGCTTTTGTTGTTGCCTGAGTCACCAGCAAGGCAAGAAACGCGGTGCCAACCCACAGGGAGCTTCCCGATGCGGGAGGGCGAAGCGGTGCGCTGCCCGCGGGCCACATCTCGGGGCTGCGACCAAAGTGAGAGCTCACCCGTCCCGCCCGGGGACCTCCCTGAGGGCCGCGGCCAAGCTGCGCCGTCCCGCCCCCGGAGTGCCTGCCGTGGCCCGGAGAGCCCCGCGGGGCGGAGGGAGGGGCGCGCAGAGGCGTGCGAGCAGCGGGCGGCGGGGAAGGCGGATGGCGTGAGGGACAGCGGGCAGCGGCTGTCAGCGCGGCCTCAGCCGAGCCGCCGGGCGGGCTCCTCCTCCCCGCGGCGGTGCGACTCTCGCTGCCTGGCCGGGGGAGCCATGGCGTCCAGCGAGGAGGACGGAGGCGGTAACGGCACGGTGGAGGAGAAGGAGAATGGCAAGAAGAGGAGGCTGGGCGCCTTGGCCACGGCCTGGCTCATCTTTTACAACGTCGCCATGACCGCGGGGTAAGCGGGCGCGGGTGCGCCGCGGGCCGGCGCCTTAGCGGGACGCAGAGCGGCAGCGCAGAGTGGCGGGAGCCGTGTGTGGCGCGGTCGAGGCGAGGCAGGGTCCCGGGACCCCGGCAGGCTGGCATTCGCCGTGCGACAGCAAGGGTCGAGAGCCGGGAGTGCAGGGGAGCCGCGGGGAGCGGAGCTAGCCCTCGCCTGCCGGGCATTGCCTAATACGGTGCAGCGCTGCCGGCCGCCAGCGCGTCACCCCGATCCCGCCGCAGAGGTTAAGTATAGCCGGGACAGGAATGCCGAGCGAGGGTGCCGCGCAGGCCGCGCTCTCGCACAACCGCCTCCCCTCTGCCGTCTCCGGGCCGGCCCCCGCGGTCCCCGCTCCTTGCGGGAGGGAGCAGCCGACCGGCCGCGGGCAAGAGAAAGTGGCCTCGGTGCCGCCAGGGGGCTCGAGCTCTGACGGGCGCAGGGGCGCCGGGGAGAGCTGTCCGGGCGGCTGGTCCCGCCTGCGGCTGGCTCCGTGTGCTCCCGACCCGAGTTACCCTGTGGGACAGCAGGTTCAGGGCCCGGAGTCCGTGGTCTAAGCGAGCAGAGCTTCCCCCGGCGCCCTGCGCGTTAGAAACTGTTAGAAACTCCCAGCGCCAGCGGCGTGTGGTGAGGAGCGGGGTCTGGACGGGGCTCGTTTGAACTGCTCCTCCGTACCGCGATGCTTTGCTTTGAGGGAAGGGGATGTTTATTTTGAGTAACAGATTATAAGAGCAGGCAGGTTTCTGTTGCTAGTGTTTAAAGTACGTATTTTCACTTCTTGAAAAATTGTCCTGTTCATTGACGTGGGGAAATAGAAACCCCAACCCCTAGTAATTCCCAATGAATTAATAACATTTTATAAAATCCTAGGATGATATCCATCATGAGAACCATTTCACCGTGTTACCAGCGGGTGAACTCTGCCCTTTGAATCCTGCAGAGCAAAACTGCTTGGCTGTGCTTGAAGCAGGATCACAGGGAGTGGTGCAGGAAGCCAGGAATATGATCGGAGTGGCTTTTTTTTCTCAGCAGCATCTCTGAACCTTGAGCATGTATTCAGGGCTGTTCCTATACTGCAGCAACACCTTCTCAAAAGTGCTTTTACTCAGTGAAATTTGTTTCTAGCTGGCAGAAATGTTACAGCCTCATGCTCCACGTGTCAATTTGCTAGTGAACACTGACTTCTGCCTCTTTTTTGTGTCTGTAGCAGATTATCAAACCGTGTTAGTTTTGACCTTAGGCGCTGATTCAGTATCTCCCACTTCCTTCTCTTCCATCTTCCATTAATACCAAAAGGGACCAAGGCATGCAAAATACCATATTTTATGTGGAAACAGAAAATGAGAGATAAAAATAGATCCTTAACATTTTTAATGGATACAGTTTAAGAGAAAATTAAACATTTGACATAAAGCAGTGCCTAACAGGGGCACTGCACGGGGTATGTAACGGGAGCAGTGTATTGTCTGCAATATAGTAAAGTGTTGCAAGAGTTTTAACTAACACTTAATTGCATGTTAACCATTCTAATAAAAAATTGCTGCTTATTCTAACAGAGGTTTAGGAAACTATTTTGATTGGGATTGAATTAACAAGGTGGGACTTATAAAAACAGTTATCTTTATTTTCCCCAAACCCCCACCTTAAAATGATGTACAAAACTGATGAAATTTATTTACAGGTTCTATTCAGTCGCGAATGCTACCAGGGTGCTTATGGGAGACTTTAGTACAATATAGAGAATTTAGAAAATGGAAAAGGCTAAGCCACAAAATAGCTTTACCCCACTTAGAAAACCAGAGGCAAGTCAGGACGCTAGGGAAAGCCGATGAGTTGGGTTTTGCTCACCAGGACGGAGTAGGAGTTTGGAGATGGTCCCTGGATCTCTTCGTGTTAACAGCCTCCAGAACCGCAAGCTGAATAATCCGTTTTGTAGATATGCGGCATAAACCCAAAGGAAAAGGGACCCGCCAACGTTACAGTGTCCTTAGGTAAATCTCGTGGAGCAGCACTGTCTGAGCAGCGCAAGAGAAGCCGCCCTGCCGGCGTGTGAAAACAGCCAACAGCCGCAGGTTACGGCGGGCCGGGTTGCTTCAGCACAGGGCGGGGAGCAAGACACCACGGTAGGCAGGTCCGGGGAGACGCCAGGTCTGGGTGCTTCTGGCTGATGTCGCCGCGAATCTAGTAAGTCCCAGCACGAATCCCAGGAACCGAGTCCAAAGCGAGTCCGAGACCGCTTTCTGGTCACTCTGTTTAAGATTTCTCTAGGCAGTGTGTCCAGTGCCAATATATACTGGGCGCTAAGAACCCAGCCGGTCCCAATTCCAAATCCCAGCGTAGGTGAATACTCGTGCGAATACACATGAGGGACTTCAGCCACGGGCGGGAAGAAAGGTGCCTCTTTTATCTTTCCTTGCTCAAGTCCAGGAGGAAGGGAAGGCAATTTCACGCCTTTGTCTTCCCTTATTCAAACCTCCACAGATGGAGGTGGGGGAATGGGGGTTTGGAGCACCCTGCAACAGAACCTAAACTGACAGGTTAGTACCCAATATTATGAAAAGTAACCCAGTATCATGGAAAGTATTTTCCATTTCCTAGTGATTTTCAGCGCTTTCCTGAGATCCAAAATCAAAAGCCACTGACCACTAAATAATTCAATCTACAGAAATGCATGTCCAAATAAAAATGTATTTGCAGTCTTTACTTCTGAGTGCAGTCCAAGATTACTTCTCTCTGCAACCCTTTTGTTACAGAATGAGGTGCAGAAAATGCCTTGTTGTGTTAGATGTGTTATAACTTCTCAGCTGAGGGCTAGGACAGAGCTGTTGCTGTCACCATTCCTGCTGCCAGATGGATGTAAGGGCACTATCACCTTCCTCTTGTCAAACACTTCACTATAAAAAAGGACTGTGAAGTCCTAGCAGTGACACTCCAGTAATTCCATGTTTCCACAGTGGTGGGAGACAACTTCAAATTAATGCTCTGAGATTTCAAACCCCATGCAGAATCTGAGTAACAGTTGTGGGGGCAGATTCTGGAGCTCTGGCAGATCGGATTCATGGGCTTAAAGTAGAAGGGATCAAGGGATCATCCCTACTGTGTGGGGAAGTCTGAGTTTGAAATGCCATCATGAAGTGCTGGAATGGGCCACACCAAGTGACTGTGTGTGAGAATTGCTAAGGGGCTGACAGTGAAGCACATGCCACCCGAGGTGAGCAGAGGGCTGTCACCATCCATGGACTCACATGCCCTTAAAGCACAACAGGTCTGACCTGTGTCAAGTGTTAGCCAGTACCTTCTGCTTAGGAAAGAGTGTAAGGACAGGAGGTGTGCTAAATATTTATGCAAATGATTATATAAATATTTCTCCAAATGTTTGAACATCCTCTGAGCGTTTCTCAGACCCTTCTGCCTTGTCGCTTGGACCCTTCCTGAGCAAGATCTTACCTCGTTGTACGTGCTTGCTGTGGCTTTATGTGGAATGAAAGGACTTGAGTAATTGTTCCCAATACCATCGAACAAGCAGTTAAGCTGAAGTTATCATGATTTTTGTATTTTCAACTCTCAGCATAGCCATCTGCAGCTCTGGTTGTGCCTCTAGGTCTATATTAAAGAATTTTTGTACTTTTTTAGTCTTTGTGGATTGAAACCTGAAGCTTCAAATCATCTTGCTAGCGTGATGTTCTTAAGCATGTGGTACAGCTCTTTCTTTCTTTAGGGGTGGAACACATGGCACAGGAGTTTGAAAATTCTAAATAAATGGAAGGGGCTAATCTCGTAACAAGAATTGTGCATGCCTTGGCTTATTGTCTCGGTGCTGGGTGCTGAGGATCACCACAATTTAGGAATTTATTTTGTCTAAATTTCCATTTGAGATATTAAGTTTTGTATGAAATTCCTCTTTGGTTAAACGATACTCTCTTCCACATTGGAAGGGTTAGCATTCAGTGTTACTGTTCATTTCCTTAAAAACCCCCAAAAGAATAGCTACCATCCTGGGCTTGTTTAGTCTGGAGAAGAGAAGGCTGAGGGGAGACCTCATTGCTCTCTACAGCTACCTGAAAGGAGGCTGGAGTGAAGCTGGTGTTAGTCTCTTCTCCCAAGTAATCAGAGATAGGGTGAGAGGAAATGACCTTAAGATGTGCTAGGGGAGGGTTAGATTGGAGATTAGGAACAATTTCTTTGCTGGAAGAATGGTGTTGGAACAGGCTGCCCAGGGGAGTGCTGGAATCACTGTCCCTGGAGGTGTTCAAGAATTTGAAGATGTGGTATTGCAGGATATAGTTTAGTAGTCATGGTAGTTGGACTTCATGATATTAAAATTCTTCTCCAACCTTAATGATTCTATGATCAGCAGAAGTGCTACTTAAGTATACCTGCATCATGCCCAGCAGCAATCAACATCAAACAACAGACATCATAGGTCAGTCACAGTCCATTCTTACTCAAAGCAAGATTGCTTTGCAGTACACAGAAGACTGCTCACTGAAGATGCTCTGGAGCTCCACTCTCTTCCAGTACAGTCTGGATCAGTCCATGACCAGTCCAAATGGTGGGGCTGTGTTTCCACCCCTGGGGCAGTCGAGTCCAGTGACTTCTTTCACCCCCTCCAAGTGAAAGCTTCATTGTGGTGCTCAGCTTCCAACCTATACAGGAGTGGACATCCCTCTGTCACACCAGAAAAGCAGATGGGTTCTACCTCATCAACCTGCCAAGCCCTCCCCCCATCTGCCTGCAGTCAGGGCTCCTCTGATTCTGGCTAGAATCACCTGCATCTTGTGAAGATGTTCTGGGAGCCCTTTCAGAAGGATCAGCAGCAGTATCAGCTTGTCTGCTTTCCTTGGGTGATTTTCCACTGGACACTGGGGCAGCATTCTTTGGGGGAGAATTCCCCTGTAAATCAGGTACTCATGAAGCTAGGACTGCCATGGGTTTTACATCCCACTGCCTCATGTCCTCCCTGTGGCCACGCAAGTAAAACCACAGGGTACGCTGGGGTGCGTACCTCCCAGATTCTCTCCCACATAGGGGAGCATCTGTTCCTCATGGCTGAAACACAGGCCTGGACAGAGGAAGAGAGACTTTTCTCACCTCCCTGAGGCCTTTGCTAGGTCCATCCATCTTGGCCATCTTCCAAAGCCTGATGAGCATAAGAGCTGAGCAAGCAAACAGTTCACTCTTTCTCTTGTTCCCTGGTTCATCCTTATCTTTTGCAAACTGCTTTGTGTTTCTTTTTCCTTGCCCACTGCAAGCACATACAGGACCCAAGCACATCGCTCCCTGGAAGGGAAATACAGCATGTGACAGAAAAGGAAAAAGAAAAAAGTGAAACTTGCACAAAACTTTCTTAACAAGCTTCAAGCTGTAACTGAATCCTCTTCTTATTTATCTCAACCCTTATGTGTCCTGCCAAAATTGACTGCCTCATGTTGAAGTGCCAAACTTTTGAGAGCTGAGTTGTAATGGTAACTTTAGTTGGACAGTCACAAACAGAAGTATGCAAATGCAACTGCAATGGTTTAGCACAGGGGCTAACCTGCCTGCTCCCCCAATACAAAAGTGAGGGGAAGAGTAACACACAAAAACTCAGGGTTGAGATAAAGAGATAAGAGTTTAATATAGCATGAGATATCATGAGTACAATGCATCATTACCTTAGCCAATAATCCAATTAATCTAATAATCTATGTTAGAATTCATGTCTAATAATCTAATAATACAATGCATGATGACCTTATCTTAGCCTATTTGTAGAAGAAACACAGTGAAAAAACAGCATAAAACAGAAGACCCAACCCAGCAGCTGCCTGACTGCCATGCATCCACCACCATGCCTGCAGAAAAGAGCCAGTACCCAAGAACCTGGGACCCGGTAGCAGCAAGCAGAACAGGAAACCTTCCATGTTGCAATCTGAACTTCAAGCCCCATCATACTTTGCTCCAGTTTCATTTTTGAAGCTGGCATGGCTGCAGCATGGTATGGATAGCAGCAGCAGGTTCAACTCAATCCATGACAGATTGTCACAGATGAAAATTGTGAACTGAGGGCCCTCAGAAAATCGTTAAAATGATGTGCACAGATTCTGGTCCTTTACTTACCAAAAATGGTTACTTCAGCACCGTGCTCATCATGTCGTCAGGTGTCAGCAATTCACAGTAGAGGTGTGGGAGAATTTAATAGTGAAAACATGTAGGCACTGCTAGGGAAAAGTCTGATGGAGCCATGGTTTTAAAGGGGATCTCCTCAGTTCAAGTCAGTCCTCTGAAGGTAATTAGTAATTGAGGCGGCGTCAAGTAATTCAGATTGTGTGCGTGGGTGTTTGGGTCTGAATTGCAGCTTTTTGGGTAAGGTGGTGTGGATGGCCTTCACAAACAAAGGAAGTTCCACCTGAACACGGGGAGAAACTTCTATGGTGTGAGGCTGCTGGAGGCCTGGAGCAGGCTGCCCAGAGAGGTTGTGGAGTCTCCTTCTCTGGAGACTTTCCAAACCCACCTGGATGTGTTTCTGTGTGACCTGCCCTAGGTGATCCAGCTTTATAGGGGGTTGGACTCAGTGATCTCCAGAGGCCCCTTCCAACCCCTAGCACGCTGTGATTCTGTGCAACGTTTGTGTAACTTCATACAACATTTATCTCTGAAGATATGTTTAGTAATGTCCTAAAAATACTGAAGGGTGAAGAAGCAAAGTTGCCCTGTTCTGCTTATTCTTTCTGGTGGATGGATATCTTTGGAGTGCTGATTTGAACTGCATCCCTTCTCTTTCTCCTGTAGGTGGCTGGTGTTAGGTATTGCCATGGTGCGGTTTTACGTACAGAAAGGAACACACAGAGGCTTGTTCAGAAGCGTTCAAAGGACGCTTAAATTTTTCCAGACATTTGCTTTGCTTGAGGTAAATATTCAAATGAGTTTGCTTTCCTGCATGCTGCATACCACAGGCAGAACACACTGTTAACCTGAATTTAATGTCAAAATACTATGTTAACGCTGAAGGCCCTTTTAACTTTATGGCTTAACGAAGGTGTTTGGCAAAACACGGTGGTCAGTTGAAACACCTCAGCACACTGTTTTCAAACATGAGTCTGGTATTTTGTTAAATCCAATGCTGCCTGGGGCTTGCTTTCATTTGAAAGTTTCCAACTCAAAAGGCAAAATCTCTAGAGGCATTCCAGCCAGCAGACCAACCCTCTAGCATAGCAGGTACTTCATCTCCATATCCAGAGAGGATGGCTTCCCTCTGAAACCTTGTGCTGGGCGCACTGTCCTTCTGCGCCACCACTGCTGCTGCTGACCCAGCTCGGATGTGTATGCCCCACTCAGTCTGTTGTGACAGAGGCTGTGGAAGCTGTGCAAAGTATTCATTACATAATAGGACCTTTGTCACGCAGCGAGCTCAGTTTATGGCACATCACTGGAATGAATCTGTTGGGTTTATTGACCACTTAAGAGTTCTTTCCCAGGCACAGCAAAGAGTGTCTATCTACATTTTAATTTCTCAGTCTGCCTACAACTGGGGGAAGCTGGGTTTATATCAGACATTAGGAAGAAACTCTTTAGCACAAGGGTGATGAGGCACTGAAATAGGTTGCCCAGAGAAGTTGTGATGGCTCCAAGCCTTCACAGTGTTGAAAGCCAGGCTGGATGGGGCCTTGAACAACCTGGTCTAGTGGGAGGTGTTCCTGACCATGGGAGGGGGTTTGGAGCTGGATGATCTTTAAGGTCCCTTCCAACCCAAACCATTCTATGATTTGTAGTTCAAACAACTATTAAAATCATGTGGCTGTCTGTAAATAGGCTTTCATGCTGTTAAATTTTCCCAATAAGTAATTCTACTCAAATCTGCCAAAATAATGTGTGTGATGGTTTGAAGTTATTCCCCAACATAAAACTGCCAGACCAGCTCAGCTTAAAGCAAACCAACCTGCATTTACCAACAAAACTACAGTCTAGGAATATGGAATGCAACAAATATGTACAAAATACACAATATTTACATATAATTACAGTTTTTAAACAGCACAAAACTAGGGGGTTACCAACAGCTTCCTCGTCTTCCTCTTCCTTCCCCCCTGTACAGGGCACAAAAGAAAAGAGGAGTAAAAGCAGAGAGCAGGCTCTGAGTACTTAGCCACAACAAAGTACTCAGTCAAGGTCAGCAAAGCCATCAGAAGCAACAGTTAGTGCCTGCTCGGGCAAAGGAAGCCCAAGGACAGGAAGTCAGTTTACCCAACTAACCTTATGTTAAATACCAGACCAATGGGATGGTTTAGACCTTATCATTGTTTCCCTCTCACATCCAATGGTAATTTATTGACATTCTATCACTTTCTGTTCAAGATCTGTGGACAATTTTGTAGGCATAGCCTAAAATTGCCAGATAATGAAAAGCACTGAGTAGCTGAGCAGAAATACAATAAATCTGATGCTTCATTGACAAAAGTGTAACAGTGTTATTAATCTGCAATGAATACAGAGCATCCTTTACATGCCTCCCTCCACACTGTCCTGCAAAATTCTTCTTTGAATGAGGTAATGGAAGAGAAGCTTAGTAGCTGAAAGAAATCAGTGCTTTTCCTCTGCATGTATAACACATACAGGCTGTCAGGAGAAGAGATGGCTTTAGTGTGTGCGGGTCAGATACTGAGCCCATCGCCACATTGGTGGGCAGGGCTCGGATGTGTGCTGCTTTTAAACACTGTTAGCTGGAGACAAAAAGCCTTCACAGTTAGGCCTAGGTTTGTATTGCTGTTGTTGATAGGGTAAGTAGGCACGTGCTCCCCATCAGTAACCTCTAACTTATTTTTATTTACAGGTAGTCCACTGTGCAGTTGGTGAGTGATTTGTTTCAGTTTCTCTTGTAACTGATGAAAAGCTGACTGGTGGAACAGAGATAACATGTTTCTCTTTTTAAGGAATAGTTCGCACATCTGTGCTTGTGACTGGGGTCCAAGTGAGTTCAAGAATCTTCATGGTGTGGTTCATTGCACATAGCATTAAACAGGTACGTGCCTGAGCAAGCCCTGCTGGAGTTTCTTTAGGAGAAGCTACTAATGCAGTTCGCATTGCACAGGGAAGACCAAGTGCAAAATCAGTGATGTTCCTACAGAGAATGCTGACATACTTGAGTGATTTTGGAAGCTGGGGTTACAGGATGGAATTTATGTGCTTCTACTTAGGAGACTGAGTCTGGGTCTTAACTGTGAACCAGCACTGTCTTTGGCATCGTGCCGGCTGTGGTCAGCCTGAGTGAGATCGCTTACTGTTGTTGGGTGGCAAAGCTACCACAGTGTCGCCTCTTCACTTTCAGAACCTTCAGTTAGCACTCACTGACTCAATCCGAATGAAAAAATGTCTTACACTGCATTTACTTGGATAAACATGGCTGTGAGTTTGCAGTTTATTTTAGGAAGGTTCCCAGGATGTTAATGCTGCGGTGACGATTTTGGTGGCACGCATGCTGTCCCTTGCATGGACACCGAGTCACCCAGCCTGCCACCGGGACGCTTCAGGTCCTGTAGTGTATTTGCTGGGCCATGAGTGGTTATTGTAAGCCTGGTGATTTGTTAGCGGTATGAAACAAGCAGTCTGCCTACAGCTAGTGGACAGAACGTGCAGGTCAGTTGCTGAGATCTGCTTTCTGTGAAGGGCATGTAAGAATTTAGTGATGGATTTTGAGTCTGTGCTCCTGAATTTGTTGCACCAGAAGAAGCTGAGCCATTAAACTGTCTCACCAGCAGGTGGCATTTGCCTTCCTGCTGCTGGGGACCCTGGCACCTGCCTCACTTGTCACATGCCTGTGTTTCAGTCATGGACAGCTTGTTTTCTGCACTTCTTTTACTTTACTGTCGTTTCTCTTAACATGAAACAAGCTTTTCAGAGCTTTGATTTATTTTGTTTGTGCAAGATAAGTGTAATCCTTTTTTACTTAAGGGAAAATGTCTCAGGAATTACCAAGTCTGTTTTTCATGAAATGTTGACATAAATGCTGGACCATCGCACTGCATTTTGCCATCTTGTTCTCCTCTGTGGTGGATGAAATCTTTAGCATATCCAGTCATTTTTTCTGATTCCTTCAGTACAGTAGGCTGAGCTGTGTCTAAAAAACCCCAAGCCAGATGAATGTATGTCTGATTGTATTTCACACTGTTACTGCTTAGCAGGCATGAATGTTCAGGGTCACTTTATGTGGTGGGAGGTATGTTTGTGGTAACAGCCAGACCTAGATCTCCTTACTTGACTGGAGATTTGCAAAGCAGCAGATAGGAATTCTCTGCATACTTAATTAAAGCTCTTCTGCTTGGATTTAGCACTGTGACATAAATCCAAGCTTGGGTTATCAATATTTGTCTGTCCTTACCTTTGCTCATTTGTTTGGGTGCCTTTGCACTTAGTTGTTGCTGCTTGTTTGTGAGTTTTGGGGGGTATTTAGATTTCCTTTTCTTTTGTGATGTTGGTGAGGTCCCTTCACTAAAAGCACACCTTCTTTGATTGATGCATTGAGGGCCCCTCTTTATGAGATGCCAAGCACTGAAGTTTTCAGGCCTCGTGGCAGAGTTCTGGATTTTCATCATCTTGGAGATGTGTTAAGCTTTGTCACCACGTTGCCTTTTATTTTAAAATATCATTTCCCTTTTTTGTAATTTTAACAACACTTTTGTTACTTTATTTTATTTCACAGACATCCCTGGAGCTTTTCAGCCTTCAGGCATGGAAGTGTATTGCAAATTTCTTCCCCTTTTAAAGAAAAGAAACTTACTTGCCTGTAATGCTGCTTCTCAGAAGGTAGAGATCCCCACGTGCTGCCTTTGCCCCTGGGCACTTCTGTTTATTTGTTCACTTAGAGTGAAAAAGAAATGGTGTTTTGAAACAGCAGAGAGAGATGCTACCTACTGATGAGGCAGTTTAATGACTCAGATCTTACAGGTGATTGCCGAGTGAGTGTGCCCAAAGCTCCTGACCTACCAACTACTCTTCATTTAATGATCCATCCATGTTCCAGCTCCTTACCTTCCTTCCAGCTGTCTGAAGAGGCAAATTTCATCTTCTGCAATCAAGTTTTCAATAGTGATTATACTAAGCAATTGCTTTTGTCCGAAGCAGCTTGCCGGAGACATGTGTTACATGGGGAGGAAGAAGCAAGATAAAGTGAGAGGGGATCTAGGAGACAGAGTAGTGAAATGCAGAGTCAGTCAAAGCTAATTGTGAAAGGAACACATCTTCTGTATCATGGTTTTCGTTTTGCTGTTTTGAGGAGTAAGAAGTCAAGCAATTAACTCAAGCACAGCTAAAAAGAGGGAGACAGGCAGCGTAACGAAGCTGCAGCTAGAGAATAAAGAGGAGGAATAAGCTTGGTTGCAGGGCTTTGAATTTTGAGATTTGTATAACACAGGTAAAGATAGCTCAGCTTACAGGCTGTATTAGTAAATCTGTGTGCTAAGGAAGTGTGCATGGGAAGGGCTTCAGAATGTCCCTTCTATGGCAGAATTCTCTTCTTTATGAGACGTTAGTTCTGTTCCACCCGTCTTAAACATTTGACGTCTGTTGCAGTCTGCACATCAAAGGAGCTTTTGGCTGAAGAAAGTGTTGGTTCTTTGTGCTTCTGCAGATCCAGAATGAGGAGAGTGTGGTTCTTTTTCTGGTTGTATGGACTGTGACAGAGATCACTCGATATTCCTTCTACACATTCAACCTGCTCAACCATTTGCCATACTTCATTAAATGGGCCAGGTGGAGATGTCTTGCGCTTCAGTTCCTCATGGTTCTGTGCACGCTGGTTTCATGCATGTTGAGCTAACACACAGGACAGCCTATGCTTGAGCCTGGCTGATGTGTCAGCAGAGTGGAAGATGTTGCTTTCTGTACCCTGAGATCATTGCTGCTTGGTTTAAAATGCTAACCATATTTTAGCTGAGATTTTGGGGGGTGATGTGGTCCTTGCTTCCTGTCTCACAGTTTGAACTCTGCTTTCCTTCAGCTTTTTAATATTTGGAGTAGTCTTGTAGCTTGCAGGATGACTCTTTAAGATGCTTTAGCCAGAATTAAACACCTGTGCTAGCCAGAACTGTGGCAGTTGTTGTCACTCAGTCTGCACACATAGTATTACCTGATGAGAAGTTCTGGTTTGCAAACCCGGGTAGTGGCTTATATGCATGTGAGCGTACTCACGGTTGGCCCCTGGAGCACGTGTGTTAGAGACTGCATGTTTTATCAGGAGACTTACCTGGAAGAGCAGCATCCTCTGTAGTCATCTGTAAAGTACTTGTAAGACAGACAGACTTCCACACTCTGAAAGAAAATAACCTCCCTTCTGCACAGGCAGCCTCTCTTTAAAGAACTTTAAAGTGGGGTTTCATTTTCCTTTCTGTTTATCACAGAGATAATGCAGCTGTGCTGCTTTTAATGCACTCCTCCGCTATGTCTGACACCTGCGGCCGTTCCTACCCATTCTCTTTTTGCTAATACCTAAGGTTTGGTTGTGTTTAAGCCCTAAATCACAAACTTAAAAATATTCAGATCTGATTTCATTATTTTTTATGTCGGCTTCAGAAAGAGAAACGCATTCAGAAAGTGCTACACTCACATATGCTTTGTGCCATTGTGGCAGTGTGTCGTGAGTGACAGATTTTATGTTTCCTTATAATAGATAATAGGAGGGGAAACTGCCATTCGCACAGCAGAGATTTGCTGATATAAACTGTAAAGGAAATATTTGCAAATGCATTATCTTTTCATAGAAGCTAAATGTGGATCATCAAACAGCACAACTGGGCATAAATTCAGTACTCCAAAGGAGATGGAAATCTCTGCTCTTCAGCTGATAGCTGTAAAAAGTTGGTCTGTTTGTTGGTAATGGAATAGGTGTGCTCTACATTTTTGTTCAGAATTTTTACTTTGGTCTTTTCTCCACCGGATAAAGACAAACCGCAGCTAGGTCATGGCATCAGTTCCTTCTAATACCTCCTTTAATCTGTTCTCTCACCTGTGAGTCCTCTAAGACCCAGGAGGATTTCACAGTGGGATTGTTCAACCTGGAGAGGAGAAAGCTCTAGGGAGATCTTCAACAGCCTTTCAGTGTCTGAAAGGGGCTACAGGAGAACTGGGGAGGGACTTTTGACAAAGGCCTGTAGGGGCAGGATACCTACTGGAAGAAGCTGGGTTCAGATTAGACATGAGGAGGAAATTCTTCCCCATCAGGGTGGTGAGGCACTGGAACAAGTTGCCTGGAGAAGCTGTGGAGGCTTCAAGCCTGGTAGTGTTCAAATCCAGGTTGGATGGGGCCTTGAGCAACCTGTTCAGTAGGAGGTGTCCCTGCCCATGGCAGGGGTGTTGGAACTGGGTGATCTTCAAAGTCCCTTCCAGCCCAAGCCATTCACCCAGCCCATTCTATGATTCTGTGTTTGGTTGCTGCTGGTTTGGATTTCATCTCTGTTGGTCATAGTGTGCGCACTCTACTTTTCCATGCAGCAGTCAGCTGCTGTTCCCTGCATAAAGTCTAGAGCTGTTTCGTAGGAGAAGCTACAAGTGCATGATGCCCTGCATGTAAGGACAGCACGAATGTTTGTCATTTTGTTACACCTATGTGGTCTATGACATTCAGATCCTGTTTTCTTTAAACTAAATGCCTTCATCTTTCACTTGAAAATCTACCCCCCTTTTTAAAATGGATCTGATAAGGTTTTGGTGCTCTCATTTTATTTATTTCCATTAGTGGTAAATCACAGGGAAAAACCCCTTTAAGATCATCAAGTCCAGCTACCATGACCACTAAACTATATCCTGAAGTGTCCCATCTGCAGCTTCTGGAATACCTTCAGGGATGGTGACCCCGGTACCTCCCTGGGCAGCCTGTCCCAAGCCCTCACCACTCTTGCAGCAAAATTTTCCTAATCTCCAGCCAAACCCAGGCACAACTTAAGTTCATGTCCTCTCATCCTGTCACTGGTTACTTGGGAGAAGAGACCCAAGGTAGTATTAGTTGTGTTTCCTGTGTGGCAGGGAGTATTCATAGAATTCATAGAATCAATAAGGTTGGAAAAGACCTGAGAGATCATCAATCCAACCTGTCACCCAAGACCTCGTGACTACTAAACCATGGCACCAAGTGCCACATCCAATCCCCAGGGATGGTGACTCCACCACCTCCCTGGGCAGCACATTCCAACAGCTAACCACTCTCTCTGGGAAGAACTTTCTCTTCACCTCCAGCCTAAACTTCCCCTGGCACAGCTTGAGACTCTGTCCTCTTGTTCTGGTGCTGGTTGCTAGAGAGAAGAGGCCAACCCCTTCCTGGCTACAACCAACTTTCAGGTAGTTGTAGCGAGCAAGAAGGTCTCCCCTGAGCCTCCTCTTCTGCAGGCTAAGCAACCCCCAGCTCCCTCAGCCTCTCCTCATAGAGCTTGTGCTCAAGGCCTCTCACCAGCCTCATTGCCCTTCTCTGGACACATAGAACAGGCTTCTGATGTCTCTCAAAGTTTTCATTGTCTTCATTGTCTTCAAAGACATTCTAATAGGTAGATCTGACCCAGTGTGCAAGCCCTGTGACAAAGACAGCAACAGCCTCTGAATTTGGGATCTGGTCCTGGTTTGAACCCTGACAGTGCCAATAGGATCAGTAAATTTTTTTTGGAAGTCTTTACTGGATATAAAAAATGTGCAGGTTTCCCTGCTCCTTGGAGCAGCCACACCAGCTCCCTGTTTCTGAGCAAAAGCACCGAGCGATGCACCCTCTGTAGCGCTGAGCACTGCTGCCCAGAGCAACCGGCTCAGCATGTGCTTCTGCCGGCTCAGCATGTGCTGCTTCTGCCGGCTCAGCATGTGCTGCTTCATTTTGTTGCTGGAACTACTGTCACACATTGCTGTGCCACTAATAGCAAGAGGAAATATTAAGTTCATGGAGTGTTTCTCACAAGGTTATTTTTGTGTTTTGTTTTGTTTTGCTTTTGATGCAGGTACAACTTTTTTATCATTCTCTATCCTGCTGGAGTTGCAGGTGAACTGCTGACCATATATGCTGCTTTACCCTATGTGAAGAAAACAGGAATGTTTTCACTGAGGCTTCCCAACAAATACAATGTCTCCTTTGACTACTATTATTTTCTCATTATTGTCATGTTCTCCTACGTGCCATGTAAGTATTCCTTAGCTCTAGTAATGCTAACAACATTGTAATCAGTTACCAGCAGTGCTGGAAGCGCTGCTAGCAGTACTGAACGCTCCCTGCTCTAAAAGCCTGCTCTCCCTTGTCCCAAGTTTTGCTGTGCTTTCATTAGTTAGGCTGCGGTTTTCCATCCTCAGAGCAGAAGCCGTATTGAAACCTTGGGGGAAAACGCTAGCAAACACTTGTAAGAGTGGGACAAAGTCAAAAAACTGGTTTGACTTACACACAGGAATCTCTGTAACTGTTGCTGAGAATTTGTGGTCCCTCTGCTGCTTGGAAGCAATGGCTTAAAAACTGTCCTGCAAATTGTGCCCGAGATTTGCCTTGCTGTTCACGCTCTTCATACTTACTTACATGGCACCTCTTGGTCATCACCATTTGAGCACGCTCTGGAGAAACTTGAAGCAATGCTTTCCAAGATTTCATTTTCACAGATAACCAACCCCTGAGCCTCTCCTCACAGACTTCAGTCTCTGATTTAATCAGATTGTCCTGGCCCTTCTGGATATCAGGACCCACAGATAACTGGCTAACCAGAGCTAAGATCAGAGGCACCGTCTGTCTTTCTCTTCCAGTGTTATTTCCAGTGGATATTAAGTGGTGTAGATAAGGAGAAAACAATCTAATTTGGATACAGCACTGTGAATGGGGCTGTACCAAACAAGGCAAATAGAATATTTTAGGTAATCTGGAGGCTTGAAACAAGGCAAGTGATAGGCAGAGGGATTGAGAAGTAGGGAAACTGAGGTTAAAAGGGAGTGGAACATCTTCCTGAGGACAGGCTGAGGAACCTGGGTCTCTTTAGCTTGGAGAAGAGCAGCCTGAGGGGTGCCCTCATTCATGTTGATAAAGATATGCAGGACAGTGTCAGCTCTGCTCAGGGATGTCCAAGGACAGCACAAGGGGCACTGGGTGCCAGCTGGAGCAGAGGAGGTGCCAGGGGAACAAAAGGGAAAGCTTTATCCCTGTGAGGGTGCTGGGGCCCTGGAGCAAGCTGCCCAGAGAGGTTGTGGAGACTCCTCTGGAGACATTCAAAACCTGCTTGGAAGTGTTCCTGTGTTCCTGCCTTGAGTGCTCCTGCTTGGGCAGGGGGGCTGGACTGGGTGGTCTCTAGAGCTCCCTTCCAACCTTTAACATTCTATGATTTAGTCTGCACCTATAAAAGGTATTTAAGAAGTTGACCTTAAACATGGATTTTCACCACATGCACAGCTTGTGAAATCTTTTTAGTCACAAGAAATCATGAAGGCCAATGAGAGAGACTTGTAAATAGAAAAAGGCCTAAGCAATCATAAGTTACTAACAGTCTTACAGTTGTTTATGTAACTTAATGCTGTGTGAATAAGTCAGATTTTCTGTCCATTAAATATAAGGATCAAATGTATCAGCAAGACAGTAATAGAATAGATCTCAGAGGGCCAGGAGAGACTCGAACAAGTAGGGTAAATTTGAATCCTCCTCAAAGTCTTAATTCATACATGTTTATCTTAGACTTAGGCACTGCCAGGAAGTGGTTAAGTCCTGTTTATTACAAAGAAAGAGCTGGACTGAAGTTCCTGGAGTAGAGGGTGTACGTGCAGGGGGCTTTGTCTGCCTTTTGGCTTGCTGCTATTTACTTTAACCAACTGCACCACTGTCTGCTGTAGTTTGCCCTCAGTTCATTGCTCTGCATAATTGAATTTTTCTGTTATGTGATCTGTTGACTTTTTACATCTAATTTGCTTTCTTCTGTGCTTTGCTCAAGTATTTCCACAACTCTACTTCCACATGCTGCGGCAGAGAAGAAGGGTGCTTCATGGAGAGGTGGTTGTGGAAAAGGACGACTGAGTCAAGCTGTGCAACTATGGTGCTTCTAATGGAAAAGAAAGAGGGTAAAAACCCAAACCTTACTGTGATTTATCTGAGTCCAAGCTTTCAAACATGGAACAAGAATAAACAACTGTGCATAAAATAGCATGGACTGTATTATTTTTACCATGAATATATCTTCAGGCTTAGCTCTTCATCTTTTGTTTCACTTTGGTTTTGAACTGTTGATTTCTTCAAACAAACTATTTTGTTATTTTCATTAGGTTGACAAATAGCCTTAGGAATTGAAATAGTTGGCTGCTGTGCTTTCTGCTCTGAAAGTTCTGTTCTGACCTGTAGTCGTCAGCAAGAAGAGAAGCAGAGCTGCTAAGTTGTACTGAAAGCGAGTCTTCTGGAAAGCAGAGCGTAAAGGAGCTAATGGTGGTCTTTTATAGGCTAGGTGGCTCAAATGTTAGCAAAGCTTTGTATGATTGACTTTCCAGTTCTAAGTTAGCACCTTGTTCATGATTCTTTAAATTACAGGAGCACACCATAGAATTCCAGAAGGACTTTGGAAAGAAGCTGAATGCTTGTCAGTGCAAGTTTAGATTGCCTCTGTATTTTCATTTGTAAATTTAAAGCTGTGTAGAGTAACAGATACAACATTACATGGCTGAAAGTTTGTGCTGAGGAGTGGGCTTGATGTGCCTACCTTTCTCTGATCAGTGGCTGGAGTGGAAGGAGATTGGTTGTCAGTGTCTCCTGTTCTGCATTTCATCACCTGTGCAGAAAGGTGACAGCACTGCACTTAGAAACTGTAGCCGTAGTGACTTCTTATAAATAGCTAAGTGGGATAAAATGCATATTAAATAGTGTCTTAAAATACAAATTGTGCTTTGAGTCACCCCATTGTGCAATTTTAATTACTACCTCCCCATTAATTGTTTATGCTGTGTTGACCTAATTCTATTTAATGTCTTCAGTAATCTGCAAGAGAGATCTGCAGTGTATTAATAGAAGCAACAGATGTGGTATTGATAGATGTGGTAGAAGCGACACTGTGTGGTACCTGAGGGGAAGAGGTCCCAGCCATTAGGTACAGCCTAAGAGATTCAGAGAAGAGGCAATGCACTTGAGGAAACTTACATGCATAGAGAGAAGACTGAAATGTAACAACACAGTAAGAAGCCTTGATAATGCAGGCAACAAAGTTGATTCTGACATTGCTCACTTCAAAAGAAGGATATCATAGGGGGGGTGTGCAGGCAGCTGAACATCAGAAGGCTCCTGATTGCTGAGGTCATTTCAGGAGTACAGGCTTCTGTTTTGGGGGAAGAGTTGAGTCAATCCACTGGAAAATCAGACAAAAGTAACAAAATTAGCGGAAGTGAGAAAGAAGTCTGATAGATTGAGTCCTTAAGAATGTATTACTATTTGTTATATGAAAAGGGAAAAGTGGAGGAAGAGGTTTGCTGAATGTGGAGGCATGACTAGAACTGACAACATCAATGTGAAAGAAGGGAAATCTCCAATGAATGCCAGGAGACAGCTCCTGCCTGTGCGCTCCCTTAGGATATGGAAGGCCTCAGCAGTGCTTGCCCATGCACACAGCTTCTTGGAAGGTTTGAAGTGAGATGAATGCAGTGCTGGAAAAGAATCTTCCTCAGGCAAGTTCAAACTGCAGCCTTGGATAGGCAGTCCCCATGTTTAGCTTCAAGGGCTCTGTTGAAGACTGTGGCTACACCTTTATCTGGTGTACCAAGCAATTTGGTGAAACAGCCAGGATTTATTATGCCACTCGCTTCCAAATTCCGTTGTGTGCCTTATATCTGTGATATTTATGCATGCCTTCATTACGTGTACCTTGGTTGCCTTTGCGATGCTGGGTGCACAGTGGGCTTGAGACTTAGAAGAGTTGCACTGCTCACCGTTTTCAAAGCTGTAATCTTTGTGGGGTTTAGCAGAGCAAAAGAATCACACAAGGTGCTATCATTTGTTATTTGTTTCACATGCAGCTAAAACTGTTAACATTTTAACATCCAAACTACACTTACAACACTGAATTACAAAGCAGTTGTGTTCCACATGGTCAGACCAGCAGTTGTATCTGTTCTTGGAGTGCTGTTTTATAACCTTCACTTGCCTTTTGATCCTTGAGGACTGTCGTGGCAGTCTGTTGCAATACTTCTCAGTTAGCAAGAAGTAGTTCTGTGTCTTTTTTACTGTCAGGGCAGCTCATTGAATTTCACAGCAATCCATTAATTGAAAAAGCACTGGGTACTTCAAGGATGGGAGTTTGAAATCCTTGATCGGAGGGGTGTATCCCAGAGGTACTGTTTCTGTAACCAGAGCAGTACCTGTGCTATAATGCTGCATTCTCTTTCTTCCCACTGGGTCCTGGGGATATTGTCCTGCATTGGTCAAGGAGCTATTTCCACACCCTATTGTATGCGTGGCATACAGAACATAGAGCACTGTTAGCCACAAGCTGAGGTTTGCACTTCTCCAGCAGCAGAGTACAGGGTAGTGGTACAATTTAAAAAGTGATTTACAGCTACAGAAGATCCTTGCTAAGCCATAAAGAAATAAAAATAAAGCTGAAAATTTCGAGCATTGCATTCAGTGTTTGGTATCAGGGAGAGATTGCCATGTAGACAAGTTGCCATGGCATGCATTACAGAAACAAGGAACATTCTTGTCTCCCTCTTCTTTCTTCTGACTGAAGCCTTTCACTGAAGCCTCGGTGTATATCTTTATGTATTAGCTTTAATATCTTCTCAAATGCAATGAGAATTGCAGGTAAAATCCTCTTACACCAACTTATATGGGCCAGGATATTATCCAAGGCAGCTTACTTAATCTAGTGAAACATCTGCTTAGCTTGGGAAATGGAGATAAAAAGTGAAGTATGATTTTCATATGGTGCTCTCTTTCCAACTTCTTTTTGACACCTGCTTTTGCTGTCTTCCTCTCTGCAATATTGCTGGTTTTCTAAAGCATCGAAGTCCTCGTGTTGATGCCAAGTTAGGAATGCATTCGACCATCAGCACCTTTACTGGATTTATGTGGGCTTTCACTAATTGTTTGTATCAAGACATTTTCTTGCTTGTGCTGTGTATGCCTTCTGGAATGGATTCATACAGGGTATGACCCTGGGAAGCATTTTGATGACACTACATAGGAATAGGCATTTGGCAGGCGACTCCTGCTCATCAGGGGCATACTGTTGGTAGGAGCATAAACACACATGGTCCTTCTTACAAACTGCAGCTGAAAGCAGCTAGATTTCCTGAGGTTCTCCCCAACACCCACATGCTCCTGCCACTGGAAAGGGCTGTTCCAGGACAGGTTGTTTCACAGTTCAGCCCAGAATGCCAGATCCTGACATCAGGGCATGAGCAGTACAAAGAGAAATGGTGCTGAGGATTAGCTGCCAAGAGGGTCCCCGAGGCCATTGGGAGCAGTAGCAGATGTCGTTTCTCTCACCTCTCCCTACGGAGCATATGAGAAGAAGGAAAGCTCAGTGTACTGTCATCCCTTCTGCATAGGGAGCTCCTGAGATCAGCTGGAGGCTCTCTGCACAAAGGATGAGTTTCAGTGAAGGGCTTTTCTGCTCTGCTCAGCTATCTTACCACTGTAAACCTGCTTTTTTCTTTTATGATTAATACTGGCATGCCAAGAGAGCTCAGCCACAGTGCTCTGTGCAGAGAGAGACTGTGCTTCAAAATCAACAGCCTTGGAGAAATGGCTTAGATTAGACATGAGGAGGAAATTCTTCCCCATGGGGTGGCAGGGCACTGGAACAGGTTGCCCAGAGAAGTTGGAGGGTGCAACCCTGGCAGCATTAAAAGCTAGGTTAGATGGGGCCTTAAGCAACTTGGTCTAGTAGGAGGTGGCCTTGCCCATGGCAGGGGTTTGGAACTGGATGGTCTCTAATGTTCTTTCTAACTGGAACCATCCTGTGATTCACTGAATGGTGCAGTGTGCTGCTTCTGATTCCCATTGTACACAACATTTAGCCAGGTTCATGCTACTGGACAGATGGCAAGGACTGGTTAACAGAGAGGTATGTGAGGACCTTTTATGTCATCAGAGGGAATCTGCCCTTTCTTCTCCAGAAAGAAATAGGTGTGTGTCGAGCCACTGCTCTGGCTGTAGTACTTGCAGACTTTGCAGTAGCTTGCTTGAGTGGCTGTTTGCTTCTTTATTTTATTACTAAATAAACTACAATGAAAACAAATTGCAATCCTTAAAATACATTAGAATTTAAGGTAGTCACTACATTGCCAGTTTCTGTGAATTCAGCTCTTACTTATCTGCCTTAGGAAAAAGAAAAGAGAGTTGATACAAATCAGTATTCTGCACTAGGTAGGAGAGCTTCATAAATCAAAGCTTTCAGCCAGGCAAGGTGGCTGCAGGTGTTTATAAAGGGTTGTTGAATGTGGTTTTGAACAAAACACTTGGAAAGCTCTGCTGAAAATCCGATTTTATTTCCTAATGTGTCCCTTGCAGTGTGCTCAGAGATCCTGTGTTATTTATTACCAGCTTGCAGTTTCATTTCATGCTGAACATCCACTTTTTGTAGCCCATTAAAATGCTGTATTCTATGTTTGTTTCAGTGACTGCTTAAGAAACAAGTCCCTCACGTTTCTGCAAAGCTCTGTGCTCTCTTGCCTGAGGGAACTGCAGTGTTGGCAGTGCCTACTGAGCTTTGCAGGGCGGTTACAGTAGCAGGTTGCCACTGGCCAATGACAGCTCACTGGCTAGGGGTAGCTCATCCAGTTTGCTCTCGTGACACCACACCTTAATAGTGGGGGTACTCCTGGGACGGGGTCTGTTACCCCATGCCACTGATGCTGTGGTAGGGGTCCTGAGAGCTTCCAGCAGCTCTGAAAGCTTTACAGGTGGCAGATGATTAATTACTGCAAAAAATGATTCAGCCTGCTGAGCTGGCAGATCGAGAAGACCTGTCTTACTTCAGATCACAAAAGTAAGTCTGATGAGTGAACTTAAGGCTGTACCAAGGCAAAGTGGAGAGCCTGGGTGTTGGGTCATGGCAACATGCTGTAAGTTCCAGGCCTGCAGCTGGTAGTGGCCTTGGAGCTGTAAAGTGTACAATGCTTCATGTTGCATCACATGAAATGTGCCTTCTTATTCACAGCATCTCGACTCTATTTTCCTCTCAGCTGATGGTTCTGTAAAGTGTGAGTACAGAAATACCTATTAAGTGTATCATGTATGGAATTGTGCTTAAAGGGTCTCTGTGCTGCAAGTGCAGCACAGCTGCTCAGCCTTGCTCTGTTTTCTGAAATGCCTTCTCAGCAGCAGTTTACACAGCCAGGAAAATACCACAATATGACCCCTTAATGGCTGACTTACTTGCAAAGCTGGTAAGATCTGTTGAGCTCTCCAGTCAGATACTTGTTTTAGAGATTGTTAATACTGTACCACTGTAGCAATTCTTCCTCAATTAAAAGATGTTCTAAAGTCTGTTGGATTTGAGTGGATTTTTTGTGTGGCACGTAAGAGTGGGCTCATGCAGATGTTCAGCACGTCACACCAGCTGTGTCTGTTTGCAAATAATCTACTCTCTGTTGGGAATGACTTCACAAATGAATAATAAAGTCTTTGTGTTCCAGGCACTATCATCCAGTCTTCCCTTTTGTATTTCTTAAACTATATAGCATTAAAAAGCAGCAGGTTTGAGCAGCAGTAATGAGTTATTGGCCAAGAGGGAAAACAGGGCACTAAAGAGTGTGTCTAAGAGCTCTCAACGTGTGAAGACAATTCCATTACAGAGGTCCTGAAAGAGGTCCTACAGCAGTGGATACTATAGTGTTGTGGAGCAGGGTGTTGTTGTGGTATCCACCTTTGAAGGATGTGGAGGCAGAGAACATCCTCTGGCATCCTTTGCTCCATGACTAACAATGCCGTGACAGTAGGGCAGAGCAGTCTGTGGGCGTTCACAGCCACTTCCTTTGAACTAGGAACCAAGTGGTTGTAACCTCAAGGAGCTGAGCTGCATACAAAGGCTAAATCCTGTTAGTCATAAGTGACAGAATGGAGATGAAGATCTTGGGGAGTTTTAGAAGTGGTCTTCTGATCTAACAAAATTTACAGGACAGGATTTACTTGTTCTGGCCATCTTCCAGCATTAAACCAGTTAGATTTTTGTAGGGACTAGTGGAAGAATTTCCAGGGATCTCATGGAGAAACCGGAGCCCAGCATGTATTCTGTTCTGTGTAAATCTGGATTTACCAGGAAAAGGACAAGCTGAGGCCCTCCTGTTAGTGCTGCCTGGCAAAGATCATGTGCTTGTGGTGCATCAGGTCTGGCATGGTAACCAGACCAGGAGAGCTCCAGCCTTGCAATGCTTTTGCATTGTGCTAATCTGAGTACAATAGGCACAGAAACTCCCTCCACAGCTCTGCAGAGGCATCTTTTCTTTCTGCAATGAATCTAGGCCCACTGACACATCCCAGTAAAAATAGGCAGGGCAGGGCAGCCCTCTCAGCTGCTTGGACATTTGTGGGCTGGAGTGCTGCTGTCACTGAGCAACTTTGGTTTTCATACATTGTGTCATAGTGGGCTGTGCTCATACCAGGCCCATAAAATGGCACTTTGCCTGCCCTTACGTGGGGGTTCCAGGTTCAGTAGCACAAGTTGCAAGTGATGAGTAAGAGAAGATTAAGATGGGTGTACAACGTCATGTACCAAGCACTCCTGTGGGTGCAGTCCGAAGTGTGTGCCTCTTCAGTTGCTGCATACAAAAGCTGCGTTGTGCAATAGAGTAACCTTCAACTCCTGAAGGAAAGAGGCAAGGCTGGGCGTGGCCAGTAGCAGCTTACAACTGGGGAAGACCGTTAGGACCAGGATTCACCTGGGGACAAGTCAGAGGCGGAACTGTGCAGCTTGCAGCCAGCACGTGCAGGACATTGAAAGCTGGAACAACCCTCACTGTCAGTGCAGGCTGCGGGAAGAGGGAAAGCAGCCCTGTGGAAAAGGACTTGGGGGTTGTCTTGGTGCAGAGGGAGAGAGATACTCAGCTCTCTTTTGAAAATGCCTGTGTTGTGAAATGAAATGCACAAAGGAGGCCAAATGCCCAAACCGAGGCTGTTTATTAACAGACCAAAGTGGATGGAACAGAAGAAGGGAGAGAGAGCAGCAAAGGAATTATATTGCCACCCTCCCCACCGCGATGATTTAGGTCCAAGGAAGAGCGCTGCCACTTTGCCTCAGAGGAGATGTCATCCTTGTTGGCTTGTGCTGTCCTCCCTGGAGGAGGGAAGGGAGAGATCCCAAAGGCCAAGTCCAAGTCTTTCTCTGAGCAGCCTCCAACGTGGGATGTCTTCAGTAAAGATGTCTTTTCTCTTCTCCATGGGTTATTCTTTTCTTCTTATAGCAGGCAAAACATAGGGCACAGAGGGAGGATTCCTGGCCTGCTGCTTCCAGGCTGCATGGTGATGTCTTTTTCTCTCTGTGTTTTCCTCTCTGTCCATTTCTCTCTGTCTGAGCTGCTAAGGTTCAGTGTCTTTTATTCAATTAATGGCAACTCCCCTGGCCCACACCCCGTTACTGCCTGTGCAACTGCCAGGTGTGCTATCAGTGAGCAGAGCTGGCCCAGCAGGCAGGTTGTACACAACAATCTTATCTTTTTGTTGGGCATTCCAGAGGGTCTTTTCACTGTCCCCTCCCTGGGCAGCTGATGTCTGGACGAAGAGCAAAGGTGAATTTATCTTTGTTGATTCACATCAAGAGAGATAAGATTTAGTTTCATACAGAGGTGCTGGTGGGTGAGAAGCTGAACATGAGCAGGCAGTGTGAGCTTGCAGCACAGGCCAAGGACAGCCTGGGCTGCATCCAAAGCAGTATGGCCAGAGGTGGAGAGAGAGGATCCTGCCCCTGTGCTCTGCTCTGGGGAGACCTCACCTGCAGTGCTGTGTCCAGCTCTGGAGCCCTCAATGCAGGAAGGACCTGGACCTGATGGAGAGGGTCCAGAGGAAGGCCACAAAAATGATCAGGGGGGTGGAGCAGCTCTGCTATGAGGACAGGCTGAGGGAGCTGGGGGTGTTTAGCCTGGAGAGGAGAAGGCTCCAGGGAGACCTAATAGCAGCCTGCCAGTACCTGAAGGGGCTACAAGAAGCCTGCAGAGGAACTGTTCCCAAAGGCCTGCAGGGACAGGACCAGGGGCAATGGCTTCAAACTAGAGCAGAGCAGATTGAGATTGGATGTGAGGAGCAAGTTCTGCACCAGGAGGGTGGTGGAACACTGGAACAGGTTGCCCAGTTTGTGTTTGTGCTGTATATCCCCAAAGGGGTGCTTGGTTTGCTCTGCACAGCAGGAGGTTAACCCTGCTGTACCTCAGCCCTGTGGTGAGGCAGTTCTCTGGGCTCTGTCTGAAGTGCCTGCACAACCACTGCTCTGAAGCTTGTGGAAATCCCTGATGTTACCACAATTTTGAGAGCAATCCAGTGGTTTGAGATCTACCTCTGCTGTGGGGATGCATTCTGCAGGACAGAGGAGCCAAGAGGATGTGTCTTCAGACTTGGGGAGCCTCAAATCCCCGTCCAGTACAGGGGCAGATTGTCAGAGGAAAGCCAGTCACTGCCCTCAGCCTGAGCTCTGGTAGTGGCTCATTGCTTTCAGGCTGAGCATCTAGGTGCAGTTACAGTGATCCCTGCTGTAACACTGCACCCATCTCCTGTTTTACCACTGTGACTGTCTGAAAGAACAATATTTTGTTCTCAAAAGCGTAGGAAGGGGCCTAATGTCATGACAGACAAGAAACTGGGTGAGAAAATAGAGGAAGAAGTGTCAGGAAGAACTGTTTAGAGTGAAGGAAGCATGGGATTTAATAACAATACACAGTAAACCCAAGCTGGTTCCAAAGTAGAAATGCTGATCTTGCATATCTGAGGTAAATTGAGAAGGTTTCCATGTTTACCAGATTATTCTGACACCTGAAGTGGACCAGCAGTCATTTGGTGGTAGTACCATGAAAGGTAAGATGCTGGTGGCCCTTCCTGTTGATAAAGAACATCACTGTGTTTCTCTTCCCTATATTGCTCCATGTTTTCTAAAGTACACCTCTCTAGGTCGTTCCTTGGAAAGCTGACAGCAATTTCCTTGCATTTCACAGCATCACAGAAACATTCAGGTTGGAAAAGACCCTCAGCATCACTAAGTCCAACCGCTGACCCTACTCTGCAAGGTTCACCCCTAAACCATATCCCCAGGCATCAAATCTAAACCACCTTTAAACATTCTCGAGGCTTGGGGACTCCCCCACCTCCCTGGGCAGCCTGTGCCAATGTCTGACCACTCTGGCTGGGAACAAATGGTTCCTACTGTCCAGTCTACCCCTGCCCTGCTGCAGCTTGAGGCCGTTCCCTCTTTATCTATCACTAATTAACTGTGAGAAGAGACCAGCACCAACCTCTCCACAGCCTCCTTTCAGGGAGTTGTAGAGAGCCATGAGGCCTCCCCTCAGCCTCCTCTTCTGCAGACTAAGCAGCCCCAGCTCCTTCAGTCTCTCCTCACAAGATTTATTCTCCAGGCCCTTCCCAGCTTCCTCGCCCTCCTCTGCCTTGGCTCCAGCACCTCCACATCTCTCTTGGATTGAGGTGCCCAAAGCTGGACACAACACTCTGGTGTTGTGTGGCTCACCAGAGCTGAGTACAAGGGGACAATCCCTGCCCTGCTCCTGCTGGACACAACATTGCTGATCCCAGACAGGATGCCACTGGCTTTCTTGGCCACCTAGGCACACTACTGGCTCCTGTTCAGCTGCTTGTCCATCAGCACCCCCAGGTCCCTTTCTGCCAGGCAGCTTCCCAGCCATACTGCTCCAAGCCTGTAGCATTGCTTGGGGTTGTGGTGATCCAAGTGCAGGACCTGGCACTTGGCCTTGCTGAAGCTCCTCTGGGTAACATTGGCCATGGATCCAATCTATCCAAGCCCCTCTGTAGAGCCTCCCTACCCTGGTGCAGATCAACTCTCCACCTCACTTGGTGTCATCTGCAGACTTACTGCTGACACACTCTGTGTCTACATCAGGGGCATCAATAAAGATGTTAAACAGAAGCGGTCCCAGCATTGAGCCCTGAGGAACACCACTTGTGCCTGGCTGCCAGCTGGATTTAACTCCACTGAGCACCACTCTTGGGGCCCAGCCAGCCAGAGCTTTATCCAGCAGAGCACTGTTCAGCCAAGCCATGATCAGCCGGTTTGTCCACAAGAATTCTGTGGAAAACAGTGTCAAAGGCTTTTCCAAAGTCTAAGTAAACAATATCCACAGCCTTTCCCTCATCCAATGGTTGATTATCATGTCATGGAAGGAGATCAGGTTGGTCAGGCAGGACCTGCCCTTCACAAACCCATGCTGAGTGGGCCTGATGCCCTGGCTGTGTCCTTTGCAGGAGAGACAGATCAGCTAAGCCAGGTCATGGATTTGCTCTCTATGTGAGGGAGCAGCTGGAATATGTTGAGTGCAGCCCAGGGGTGGCTGAGGGGCAGGGTGAGAGTTTGTGGGTACAGATGAAAGCTGGCATGGGTGACACTGTTGTGGGTGTTTATTACAGACCACCTGATCAGGAGGATGAGGTTGCTGAGGCCTTCTATAGACAGCTGACAGCAGCCTCACAGTCACAGCCCCTGGTTGCCATGGGGGACTTTAACTACTCAGACATTTGCTGGAAGGCCTCCTCAGGCAGCCATCCACAGTCCAGGAGGCTCCTCCAGTGCATTGATGATAATTTCTTGATGCAAGTGGTGGAGGAACCAACTAGGAGAGGAGTGCTACTGGACCTGATACTCAGCTACAAGGAGGTTGGAATGGGGAAGGTTGAGGGCAGCCTTGGCTGCAGTGACCACCAGATGGTTGAGTTCAGAATCTTGTGTGGTAGGAACAAAGGGTCAAGCAGGATTACAACTTGTATTTGAGCAGGGCCAACTTTGGCCTTTCCAGGCAGTTGCCAAGGGCAATCTCAAGAGACAGGGTACCAGAAGGCAAAGGGGCCCAAGGTAGTTGGTTAACATTCAAGGACCTCTTCTTCCAAGCTCAGGATCAGAGCATCCCAAAGAGTAGTAAATGGAGAAAGGGAGCCAGGAGACCTGCATGGTTGAGTAGGGAGCTGCTGAGCAAACTCAGGTGGAAGAAGAGAGCCCACAGATCATGGAAGGAGGGCCTGGCACTTGGGAGAGTCTAAGACAGTTGTCAGAGGATGGAGGGAGGCTACTATGAAGGCTAAGGCCTCCTTGGAACTCAGTCTTGTGAAGGGAGGTCAAGGACAACAGAAAAGGCTTCTTCAAATCCATTGCAAGAAGAGCCAAGACCAGAGGCAATGCAGGCCCAGTGCTGAGTGAGGTGGTGCCTTGGTGACAGAGGACACAGGGAAGGCAGAGTTGGTAAATGCCTTCTATGTCTCCATCTGTACTGCTGGAGGCTGTCCCCAGGGGCCCAAGGCCCCAGAGAAAGGCAGGACAAAGGAGAAATTTTCCTTGGTTGATGAGGACTGAGTTAGTGAAGTCATCTGGACAGCCATAAATCCATGGGTCCTGATGGGATGCACTGAGGGAGCTGGCAGAAGTCATTGCTAGACCATTCTCCATCATCTTTGGTAAGTCATGGCAGACAGGAGAGGTGCCTGGGGACTGGAGTGCAGCCCAGGGGTGGCAAATATCACTCCAGGCTTCAAACAGGGAAAGAAGGAGGACCCAAGTAACTCTAGACCAGTCAGCATCAACTCCATCCCTGGAAAGGTGATAGAGCACCTTATCCCTGGCACTGTCCATAGGCAGCAGTCAGCATGCTTTTACCAAGGGGGAGTGATGTCTGACCAACGTGAGAGCCTTTGATGAGGACATAGCCAGGTGGATAGATGATGGTAGAGCAGTGGATGAGGTTTATCTTCATTTCAGTAAGGCATTTCACAGTATCACAGTATAACCAAGGTTGGAAGAGACCTCAAAGATCATCGAGTCCAACCTGTCACAACAGACCATGGCACCAACTGCCACGTCCAATCCCCTCTTGAACACCTCCAGGGACGGTGACTCCACCACCTCCCTGGGCAGCACATCCCAATGGCCAATGACTCAGTGAAGAACTTTCTCCTCACCTCCAGCCTAAACTTCCCCTGGCACAGCTTGAGACTGTGTCCTCTTGTTCTGGTGCTGGTTGCTAGAGAGAAGAGGCCAACCCCTTCCTGGCTACAACCAACTTTCAGGTAATTGTAGAGAGCAATGAGGTCTCCCCTGAGCCTCCTCTTCTCCAGGCTAAGCAACCCCAGCTCCCTCAGCCTCTCCTCACAGGGCTGTGCTCAAGGCCTCTCCCCAGCCTTGTTGCCCTTCTCTGGACACCTTCAAGTGTCTCAATGTCCTTCTTAAACTGAGGGGCCCAGAGCTGGACACAGGACTCAAGGTGTGGCCTAACCAGTGCTGAGCACAGGGCAGAATGACCTCCCTGCTCCTGCTGGCCACACTATTCCTGATGCAGGCCAGGATGCCATTGGCCTTCTTGTACACCTGGGCACACTGCTGGCTCATGTTCAGCTGCTGTCCACCACTACCCCCAGGTCCCTCTCTGTTTGGCAGCTCTCAGCCACTCTGACCCCAGCCTGTAGCTCTGCCTGGGGTTGCTGTGGCCAAAGTGCAGCTCCTGGCACTTGGATTTGTTGAATGCCATCCTGTTGGACTCTGCCCAGCTGTCCAGTTGGGCAAGGTCCCTCTGCAGAGCCCTTCCTCCCTCTAACTGACCAACATCTGCTCCCAGCTTGGTGTCAGCTGCAGATTTGCTGATGACTGACTCAATCCCCTCATCCAGATCGTCAATGAGGATGTTAAAGAGGATGGGGCCCAGCACTGATCCCTGGGGCACACCACTGGTGCCTGGCTGCCAGCTGGCTGTGGCACCATTCACCACCACTCTCTGGGCTCAGCCTCCAGCCAGTTCCTAACCCAGCTCAGAGTGCTGCTGTCCAAGCCAGGGGCTGACAGCTTGGCCAGCAGTTTGCTGTGGGGGACGGTGTCAAAGGCCTTGCTGCAGTCTAGGCAGACTCCATCCACAGCCTGCCCCACATCCACCAGGCAGTCACCTGGGCATAGAAGGAGATCAGGTTGGTCAGGCAGGCCCTGCCCTTCCTAAAGCCATGCTGGCTGGGCCTGATCCCTTGGCCATCCTGTAAGTGCTGCGTGATCACACTCCAGATGAGCTGTTCCATAACCTTGCCTGGCACTGAGGTCAGGCTGACAGGCCTGGAATTCCCTGGCTCATCCAACCTGCCCTGCTTGTGGATGGGCATCACCTTGGCAGCTTCCAGTCTTCTGGGACCTCTCCAGTGAGCCAGGACTGGTGGTAAATGATGGAGAGTGGCTTGGCAGCTCATCTGCCAGCTCTCTCAGCAGCCTGGGATGGATCCCATCCAGTCCCATGGACTTGTGGGTGACCAAGTGGCTCACAGACACTGTCTGCCACAGCATCCTCGCAGCTAAGCTGAGGCAGTGTGGTCTGGATGATCAGGGAGTGATGTAGATTGAGAACTGGTTGAAGGAAAGAAGTCAGAGAGTCGTGGTCAATGGGACAGGGTCTAGTTGGAGGCCTGTGTCTAGTGGAGTCCCTCAGGGGTCAGTACTGGGACCAGAGCTGTTCAATATATTCATCAATGACCTGGATGAGGGCACAGAGGCACTGTCAGCAGGTTTGCTGATGACACCAAGCTGGGTGGAGTGGCTGCCACAGAAGGGTTGTGCTGCCGCTCGGCCAGACCTGGGCAGACTGAGAGCTGGGCAGGGACTAACTTAATGAAGTTCAACAAGGGCAAGGGGAAAGAACAACCTCATGGAGCAGGATAGGTTGGGGACTGACCTGATGGAAAGCAGTGAAGGGGAAAAGGACCTGGTGGTCCTTGTGGGTGGAAGGTTGACCATGAGCCAGCAATGTGCTCCTGTGGCCAAGAAGGCCAAGGGACTCCTGGGCTGTATTAGAAGAGCTGTGGTGAGTAGATTGAGAGGTTCTCCTCCTCTTCTACTCTGCCCTGCTGAGGCCACATCTGGAATATTGTGTCCAGTTCTGGGCCCCTCAGGTCAATAGGGACAGCAAACTGCTTGAGAGAGTCCAGCACAGAGCCATGAAAATGATGAAGGCAGTGGAAGATCTTCCTCATGAGGAGAGCCTGAGGGAGCTGAGGGCTCTTAGGCTTGGAGAGGAGGAGCCTGAGGGTGAGCTCCTTGCTGTTGCTCAAGATGTGCAGGGGGAGTGCCCAGAGGCTGGAGCCAGGCTCTGCTGGGTGCTGCCCAATGCCAGCACAAGGGGCAGTGGTGGAAGCTGAGGCAGAGGAAGTGCCATGGAAACAGGAGGAAGAATTTTGTCCCTGTGAGGGTGACAGAATATTGGAACAGACTGCCCAGGGGGTTGTGGAGTCTCCTTCTCTGGAGATATTCAAGACCTGCCTGGATGTGTTCCTGTGTGACCTGCTCTGGGTGACCCTGCCCTGGCAGGGGCTTGGTCTGGATGATCTCTGGAGGTCCCTTCCAGCCCCTAACATTCTGTGATTTTTGTGGTTTGCTACCCTCCAGTCCATTGGGACCTCCCCAGGTAGCCAGGACTTGAGGTAAATAATAGAAAGTGGATTGGGGAACCCCTTTGCCAACTTCCTCAGCACCCTTGGGTGTAGCCCCTCCAGCCCCATAGACCCCTGTGCGTCTAAGCAGTGCAGCAGATCCCTGAGCGCTGCCTCATTTGCTGTGATGACCTCATTCCGAATCCCCTCCCTGACTCCTGGCTCACGAGGCTGGGTGTCCAGGTTGCTGCTGGATCCCCTGCTAAAACTGAGGCAAAGCAGGCACTGAGCACCCTGGCCTTCTCCTCACCCTTAGTCACTATATTTCCCTCTGCATGAACAAAGGATGGAGGTTTCCCCCCCAGGCCTCCTTTTGATGTTAATGAATTTATAGAAACATTTTTTGTTAGCCTTAATGGCTGTAGCTAGTTTGAGCTCCACCTGTGCTTTAGCTCTCCTATTTTTCTCCCTGCATAGCTGTACTACATCTTTATAGTGCTGATGAGAGACTTCCCGAGGCCACAGACTCTCCTTTTGTCCTTGCGCTCCAGCCGAAGGGCTCTGCTCAGCCAGGCCGGAGGCCTTCCGCGGCTCGCTCGGCAGCGCGGGGCCAGCCGCTGCCGCTGGGGGCCGGCCCGGCCTTCCCGGACTCCTGCACCTCCCGGCCGGCACCCGAGGCACTCCTCAGTTGGTCTCCTGAACAGGCCGAAGTTTGCCCTACAGAAGATCAAAGTGGCAGTTTTACTAACTCCTCTCCTTGATTCCCCACGGATTGAGAACTCAATCATCTCAAAAGGAGCCCTAGGTGCTCTCCAACCTTTACTTCCCCCACAGGTTCTTCCCTCTTCACAAGAAGCAGGTCCAGGAGGGCACCTTCCCTGGTTGGCTTCCTCACCAGTTGTGTCAGGAAGTTAACCACCACACACCCCAGGAACCTCCAGGACTGTTGTCTCCCTGCTGTGTTGTATTTCCAGCAGACATCCAGGAAGCTGAAGTCTCCCAGGAGAACAAGGGGCAGAGATTGTGAGACCTCTCTCGACTGCTTATAAACAATTCCATCTGCCTCTTCACCCTGGTTGGGTGCTCTGTGACAGATTCCCACCATGATATCACTCTTGCTGTCCTTATTCCTGATTCTTACCCATAAGGGCTCAAGCCTATCATCACCTTCATTCATCTGCAGGGTTTCAAATGTTTCCCTAACACAGAGGCCACTCCACCACCTCTTCCTCCTTGCCTATCTCTTCTGAAAAGTTGGTAATTATCGACTGCAGCACTCCAGCTGCAGGAGTCGTCCCACCAGGCTTCCCTGATGGCTGCTAGGTCACAGTTTCCCTGTAGAACAGTGGCCTCCAGCATCTCCTGTTTCTTGCCCATACTGTGTGCATTGCTGTGTAAACATCTCAGGGAGGGGGTTGAGTACATAGTTTTCATCCTTGAGGTGGGGTAGACCTTCTGGTTATGTAAGATGCCAACACACTGCTCCACAGGCCTTGGGCTACTACACCCAGAGCTCTTTGTGGCCAGGCCAACTATGTGCCCATCCCCCTTTACACTAGTTTGAAGCCTTGTCAGTGAGCACAGCCGATTCATGTGCAAGGATTCTTGTCCTCTTATGGGACAGATGAACTCCATCTGTCGCCAGCAGACCCGGTGCCAAGAAAACTTCCCCATGGTCAAAACCCCCAAGGTTCTGTTGGTGGCACCAACCTCTAAACCATGGATTTTGTTCTTTCCTTCCATATCTCTTCCTGTCACTAGAGGGATTGAGGAGAACACCACTTGTGCTCCTCAGCCCTCAAGTAATCTCCCCAAAGCCCTGAAGTCTTTTTTAATTGCTTTTGTACTCCTCTCCATTGCCTCATCACTCCCAATCTGCAGAACCAGCAGTGGGTAATAGTCTGATGGCCACACCAGACTGGGGAGTCTCTTAGAAACGTCCCTAACCTGTGCTCCAGGCAGGCAGCAGACCTCTCTGTGGGATGAATCTGGCCTGCAAATCAGGCCCTCAGTTCCCCTGAGAAGGGAATCCCCTGCTACTACCACCTTTTTTTTTCCCTCTTGCTTGCACTAGTCCTGAGGTGTGGGACTGGCTGACAAGTCCTGGGTGACTGCATGCATGGACATTCATCTCCATCCTTGTTCATCCAGCCCTGTGTTTCAAGGGCCCCATCCCTGTTGTGTATGAGCAACTGGGAAGGCTGGGGGGATTGGGAGGGGGCTCACCTGCCTCACCTGCCTTGGTGGAGAGGGACCTTCCTCCATCCCCCCCCATCTCTTAGGTCTCTTCTTTTTCTGGGTGATCCCCTGCTTCTTTGTGCAGGCATGGGATTCCCCTGCTCCTTGTGCCACCCACCTGCTACCCCTCCCTCAGGGATGTCAGAGCCTGGCTCCACAAGTCTTTCTCCTCTTCATATTCCCTTATTTCCTTGCACCCAGCCTTGCTTGGTTCAAGGCTATGGCAAAGACAATTTTTCCTCTCTGGCGCTGGGAATGTGACATTGTCCTCACAAAGGATTGATGCTGTGCATTGGACCTAAAACCAAAGGGGGCACTGAAAACAATGATGATAATCCAGTGTCTGCAGACAAGTGACTCTTCTGACACACAACACCAGGCTGAGTTACTGCTCTGTCAGTTACTGCTTTGAAATGGCTTTAATTGCACAATATCTATTTCAGAAAGCTGAGATGCAGAGGTAATTTGGGATAAAATAAGATATGATTCATGGTCAGGATGTAAGCTGTGACTTGACAAGGGGTTAATAGCTGCCTCAGGTGGAGCAGGATGTGTGATAATGAGAATCCAGTAGAACAACACGTTGTGGCACTGGAGTTCAGGGGCTTCCAGGCCAGGTGGTGTTGGGGACTAGCTGGTAGAGATTCACAAATTGCACTGGGTTGGAAGGAGCCCTCAAAGGTCATCTTGTCTAACCCCCCTGCAGTCAGCAGGGACACCTCCAACTACAGCAGGCTGCCCAGGACCACAGCACATCTGACCTTGAATATCTCCAGGGATGGGGCCTCAACCACATCCCTGAGCAACCTGTTCCAATGTCTCTCCACTATGATTGTGAAGAATTTCCTCCTGATGTCCAACCTAAATCTCCCCTGCTCCATTATCAAACCTATCACTACAAGCATTTCTGAACAGTCCCTCCTCAGCTGCCCTGTAGGTCTCCTTCAGACACTGCAATGTAGTCTCTCCTTCTGTCAGGCAGAGGCAGGAGCGGTCATTCCTGACAGCAGTGGCTGTTGCAAGAGTGGCCCCAGTGATTTGGAAGGAAATTATTTCATTTCCATGTAGCCATATTAATCTCTGTGTAAGACATCCATAGATAAGCATCAGATCTCTTCTTGTGGAGCACAGCTCAGTGAAATCAGTTCAGCCTGACAGAGAAGCAGGCTCGTGCTAAAGCCTTCACCAATTTGTTGTGCTCCATTGGCTGTTCATGTCCCCTGCCATGTCCCTTCTGGGAAGCTGTAAAAAGAAAAGCATTTGCTGGCTTACAGCTGGGCCTGACTCTGCTCCTTCATGGCTCCTGTGCCCTGCTCCTCAGGGGATCAGGTTACCCTGGCTTAACTGCAGAGCCAGCTCATGGTGTGGGCAGCAGCTGTGCTTCGGAATGGGTTTGATGAAGTGCAGTTCTCTGGCTCTGCTGGAACTTCAACATTCACAGGCTGAAGGAGAGCATCGTGTCTGGATAATGCTGAAGGCTTTGTCACCAGGAGGACAGGTGTTTGTTTGGCACCCATGCATCTTAGAGAAAGATGGTGCATCAAAGAAAAGTGTCTGGCCATGTTGCTTTGTGTTTGCTTCTGCTCTTCTCTTTGGGAGTACTGCTGCTTGGAAGCAAAATAAGAGGGAGATTACTGGCTGGACAGTGAGGTGAGATTCCTTTCACCTAACTTTTCATAGTTTCATAGTTTCAGTTAGGGTTGGAAGGGACCACAAGGATCATCTAGTTCCAACCCCCCTGCCATGGGCAGGGACACTCTACACTAGATCAGGCTGGCCAGAGCCTCATCCAGCCTGGGCTTAAACACCTCCAGGGACAGGGCCTCAACCACCTCCCTGGACAACCCATTCCAGGGCTTCACCACCCTCACGGTGAAGAACTTCCTCCTCACATCTAGCCTGAATCTCCCCACCTCCAGCTTCATTCCATTCCCCCTAGTCCTATCACTACCTGATAGCCTGAAAAGTCCCTCCCCAGCCTTCTTGTAGCCCCCTTCAGATACTGGAAGGCCACAATGAGGTCACCTGGGAGCCTTCTCTTCTCCAGGCTGAACAGCCCCAACTCCTTCAGTCTGTCCTCACAGGAGAGGTGCTCCAGCCCTCTGCTCATCCTCGTGGCCCTGCTCTGGACACCTTCCAGCACCTCCAGATCCCTCTTGTAAGAGGAGCTCCAGAACCGGAGGCAGTACTCCAGGTGGGGTCTCAGCAGAGCTGAGTAGAGGGGGAGAATCCCCTCCCTTGCCCTGCTGGCCACACTTCTCCTGCTGCAGCCCAGGCTCTGCTTGGCTTTCCGGGCTGCAAGTGCACCCTGAGAGCTCCTGGGGAGCTTCTCCTCCCCCAGCACCCCCAAGTCTCTCTCCTCTGGGCTGCTCCCCAGCCAGTCCCTGCCCAGCCTGGATTTGTGCCTGGGGTTGCCTCGACCCAGCTGCAGGACCCTGCCCTTGGTCTTGTTGAAGCTCCTGAGGTTGGCTTGTGCCCACCTCTCCAGCCTGTCCAGGTCCCTCTGGATGGATCCTTCCCTCCAGCTGTCTGCTGCACCACACAGCTTGGTGTCATCAGCAACCTTGCTGAGGGTGCACTCAGTGCCACTGTCCATGTCACCCACAGAGATGTTGAACAAGCCTGGTCCCAGGACTGATCCCTGAGGGACTCTGCTTGTCCCTGGCCTCCACTGGGACATGGACCCATGGACAGCCACTCTTTGGGTGCGGCCATCAAGCCAGTTCTGTATCCATCTAGTGGTCCATTCATCAAACCCATGTGTCACCAGCTTGGAGACCAGGATGTGGTGTGGGACAGTGTCAAAGGCTTTGCTCAGGTCCAGGGAAACGACATCAGTTGCTCACCCCTCAGCTATTAATGTTGTGACCTGCTCATAGAAGGCCACCAGGTTTGTCAGGCAGGATTTGCCCTTGGCAAAGCCATGCTGACTGCTCCCAATCACCTCTTCACTACTCTTCTGAGTCAGTAGTGCCTCCAGGAGGATCTGCTCCATGATCTTTCCGGGCACAGAGGTGCTGCTTTTCCCTTTAGAGTGAGGGGGAGAAGTAGGCTCTGGGAGGTCTTGGTTCATTTAACCTTTTGTAGACCTCTAATTTGAGTTGAGATGAATCCTACTGTGGGCCCTTTTGCTGTAAGGATCATACCTAGCTCTGCAGGCACTATCCCTGCAGGTACACTGACAAAGGCCTCCTGGATCTGCACTGCTCACAGGTTGGCCCATCAGAGGACTGGTTGCCTGCTGGATAACACCTTTAACTTGAGACATTCTCCAAGATCTCTTAGAAGCCCCACTTGAAGCAAACAGAGAACACTGCAGATGATCTCTAAAGGGGCGAATCGATGCCGTATTTTGAAGGTTTGTCCATGAAGTATTGAAAAGTCCTGTGTCTCTTAGAGGAGCAAGGCACATTTGGCTGTTTGTGCCTGTTCCTGCCCTGTCTCCAAGGGCTTTTCAACCCAGACACTGTGTTCCTGAAAGTCTTTTAGAAGATCGGTGGGTGAATAGAGAAGGAATAGCCAGGTCAGTATCACAGTCACAGAATGTTAGGGGCTGCAAGGGACCTTGAAAGATCCCACCCACTGCAGAGCAGAATCACCTAGGGCAGGTGTGCTGGGTTACAACCATCCTGGGCCAGGGTTGCAAGAGCCCTGCTTCCCCAGGGGACAAAAGAAACCTGATCCAGGTGAACAGAGAAGGACTTGGCTTCCCCCTCCCAGCAGGAGGGGTCCCCTCAGGTAGCAGCTGGTCTGTTCCACTCCCTCTTTCTGTCCAGCAAGCCTATCAAAAGGAAGATGCTGTGGCCATTTGCTGTCTTTGCTCCTGCCTGGCCTGCTCAAAAGGACCAACAGCTGCTGCTGGCTGCCTGGCTCTGCCACGTGGCCAGGCCTGGCCTCTGCCTGCTGCATCCAGGCTCCTCTGAAGGGCTGAATCCACACACACCGAGGGAGACACGAGGCATCCAAATGTGGTTTTGTGTATTTTCCAAACTGCAGATTATTTTTTGGTGGATTTACCTCCAGTCTCTTCGGGGGCACGGGAGGATTTCCAGGTTTTTCTGCTACCATCTGAGCTCTTAAATTCCAGTGAAGGCTCAAACCACTGCAGCAGGTCACACAAGAATGCATCCGAGGTGGGTTTTGAATATATCCAGAGAGGGAGATGCCCATGAAAGAAAGGCAGCAGCAGCAGGGCAGGTGCCTGCTGGGTTTGACCTCTGCTGGCTGAAGTGGGGAGCCCAGGCTGGCTGCCCTGGCAGCCCCAGCAGGCTTTGGACAAGCTGCTGCATCCTGCTGCCTCACACTGGTGCCTAGGAAACAGACAGCAGGCAAGGATTTAGGAGTGTAAGAGAGAAACAGGCTGCAGAGGCAGAAAAGGGACAGCCAATAGCTGAGTCTTTGGTGAAATGCTGGGTGGATAAAACTCCACAGGAACCCAGGCTGGGACTGTTCTGCACATGTCGTTCCCAATCATGACCAACACGAACACCTCCAACTTCCAGAAGTCAAAGGAGGACCAGGAGTAGGATGGGCATACTGCAGAAACCAGAGCAAACAATTGGCTTGCCTTCACCTGCAGCCTCCTTGTCTGCAACCCCTAGTTTCCTACTGTGAAATCCTCTCAGTATCCCCCTCAAACAAAAGTCTAAAGAGAATTGCACTCTCTCTTACTTCACTTTCTCACCTGTTCTGTTGACCAACTGCTCGGACCTTCTGCTTGAGTCTTCGTGATCCAGGGATGCTTCTGTTTCCTTGTTGTCAGAATGGAGCTAACCTGGTGGGGTCTTATAGCTGTGTGTCTTTTGTTACTCAGAAACCACCACACTGGTCAGAAACAACTTCCTGAGCAGATGCTCACTGTTGTACATAAATTAGGATCACAGAATGTTAGGGGTTGGAAGGGGCCTCTGGAGATCATCCAGTCCAGGCCCCCTGCCAGAACTGCATCACCCAGGGCAGGTCACACAGGTGGATTTTGAAAGTCTCCAGAGGAGACTCCACAACCTCTCTGGGCCACCTGCTCCAGGCCTCCAGCACCCTCACACCAAAGAAGTTTCTCCTCATGTTGAGGTGGAACCCTGAGTTCCAGCTTGTACCTGTTGTTCCTTGTCCTGTCACTGGGCACCACTGAGCAGAGCCTGGCACCTTCATCCTGACACCCAGCCCTCAGATATTTATAGATATTGATCAGGCCCCCTCTCAGCCTTCTCTTCCCCAGCCTGAACAGCCCCTGGGCTCTCAGCCTTTCTTCACAGCAGAGACATTCATATTCATCTTCCCATAACTACAAAGGCTTTTGTGAGGTGCATTTTCTGTTTGACATGTTATTTTCTCATTGCATTTGAAGTACTTTTTAATACCCTGCTTTTAAGCTCAGTAAGGAGGCGGTGTCTGTGTCAAACAAGAAGCCACAGTCCTAGTCCCAGCTCTCCAGTCTGGTGGGGAGTTAGCCCCATCTCTTCAGGTGTCCTCCTGGCAATTGTAGTGACATTCTAGTTGCTTTCCAGTACCTGGAGTGAATGTACAGGTAGGCTGCAGAGGGACTTTTCTTGAGGACAAGGGGAATGGTTTGAAGCTGAGGCAGAGCAGGGTTAGACTGGAGCCGAGGAAGAATTTCTTCAGTGTGGGGGTGGTGAGACTGGAATAGTTTCCCAGAGTGGTTGTGGATGTCTCCTCCCTGGAGTTGTTCAGGTTGGATGAGGCCTTGAGTAGCCTGATGAGCTTGAGTTGAGAGGTGTCTCTGCCCATGGCACAGATGATCTCTGAGGTCCCTTCCAACCTGGATCACTCTATGATAATGCTGTGGCAGTGTTTATTGCTAGCTTAGCTGCTGGGTGGAAGCCAACAGGCAAGGATGAGATGATGTCCTGCATTGGCACACTGCTGCTTCTGCACAGTGAGAGTAACAACCCAGATGCAGTATGTGTGTATATATATGTGTGTATTTAGCCCAAATAAGTTCATTTTGTGCTATGTTGAACATTTTGCATAAACCATTTGGCCCTTTTCTTTACATTTTGGAGAGTATTTTTTTGTTATTTTATTTCTGTTCTTTGCTCGCTCAGAATTCAACTTTTTGTCTGCCACTTCTGCATCTCTATTGTGTCCATCATTCTTTTATCTGTTCATTTGCTTTCCGTCTTCATGGACTCTCTTATTTTTTAATGAGCTAGGGTATTTGACCTGTCCTCCACCTTGGAGCAGATGCAGTGTCCTGTTGCATGAAGGTGAATGTTGAAGGTGTTTCATGCTGCTCTGTCTGTGCCCAGCATGGCTCTGCTCAGCAGCATGAGCTTTTCTTTTTGAGATCTCAGCTTAGTTCAAAAGTGAGCATCGAGCCCATACAAACCTTTACTTAACAAGGCTTCCACTGTTCAGAGTGATGTTCTGTTCACACCATTCCCTTTTGAGGATTTCTTTTTCACTCTGCAGCCTGTGACAGACTTGTTTCTTTATAGGTACATTAAATCCAAGCTTTTACACAATGTCTTTCCCTACAAAGACAACAATCCTGGCCAAAGCCTGGATACTTAAAACATACACTTCTTGCACGGGCTTTCCCACTGCTGCAGATGCACACTGACTCAATCCTTTTCAGTCTTTGGCTTGTAGAAACCCTGAAATCCCTTCATTTTCCTCTGTCCTCAGTTTTCTGCCCTCCACACTCTGACACTTGCAATTGCTTTGCTAATGCTAAGTAATCTCTGCGTTTTCACAGGTTCATTCAGGGTTGCTGATTCAGATTTTTGCCCTTGATTTTGATATCTGATCCCCACTGCAGCTTGTTCTCACGCTGTGACTGTCAGAACAGCCTGGGTTGTATTTGGAGTTGAGACAAGGTACACATCTGCTGGTCGTGGTCGGAGGTTATTCCCCTCTGATGGTTCTTCTTTTAAAGCTGATACCTTCCCAGAGTACTTTTCTCTCCTGGATGTGATTATAGCCCTTTAGTATCTTCCGTGCTTACCGGCTCAGACTGACCAAACCAAAATCCAGCGCCTGTCTCCTAGCAGCGTTTGCAAACGCACCCACCTCAGGGCCTGCTCGGTTTGGCATGGCAGTTCTCCGGTTTCGCCAAGCAGGCACTCAGTCTGGCAGTGGTTTATTGCTCCCACAGCTGCAGCTTTGTGCTTGCAGTGTGGCTGGGCTCTCCCCTGGCGCTGGGCTCTGCCGGGGCGCTGGGCACTGCCGGGACGCTGGGCACTGCCGGGGCGCTTGGGCTCTGCCGGGGCGCTGGGCACTGCCGGGGCGCTGGGCTCTGCCGGGGCGCTTGGGCTCTGCCGGGGCGCTGGGCTCTGCCGGGACACTGGGATCTGCCGGGGCGCTTGGACTCTGCCGGGGCGCTGGGCTCTCCCCGGGCGCTGGGCACTGCCGAGGCGCTGGGCTCTGCCGGGGCGCTTGGGCTCTGCCGGGGCGCTGGGCACTGCCGAGGCGCTGGGCTCTGCCGGGGCGCTGGGCACTGCCGGGACGCTGGGCACTGCCGGGGCGCTTGGGCTCTGCCGGGGCGCTGGGCACTGCCGGGGCGCTGGGCTCTGCCGGGGCGCTTGGGCTCTGCCGGGGCGCTGGGCTCTCCCCGGGCGCTGGGCACTGCCGAGGCGCTGGGCTCTGCCGGGGCGCTTGGGCTCTGCCGGGGCGCTTGGGCTCTGCCGGGGCGCTGGGCACTGCCGGGGCGCTGGGCTCTCCCCGGGCGCTGGGCTCTGCCGGGGCGCTTGGGCTCTTCCCAGCTTTTCCCTTTCTGCACGGCAAGGTGGCTTCTTGCTTGCCACTAAAGGTGGCAACACAAACAGCTCTCACCGTCTCGGTTGGCTCCGGCGCTGCTGTCCGGTTTCACAGTGCTTCAGCGACAGCAGTGGCTGCTTCTTGCAGCGCTAAGGCTGCCGTGGTTTGAGGTCAGCTGTCGTCAAAGGCTTGCCTACAATGCGAAGTGTTCTTGTGCTTTTTCCGGGTAAACAAGGCGAGTTGTTTACCTTAACAATGTCTGAGAATAAATGTTGGCCAATGGCAAAACCAGCAAATAAAGCAATTAACCTGTAGAACGGCATAAGCCCAATGCACAAACAGGGCATAAGGAGACCCACAGGTTCGGTGTGTCATTCTCGTTCACCACAAGGTGAGGATGTGCGTAAACAAGTCTGGACAAGTCATGTTGTGGTGGTTCAGGCTGGGTGCCCCCCACCGATGCTGCCACATGAGACACACCTCTGGTGTCCCAAGGGTCCAGCCCAGTGGGTGGACACGGGAAGCTGCGTATTTCATCCCATAATGACCTGCTCCCTTATAAAACCACCTGCAGAATCCTGCACTTCCTCTTTTTTCCCTCACCACTCCTATGGAGGTGGTCCCTATCTGGTAATGGAAGGGGAGTCATCTCCGAGGCCTCTTGGGGGCTGGCTAGGCCCAAGGCTGGGAGGAGAGGGGGAAGGGCAGTCTCAGATCTGGCCAGCTGAGATTAGCCTAACAGTGGAGGAGGGTCGGGGGGGAAGAAAGAACCCTGGGTGTTTCAGGGGTACCCTCAGGTGGGGATGGGATGCTTCTGGATATGCTTTGGGATCTCATTTGTCACTGTGCTTGTGGTTCTCTGTAAAATAGTCACTGCTTTTCCATTTAAACTTTCCACCACTTCTGTAATCCATTTGTCTGGGGTTTTTTTTTGCCCATGGTGGGAGGGAAGGGAGGATCGGCCTTTCAACCCACCACACGTGTTTATCAGGCTTCCTGATGCCTTTTGCTCAGCTTCACGCTGAAGATCCTACTCTGGGGGAGGGGTTTGTGCCTGGACACATAGAAACATATTTGGGGACTTGTTTGGGGGCTTATTTTGGGTTTGTTGATCCTACCACCACACCCTCATTACAGGAAGGACATTGAGGGGCTGGAGCCTGTCAAGAGCAGAGCAGCCAGGCTGGAGAAGGGCCTGGAGCCCCTGGGCTAGAGGGAGCTAGGGGTGTTGAGGCTGGAGAAGAGGAGGCTGAGGGAGACCTCCTTGCTCTCTGCAGCTCCCTGAAGGGAGGTTGCAGTGAGGAGGGGACAGCCTCTGCTCCTTGGTGGCAAGGGAGAGGGGCAGAGGCAATGGTTCCAAGCTGCCCCAGGGGAGGCTCAGGCTGGCTGCTAGGAAATCTTTCTTGCCTGGAAGGGTTCTCAGGCATTGGAATGTTGTGCCCAGTGCTGGAGTGCCCATCCCTGGAGGTGATGAAGCAGTGTGTGGAGCTGGTGCTTAGGGCTATGGTTTGGTGTTGAGCCTGCAGTGCTGGGGGGAGGGTTGGAAAAAATGTTTTGGTTTAGAGTCTGAGGAACAAAACTTTTTTTTCATCAAGCCAAGAGTTCAGTGAAAAACACAGCTCTGTGAAGCTGCAACAGCTTTTGGCAATGTCTGAAGTTACAGACTTTGCTGACAGACCTGGATTTGGGTCACTGGCTCCAGGCAGGCAGCCCTGTCTCCCCTTGGATCAACAGTGTCACAACTACATGGTCCTACTTGTTGAGCTGGCTAGGTTTTAAAGGTAGGTTTTATTAAGGGAAATAAGAATATGTTTGGTGTCTTGTAAAGCACCTGCAAACGGTCAGGGGTGGGCTCTTGCCTTCTTTTCTGCCACTGGTGATCTCAGAAGCAGCTTGGGACAAATTACTGTCAGGGATTTTTGTTCTGACTCAGAACAATTTTAAAGTGTTTCTTGGTTAGCAAATTACTAATTATTCTCTTTGCATGATTGTCTTTTTAGCACCTCCCTAACTATATTGAGGAGCAGAAGCAGCAAAGAAATAGGCAGCAGCATGGAGATGTGACCTGACACTCAAACTCCCTTCTCATTGCAGTGACCACAGCCTGCTAACATCTGAGAACCTTGTCCTCAGCATGAAAAGTAGAAAGCTCTTACTTAAGATCTCCTGTCACTGATAGCCCCTCTCTGTGCAGCTCCTGGCTCTCTCTGATATATGCCTCCTCTGTCTGAATGCAATGCCATGGAGAATGGAGCAGGCCAGTGAAGGCTGGCAGTGCCTGAGGTGAGTGACCAGCCTCCCCTCTGCACCAGGGTGTGCAGCGCTTGTAGCACCCAGCCCGGCATTGCTGCTGGCTTTGCTCATTGCCTTTACTCAGAGCCAACATTCCCAGTACTGTCAGGACAATTTTAGAAGCAAGATGCTCTATTGAACTTCATCCATGAAGAGATGAACAGCTTCTTATGGCTGAGTTTTCAAGTCCATATATTACCTTGATGGCTTGTCAGAAACAGAGGAATTTCTGGATCTGGGCTTTTGGCTAGTCCTCAGATTACAGGAAACCCTCTGCTCCTGAATCTGTTCACTCTGGGGACAATGAAAATGCAGTGGAGAAGACAGAAGAACATCTGCACTATGTTGAGTAACTGAATTAGGTAAAAGAGTTGTTGAACAATACCCAGAATGCCTTCAGCTGTAATAACATCTGACAGGAAGGGGTTAATTGGTGTTTGATCAGAAGTACCCAGCTGCCTGATAGGAGTTAGGAGTAGCAGGTATCTGCAAAGCAGGAACCTAAGCAGGTATCTAAGCAAAGCGGGGATAGGAATGTATTGGATGTGTTGACCTTCAAACACCTCGTAGAGCACAAATGGACCTGGAGGAAGATGAAGAGGAAGAAGGCCAGCACTGGGCAGGGGGCATTGCAACCCCCGTGCGGGCTGCTTATGATGCGATTGCGAAGTGGAGGAGAGGCTTTGAGCCCAAGACCCAGCCTCCTGGGACGTCTTGGCCCAGGGGCGCCGGCCCCATTTAAACTGGATATCGCTGGTGGCTGAGGGCTGCCGCTTCCCGGATCCTATGCGCAGCCTTGGCTCCGCGGGGGCGCGCCCGGACAGCTTAGCCATGCCACGGCGCTTGGCTCCGGGCTGGGCTCCGCGAGCGGGTTGCGGCAGCTCGCGGGGCTGTGCCTTGCTCTCGGTTTCCGTGCACCCTCGTCTGCCGTTATAAAGTCGTACCTGACGGCACCTGAGGTACATGTATTAATTAATTCCTCATCTGAAAGAACTCACTAAGACATAACGCCTGCACTCAAGCCTGCTGACTCCATGGACTCTATCTTCTTGGTGCCTTGCTACATTGAAGGATTCCCAATTGTATTTTGGGAAGGAATAGAGCTGAGTGCATCCACCAGTGTGAAGAAGTGATAAGGAAAGGCTATGGGGAGTCAGGAAAGAAGGAGCTGGAGGCTGGGGTGGTGTATATGAGGAGGAATGTGCGGACACCCTGACATGCAATCTGTGAGTTTAGATTGTGAAGTTTACAACCTGTAAAGCTGGAGATGTGTCAGCTGCCATGCTCCAACTGAATCAGAAGCAGAAGAGACCTCATCCTGCTGACAGCATCAGCAGAGGCATAAATCAGCATGAGTCTGACTGGGCTGTCTGAATGGGTGCCCTGCAATAGGAGATGATCCATGGAGTGGAACAGTTGGTACTGAGGATCCAGTGTCCACAGTATTTGAGGCAAGGGTGTGGAGGAGGATGGCAGAGGTTACTAATGCCATTACTGGTTGGAGCACACTAGGTACAGTCCAGAAACATGTCTTTTGGTTTGATTTAATCCGAGATCACAAAGCAAATAAAAATCATGTTGCTACAGGGACTGGCTGGAAACACAATTCTCTCAGTGTGAAGTGCTGGCACAGCGGCACCCACCCTCGGCTTCCCTACCGATCGCTAACGTGCAGCTGAGTGCAGATCATTCCTATGGGCAGGGAAACAGCTACCTGGGGAGTCAGAATCACACAATGTGTTGCAGTGGACCTCTGAAGGTCATCAAGTTCAACCCCTCTGCCAGAGCAGCATCAACTAGGGCAGGTCACAGAAGAACATGTGAGAAATGAGCTCACTGCTAAATTTTAAATACAACCAGTTTATCTACAGCCAAACCTCCTCTATTTTCTTCACTGGCCCAGACTTCTGGGTTAATCTCTGCCTCATCCTTAATGTTTAATATTCTGACCATCATCTGCCCCTCTTCCAGAACTACCCTTATGTCCAACTGAACTATCTCTCCCTAGTAAACTACGTCTTGCACTTGGTACTACTAAGATATACCCTAGCCCAGTTCTAACTTCAGTCTCCAGTTTAACTGCCTTAACTACCGGGACTTTAAACCCTTTCCCCTTTGCCCCTGAAACTTGCTCTCCACACCCCCTCTAGGAACCTTGGTAACACAAGTAACCCTCCTTCTGCGACCTGAGCCTGGCCACCTCCTGGGCCTGATGCTTGGCCAGTCCTTGGCGGGCACTGCTCAGCCGCTGCAGCTCCCCCCTGCAGCAGCTCCTGCTCCGCCCGCTTCTGTGCCAGCGCCTTGCCCACCGCACCCTGATCCTGCACCACCTACCGCAGGTGCTGGTGCAGATGCTGGTGCTGGCCATGCAGCTCCTGCAGCTCTGCACACAGCCCCTGCCTGCCTTCCTTGGCTGCCCTGTGAACTCTCTCCAGCCCCTGCGGTTCTGCAACGCCACAGCCACATGTTGAAGAATGGAAAAGAAAGAGTAGCCACTGTGAAAGACCACAGGTGGGAGGAGTATGTAATCAGGCCCCCTTAGGTGAGAACCAACAAGGCTGCGCCGGGCAGGCATATGTTGGGGATAAAGTCTGATGCAATGGAATAAAGTTGAACTTGCTTTATCACTCATTTTGGGTTGGTCGCTTGTTCCGCCGTGGGAAAATTTCCTCTGACAGCAGTGGCGCCTGAACAGGGACCAAGAAGATATGAAAAAGTTTTGAAAAAGTTATCGGAGGACGCGGCTTGGACGTAGCGCCGGCAGCAGCGGCCAGAGGGCATCTCGAAAAGAGGACTGCCTAGACCAACCTGCAAGGGGTCTGCACTGTCCAAGGAGGGCTACCAATGTGGAAGGACACGGGATGCGGAGCGTGGTGGGATGTGGAGCATGGTAAGATGCGGAGCGCGGAGGGACGTGGAGTGCAGAGGGGCACGGAGGGACGCAGAGCGCGGTGAGACGCGGAGCGAGGTGAGACGCAGAGCGCAGAGGGACGCGGAGCAGAGTAGCGCGCAATGGAGCCCTCACTTCATTACAACGCTTTTTAGAAAAGCGGAACGTAGAGGTCTCATTGAAGCAATTGCCGGGACTCTTAGCATTTGGAGCAGCCAAGGGCTGTTTTGCCAGCCCCGAGTCTTATTTTGATGAGGGGCAGTGGAGAAGGTATGGAGATATACTTTGGGACTTGGTCATAGACGGGGAAAAGAATGCCCAGGAACTCATGAAGCCGTGGCGAGAGACAATTAGCAGTATAAAGAAATATAAACTGGAAAAAGAACTATCTGCCGTGGCGACTCAACAGCTCGACCCCTTTCAACAAAAGAATACTGAGGGACTGTTTGGCCTTGGGGATGATTACACAGCTAAGCTGCCCACGGGCTGTTCTATACCGGTTGTTCCGCCTAACAGACAACCTTCTTCAGTGAGCCTGCTCTTACCATCCTCATGTTCGGCACGGCAAACATCTTCTTGCCAAGAAGAACTTCCGCCGCCGCCGCCGCCAGCACTTAGAGTCGAGATCGGTATTCAAGTGACGCAGAGTGATAAAAGTGTCTCTCCAGCTTGCCAGTCCCTGCAGACTTGTTGCATGGTCTATGACAGCAAAGATCTTCGTTTCCCTATCTATACCTGGGGCAGTGGCTAACTGGGCCTTAATTCAATTGGAAAAGCTTGCCTGTTGGTCTGTAAAGCAGGCCAACGTCACGTTTGGTTGCAGTCTATATTTGGTAACCTTTCTTCCTGGGTAACAGGATTGCTTAAGGAGGGGTTGCACTGGTTAGGACTAATTTTGTTGATGTTAATTGGATTGAGAATTGGTTATGGTTGTATTATGCATAGTGTAAGTAACATGACTGCCAAAGCCTTGATTGTGAAAAAGAAAAAAAAAGGGGGAATTGTTGAAGAATGGAAAAGAAAGAGTAGCCACTGTGAAAGACCACAGGTGGGAGCCACTGCGAAAGACCACAGGTGGGAGGAGTATGTAATCAGGCCCCTTTAGGTGAGAGCCAATAAGGCTGTGCCGGGCAGGCGTATGTTGGGGATAAAGTCTGATGCAAAGGAATAAAGCTGAACTTGCTTTATCACTCATTGTGGCTTGGTTGCTTGTTCCGCCGTGGGAAAATTTCCTCTGACAGCAGCCACGGCCCCACTCCAGGCCTTCCTGGAGCCAGCCCAGCACCTGTAGCAACTGCCTGGTGCGGCCGTGGTTGCGGCTGCACTCGCGCTCCTCCTCCAGCCGTGCCGGGCTGTGGCTCAGCTCCACCATGTCCTGGGCCAGCCCTACTGCCAGCTGGTGGCCAGGGCGTCCTGTAGCTGACCCTATGGTCAGCTCCTGGATAATACAATACAATACAATACAATAAACCAGGTTGGAAGAGACCTTCAAGATCATCGCGTCCAACCCATCAACCAATCCAACCCACCTAATCAACTAGACCATGGCACCAAGCACCCCATCAAGTCTCCTCCTGAACACCTCCAATGATGGTGACTCCACCACCTCCCTGGGCAGACCATTCCAATGGGCAATCACTCTCTCTGTATAGAACTTCCTCCTAACATCCAGTCTAAACCTGCCCTGGTGCAGCTTGAGACTGTGTCCTCTTGTTCTGGTGCTGCCTGCCTGGGAGAAGAGACCAACCTCTGCCTGTCTACAGCCTCCCTTCAGGTAGTTGTAGAGAGCAATAAGGTCACCCCTCAGTCTCCTCTTCTCCAGGCTAAGCAACCCCAGCTCCCTCAGCCTCTCTTCACAGGGCTTGTGTTCCAAACCCCTCACCAACCTCGTTGCCCTTCTCTGGACACCTTCCAGCAAGACAACCTCCTTCCTAAACTGAGGGGCCCAGAACTGGACACAGGACTCTAGGTGTGGCCTAACCAGTGCAGTATCCAGGGGCAGAATGACCTCCCTGCTCCTGCTGGCCACACTGTTCCTGCTGCAGGCCAGGATGCCATTCGCCTTCTTGGCTACCTGGGCACACTGCAGGCTCATGTTCAGCCTACCATCAACCAGCACCCCCAGGTCCCTCTCTGCCTGGCTGCTCTCAGCCACTCTGACCCCAGCCTTTAGCACTGCATGGGGTTGCTGTGGCCAATGTGCAGAACCCAGCACTTGGATGTGTTCAATCTCCTGCCCTTGGGCTCTGCCCATCTGTCCAGCCTGTCGAGGTCCCTCTGCAAAGCCTCTCTGCCCTCCAGCAGATCAACTCCTGCCCCCAGCTTGGTGTCGTCTGCAAATTTACTGACGACGGACTTGATGCCCTCATCCAGGTCATCAATAAAGATGTTGAACAGGATGGGGCCCAGCACTGATCCTTGGGGCACACCACTGGTGCCTGGCTGCCAGCTGGCTGTGGCACCATTCACCACCACTCTCTGGGCTTGGCTCTCCAGCCAGTTCCCAACCCAACGTAGTGTGCTCCTGTCCAAGCCAGGGGCTGCCAGCTTGGCCAGGAGTTTGCTGTGGGGGACAGTGTCAAAGGCCTTGCTGAGGTCCAGGTGGACCACATCCACAGCCTGCCCCACATCCACCAGGCAGTCACCTGATCATAGAAGGAGATCTACTGAACATTTTAACGTTTCTTCTTGGGGTCCCACTTTTATAAAGTGGTTTCACTCTCTTTCCTTCCTTATATAAGCTAAATATTATATCCTCAAAAACCTTAAGATCCGTCTTCTCCTTGGGCAATCTCCTTTCAAATGCCCAATTTTCCCACAATCTAATTTTCTCTCTAGGCCCTTCCTCCATTATCCTTTTTGCCTTATCCTTATCCTGCATATTAGGATTATGCCTCCAATATGCTAATTGTAACCCCAGAGGACTGTCTGGGGGTATATCCCTGGGTACCCTTGTTGCTCCCATGTTTCCCAGGGCTGGTCTATCCCTGACCCCTGCCGCATTTTCCCCAGGTGCATTCTTCCCAACCGCTCACCGGCCAAGTCCCTCACAGGCCCATGCACACACTCACCGACCTCAATTCCCACCCTGCCAGACAATACTTACAGCCCTTTTCTTGTCTGGATCATGTGCACAAGAATTACAGGCAGCCGCGGCAGCCGGGAGTTCCTTCCCTTGCCTTTAGCTTATAATGTTGGCTGGATCCTTTACCTGTGTTCCAAGAGGCTTCCAGAGTCCTCCTTCCGGGCTGCTGAAATCGGCGGGGGCACGCCCCCTTCTGAAGGGTCCTGAAAGCCGTTGCAGACAGGGGAAGCATGTCGGGGTCACCAAATTGTGAGAAACCAGCTCACTGCTAAATCTTAACTACAGGCAGTTTATCATCAAATAAAGGCAACACAGTGCTGGGCGCAGAGCAGGTTTGCTAGAGGCGCCGTAACAACACGCGTTGAACTTACAGAGACTTCAAACATACTTATTCATACCTTTCCCCACCATGCTCCCACCCTTCTCCATCAGGGCTGGGACAAAACCTGCACTTTTGACCTGGCCAGTCTTCAGACGTGTCAGCACCTCACCTTTCTCTCCCAATACACCAGGATCGAACCCCACACAACAAAGACCATGATCCCCACGGTCCCCAGCAATTCCCCCTTGTGAAAGCCAAATATTACAATCTCTCACAAACACATCCAGGAAGGTTTTCAAAATCTCCAGAGAAGGAGATGCCTCTCTGGGCAACCTGCTCCAGGGCTCCAGCATCTTAAAAAATAAAGAAGTTCCTCATTACATTCAAGTTAAACCTGTGTCCCAGTTTGTGCCCACTGGCCCTTGCTGGGTCACAGGGCATCAATGAAAGAGCCCAGTGCCAGCCTCTTGTCCTCCACCCTTTAGCTATTGATCAGCATTATGAAGATCCCTTCTCTGGGATAAAGACCCCAGGTCTCTCAGGCTCTCCTTGTCAGAGAGATGCTCCAGTCTCCTCAGCATCTTTGTGACTCTCTGTTGGACTTTCTCCCTTAGCAACACATCTCTGAATTTTACATAGTTCCAGGGATAGGGATTCAGCCACTTCCCTGGACAGACCATCCCAGCCATGACAACCCTTTCAGAGAGGAAAGTTTTCGTAGTATCCAACCTAAACTTCCCTTGGCACAACTTCAGGTCTATCCCTCTCATCCTGTCATTTGTTACATGGGAGAAGAAACCAACCCCCACCTGGCTCCAGACTCCTTTCAGAGAGTTGTAGAGAGGGAGAAGGTGTCCCCTCAGGCTTCTTTTCTCCAGAAGACCCTTTTAGGACCTTGAGGACCTTCTGAGGCAGCTTTAAAAAATGTGTGAAGTACCACAGACCCCCGTTGGTCCCTGTGCCTGCATCTCTGCTCTGGCTCTGCTGGGTCCTACTGCTGGTGCTGGAGCTGTGCTGCACAGACAGTGACATGAACTTGTGCTATTTCTTCTGCCCATCAATCACTTGGGATTCCACTGGTGCTGAGCTGCAATCAGCCTTATGCAGGCTCTAAGATTTCTAGTGCTTGGAGCCCTTCTCCCTTCCTGGGGCACTGACACTTTGCTTGGCTAGGAACAGCCTGGCTGAGAAAAGGAGCCAGCCAGCCCTCTGCCAGCAGCCAGCATCAGGACTGGCACTGATACAGCCCTGCTCACACGGAGAATGCTTACACCTAAGGCTGGCACCAGCCCTGGCTGATGACTCTGCCCTCAGCACTACCAGGGCCATGCTGCCCAAACAGAACAGAGGGGCTGGAGTGCAGGAGCTGCCAGGGGGCAGGGCTCAGGAGGAGGGGTCAGCACCCTTGGCTGCTGCATTGGAAAAAATCTGTGTGGGGGACCTGAGCTTGCTGCTGTTGGGATTCTGAGCTGGCTGCTATTGGGAATCTGAGCTGTCTGAAGCTGGGGATCTGAGCTGTCTGAAGCTAGGGATCTGAGCTGGCTGAAGCTGGGAATCTGAGCTGGCTGAAGCTGGGGATCTGAGCTGGCTGAAGCTGGGGATCTGAGCTGGCTGCTGTTGGGGGATCTGAGCTGTTGGAGGATTGTTATGATTGTTATGAATATTGATATTCAATATTCAAACGATTAATATAAATGTTGATAACTTTATTAAGCATAAAATCCTATGGAAAATAGTAATAAAACCCATTTACTGGTTCAAAATATTGGGTTGTGGAACAGATATCTCACCAGCAGGAACAAGTAACAATTTAAAGAACGTGAGTAAAAATCCAGAGACAACAAACAGCACTTTAAGCTGTAAAGGACAAAAAAGGAACCTCGGCAATGCCGCCTGCGATGGCCCACGGCGGGGGAGGAACTCCAGAATGCCCTGGGGCAACAGACCTGCAATGGATGCACCCCGTGGCACACCTGGGGATTGAAACAAAACCAAACCGGTGTCGACCACATGAGAGCTGCAGGAGCAGTTTCACTTTCTGTTGGCATCTGCAGCTTGTTGCTGAGACACATTCAGGATTCATCAGCAGAGGCTTTGCAGCTGAAAGCTTTGTAGAAAGGAGGTTCCTCTCTGCGATTCTTCGCAGCGGCACGCGTCGCTTCTTCCAATCAAATGAAACTGTGCCGGGGACTCAGCTCCTCCAGGGTTTCGCCTCTCGGCCTGGTGAGATGCATCTGCTCTGCCCCTGGGCTTTACAAGGCTATACAGCGAGGGGGCTTTGCAGTCCTGGCTGGGTAAACGGAAACACAGCTTGGCTTCCAAGCGAGGCTTGTGGTTTCTCCCAGAGCTTGACCAACTGCAAGGCAAGGCTCTGGCTCTTTGGGCTGATATTTCTAGATTTCCCAAGACAATAATGGCCAGTGACAACACAGAGTGAGGGATAAAGCCCTGACACTGTTACCTATAGAGTTTTCTCCAAACGTGTCAGCGACGGAGAATGGAGTCAATGCAGACGACCAATGGGATCTAGGATCGTTCCTTCATACTCCTTTATTGTGCGAGTGTTGTAGAGTACGGTGCGAGTACAGTGAGTGTAGCTTGGCAAAGTGCGCATTAAGGGAACTTCCACAGCTTATGTAGACTCGAGAGCATTGTTGGCACAGCTTCCTTGGTTCCCCACGAGTGACCACACATCGCACTGTTATAGATTATTGGTCACACTACTGATACCACGGGAGGTTGTTGATGCAGGTGCAGGTCCTGTTATTTCCAGATAACTCTCTGTGTTTATAGCTACCACTGTCCTGCTTTAGTTACATGATGCAGGCACAGCACTGTTCTGCTACACTGCTAGCCACTTCTGCATTTATGCTGAGCATGGCCTACCACCACATCAGGCTCTAGGCCTACACTGCCAGATTGCTCACACTGCTTACTGCCATCATTGCCACGCAAACGTGGCCAAAGGCATGCCCCCCGGCACACTTAGAATCCAGGGCATGTTCAGACAAGCCTGGGCACCCTGGCCATTTCCCTGAAAAAACAGACCTGCTGGCTCCTGCCCCATTGTCTGGTTCAGAGTACTTGTGAGGCTTTTTGTCCCTTCAGGACAGGGATCTGAGCTGGCTGCTGCTGGGGATCTGAGCTGGCTGCTGCTGGGGGATCTGAGCTGGCTGCTGCTGGGGATCTGAGCTGGCTGCTGCTGGGGATCTGAGCTGGTGCTGCTGGCTGGGGGATCTGACCTGGCTGCTGTGCTGGGGATCTGAGCTGGCCTGCTGAGCGGGGGATCTGAGCTGGCCTGCTGGGGATCTGCTGGGCTGCTGGGGATCTGAGCTGGGTGCTGCTGAGCTGGGAACTGAGCTGGGTGCTGCTGGGGGAACTGAGCTGGCTGCTGCTGGGGGATCTGAGCTGGCTGCTGTTGGGGATCTGAGCTGGCTGCTGCTGGGGATCTGATCTGAGCTGGCTGCTGCTGGGGATCTGAGCTGGCTGCTGCTGGGGATCTGAGCTGGCTGCTGATCTGAGCTGGCTGCTGCTGGAGATCTGAGCTGGCTGCTGTTGGGGATCTGAGCTGGCTGCTGCTGGAGATCTGAGCTGGCTGCTGTTGGGGATCTGACCTGGCTGCTTTGTCTCTCATTTACATTCTTAATTTTGCACAGGAGCTGGGTGGAAAAATGTTCTACATTTCGGTTCTCAGAATCTGCTTCTTTTACATGTTCTGAATTTGGGATTGTTCTCAGCCAGCTACTATCTTGTCCTACCTCACTAAAATGTGGTACAGAAACTGCTGCTGTTGCACAGCAAGGTTCCTGGAAACTGAAGATATCTTTTTAGACACATCTTGGGATCTGATTGTCCCCCCTTGCTCAGCTCTGGTGAGGCCACACTTCAAGTATTTTGTCCAGTTTTGGGCACCTTAATACAAGAGAGAATTGGAGGTGCTGGAGCCAGGGCAGAGGAGGGCAAGGAAGCTGTGAAGAGCCTCGAGAACGAATCTTGTGAGGAGAGACTGAAGGAGCTGGGGATGGTTAGTTTGGAGAAGAGGAGGCTGAGGGAGGCCTCATGGCTTTCTACAGCTACCTGAAAGGAGGTTGTGGAGAGGATGGTGCTGGTCTCTTCTCACAGGTCACAGAACAATAGGGAATGGACTCAAGCTGCACCAGAGGAGGTTTAGTCTGTGCATTAGAGGTGGGGGGGAAATCACTGAAAGGGTTGTCAGGCACTGGAATGTCTGCCCAGGGAGGTGGTGGGGTCACCATCTCCCTGAAGGTGTTTAATAGCTTGGTAGATGTGGTGCTTGGGCATGTGGCTTAGTGGAGGGATTTGTAGAGAAATGGTTGGACTCATTGATCTTGAAGGTCTTTCCCAACCTAAATGATTCTATGATACAAACAGCTCAGCTGCGTCTTCAGCCAGCCTGCCAAAGTGTACAGAAAGGAATCGCAAAAGCAAATCTGAGCTCCAGTTTATTCTTTTACGCATCTAGAACTTCTTCAGGGCAGCTACCTAAGTTCTTAAAGGAAAAAGTCCTAAGTATCAAGTAAGAGTATCAGCTAGCAGCAGGGGGAGTCAGCATTTCCAGAGCCAGGAGCAAGCAAGGGGTGCAAGAAGGTGGATGAGAATAGTGTCATCCAGTGTGGATGGGAGCCCTGTCTGCCAAGCACCCACACCCACTGCTCAGTGACATCAGGAGTAAGGCAAGCACTGGTTTACTGAACCTTACTCAAGAGATAACTGCAGCTGGAAAATTAAATGGATGTGAAATGTATTGGAAAACAGCAGAGCCATTCATGTGCCTCAGCAGTTTCCTTGTTAGGTAAAACAGCCTTCTGATTGTTCTCCCAGGGCATGCGGTGCCTCAATATGCTGCAAAACAGGCTGCTGTAGCATCAGCCTGCACAGCCTGCACACCACAGTGACCACTTCTCTGGCCAAAGCAAATCACTGTTTGAATCCAAGGTCAAAGTCTAATCATCAAAATGACAACAGCCCAGCTGCTAACTAGCTTCTTCAGAGGTATGCCAGTGCTAGGTTGTCCTTGGCTGACTGTGACACAGGGCGGGTTGCAGAGGGCAGGGAGCACTTGCTGCCCCCATGGTGAGTTCCCTGCAGAGCTACAATGCAAAAGAAACCAGAGCATGATCAGAATCTTCCTATGGAATAGGAAAGCACCACATGTGAAAACAGAAGGATTAGAAGCTCATAAAACAAAAGGGTGGTTTAGAGTTCCAGATATATCATGTTGTAAATGGTCTTTCACAGTTGGCTCTGCTCTGTGGAACCACTGAATCATTTCCTTCTTGGACTTGTTTGGAAATGTCAGCCCTCTCCCAGTTCAGTTCTGTCTGGTTGCATCAACTGAAAATGCAGTGGCTCAGTGACAAGGCATGATAAAGACTTTAGAATATCAATGAATTAATTATCCTAGCAGAATTAAGCTTGTTTAATCAGCACCCCACTCTGTCCTGAGCAGTGCTGGAAGGCAGGCCCTTTTGCAGGAAGAAAAGTGTCCCCTTTTAAACCTGGGTTACTTTGCAGCATGTAACCAAGGCTGGGCTGACACTTGAGCCTTGGGAAGTTGTTTTAATGGGAGGAGGTGTATTAAGACTTGGGATTTCCGGTCCCAAAACACTTACTGAAGTTGGCTCTGAGCCACTTCTTTGGGCTTTCAGGATTAAAGCCTTCAGCCTTTTCATGGTAATGTCAAAGTGCAGTGAGATATTTGTAGGTAGCATTTTGCTATGAGGGAAATAAAGCAAATTTGTAACTTGAGTTCAATTAAAGCCTTAATGAGGAGCATTCACTGCATATAACACAAAAGTGCCAGTGCAGCCAGACACTGGAAGGTTTTATTAGGCACTAAGAGCCAGCTTGCAAATTGATGGGTGGGAACTCTCCTGGATTTAATGAACTAGAAAATTCATCTTTCCTCTGATATTAGGTGTAGGAGGGAGAGACTGTCACTGGAAGAATCTGGCTGGTACCTATGAACCTGAATGCATGGGACAAAGCTGAGGAGCAGCCTCTGTGTATACAATGATGTTCCAGAGCCAGAGTTCTTATGGTGTCTCCTCTTGTCTAATTGCAGTGACACTGGTCGGGCACCTTATGATCCCTTACGAAGCAGAAGAGTATTTCTGTCCTTGAGAGTTATGGAAAAAAATGGATGCAGGAGATTAGGATGCTCTCTGCCTCTGCCCTGGAGGAATGGATTGATAAGATAGGAAATGATGCTGGCATAACCATATGTCCAGAAGGATTGGCGTTGACTCTGTAGCCCTAGTATCAGCTGCCAGCTCAAAGGAGATGAGTCTGATGGTGCTGTTTAAAGGCCTACTGTTGAACTGGCAGCTACTGCTCACTTTCTGTCCTGACCTGAGAAGCACTGAGGTCCCTGGTTTGGCTCCAGCCTGACTGCAGACTGGTGCTAGGAGAAAGAGGGGATGGTGAGACTGCTTGGCATACATCCTTACATGTGGCCTCAACACAGATTTCCTGGTCCAAGCCATGATCTGCTGGTGTGAGTTCTTTGAGCTAACAGCTGAGATGACATTAAGTTAACACCAGTTGGTGCTTACCACTGCGACATCCCTGTGCCAGCTGGCAGAGCCACCATGGCCAGCAGCACCTGTGCAGGCATCAGCTCTTCTGCACCTCAGCTCCCCTCCTGTGTCCATGTTGTGGGCAACATACAAAATACCATATGCTTGATGATTCTGGGGTGCAGACAAGCTATTTCTAAAACCTTCTCAGTACCTTGGTGGTTTGTGCACTCCCTGGGGCACTGCCACATCCCTGCTCACACCAGGAAGACTCTCCATGGCCATCAGCAGCAGCTGATGGATGGACTTCACATGTGGGCAAGCAGCTGGCCTGCCACCTCCTTCCTGCCTTCCTCCCCTTCTCCACACACACCAGCCAGAGCAGCAATGAGGCTGCTGTGCCATGGGCCTGAGGTGGGAGCCTCTCTCAAAACACTTCCAATGTGCCTGGGGTTCAGAGTACGTGGTGAACACCCCAGTGTGGACTGATGGAACAGCACCTGGGTGTGAATTACCTGCTCCAAGTGAGTCATTGCCGTGTGCTTTGTTCATATTTTGAGATGCAGCTGCCCCAGTGGCACATTTCTGGAGGGTCAGTGCATTGTGAGGGAACTGCTTCACTGTGCAAAGGGTCAGCTCTGGTGGCTGTCTGCAGTGGGACTGAGAGGAGTCTGGCCACAATGTCTGCTCAAACACACAGCTGTGACATGACCTGTATTCTCTGCCTGTTGGCAGACATGCATTTGTAAAGATGTGCTTTTTCTCAGCCTCCCAAAGTAGCACTTTTATGAGCAAAACAGTCCATGAAGGTGGCCAAGGGCCACTATCTCCTTTCAGCCATCAAAAATAAAAGACAGCCTGAAATTCTTTGATGCCCAGGTCTTTTCTCTTTGCTATCGATATTTATATTCATTGTCAATAGCTCATCAGTCCTGGTCTCTTTCTCCATACCCAAAAACTTGTTATTCATGCATATGGCCATGCAGTAGAAAAAAATAACAGTGTGATCAAGGAAAGTAACCCTCTTGAAATGACCTGGTGACACACAGTCTGCAAGCTGAACACTTCACACCCCAGCTAGGCACAAAAATCCCCAACAACATTTGAGGGAAAAGAATTTATTCTCAGAGAGAAACTAATTCTTCCTTACTGTTTGGGATGAGGTGTTTGAGGGAATTCTGTGTTGGCAGAAATTGGGATGAGTCTGTAAACAGCCCATGAAGAGTAAAATTGCATTCTCATAACATGTCTTCATGACTAGTGTGGTAAGTAGCTCTGGGCAGGAGCTGCTCATCAGCGTTCTCAAAGTGCTGGTGAGCATCTTGCCATTTCCCTCTCACCTTCCCCTGATCTGTTATCATGGCAGCAGCTTTTATCATGGCCATTTCGGAGAGCCCCTTGCTTTCTTCCTTTCTTTACAATAACAGCTCTCCAAGGAAACCTTCCTATGTCAGAAAAAGCCAAATTAACATAACACGCAGCACCTATAAATAGTTCCTTCAAGTTAGACTCTGCCACAAAAGCTTAGCAGCGGTAGCTCTTGGCGTGTTTTTTCCTTCTGTTGGTCAAAGATACGATCTCTTCCTTATAAAACATTCATTTTGTTGTTCTGTTGTTTTACTCAGCCACAGCTGGAAGATACTTGTTACTGTATTTTGAAATATTGTTCAGCCTGGAGAAGAGAAGGCTCCAGGGAGACCTCAGAGCAGCCTTCCAGTACCTGAAGGGGCCCCAGGAGAGCTGGGGAGGGACTGTGGACAAAGGCGTGGAGTGATAGGATGAGAGGGAATGGATTGAAGCTAGAGGAGGGCAGGTTTAGAGTGGACATTAGGAAGAAATTGATTCCAGTGAGGGTGGTGGAAAGGTTGTAGATGCTTCATCCCTGGAGGTGTTCAGGCCAGGCTGGATGAGGCCTTGAGCAACCTGTGCTGGTGGGAGGTGTCCCTGCCCATGGCAGGGGTTGGAACTGGATGATCCTTAAGATTCCTTCCAACCCAAAGCACTCTGTGAATCTATGAATTTATGAAACTGTGCAAACCAAAAGCTTGTTGATATGCAATAGTAGGTAGGATGCTACTCCGCAGGCCTGCAGGCAAATGAATTACTAAGGACAATACAAAACCGCCCTAAGGGCAGAGATTGAGTCTTTCAAAAGCTTTGTTTCTGTTTTTTTTTTTTCCCTTCTTTTTTTCCCCCTCCCCAAAGCTTTTGAGATTAGCTTCCAGATGTAAAAAAACAAAATCAAACAGGAAAGAGCTCCTCAGCTGTGAAACATGAAGAAAAGGATAGAATTCTAGAATCACAGAACCACAAACTGGTCTGGGTTGGAAGGGACCTCCAAAGCCCATCCAGTCCAACCCCCTGCACTCAGCAGGGACATCCTCCACTGGATCAGGTTGCCCAGAGCCCTGTCCAGCCTCACCTTGAATATCTCCAGGCATGGGGCCTCAACCACCTCCCTGGGCAACCTGTGCCAGTGTTCCACCACTGTCAGAGTGCAGAACTTGCTCCTCACATCCAATCTCAGTCTGCTCTGCTCTAGTTTGAAGCCATTGCCCCTGGTCCTGTCCCTGCAGGCCTTTAGAGTCTCTACAGCATTCTTGTAGCCATTTCAGGTCCTGGCAGGCCACCGTTAGGCCTCCTTTTGGCCTCCTTTCTCATCTGCAGACCTGCACAGGAACACATCACTTCTGCCCAAACATTTAATCTGTTCTCTTCTCTCGGATTTCTTTACTACTGAGGAGCTTTTTTATTTTTTCCTTCTCCGCACTTTTAAGGGCTGACAGGTCTGCTTTTAAAGAAATTCTCAGCTTCTCAGTCTGCTGACTCCAGTGACTGAGCAGTGGGAAAAACACTAAGCATCACAAAATGCATAATTAAACCACAGGAATCCTTCCGTTTCTTGAGATTCTCTCCTGGGAATATTTTCCTGATCTCCAAAGCAGCTAACATTTTAATCCTGGCCAGGGAAAGGCAATCACCTCTAATGTCAATTAATTTAGTGCTTCCCTGAAGCTAACTCATGACTGAACTGTTTGCTATTTCATTCCACAGCAGGATAATCCATTGTGGTATCTGGGCAAACAAACATAGTTACAGAGTCACAGAATCACAGACTGTTAGGAGGTAGGGACCCCCAGAGATCACCCAGCCCAACCCCCCTGCCAGAGCAGCATCACCCAGGGCAGGTCACACAGAACACATCCAGGTGGGGTTGGAAAGGCTCCAGAGCAGGAGACTCCACAACCTCTCTGGGCAGCCTGCTCCAGGCCTCCAGCAGCCTCACAGGGACAAAGTTTTCCCTTCTGTTCCCCTGGCACCCAGTGCCCCTGGTGCTGTCCTTGGCCATCCCTGAGCAGAGCCTGGCTCCAGCCCTGCACATCTTTATCCCCAGCCATGAGGGCAGCCCTCAGGCTTCTCTGCCCCAAGCTCCAAGCCCCAGCTCCCTCAGCCTGGCCTCACAGGGAGATGTTGCACTGCTTGCAACAGCTCTGTGCCTCTGTGCTGGGCTCTCTCAAGCAGTTCCCTGAGGGCCTTCTTGACCTCAGTGGCCCCAAACTGGACACAATATTCCCGATACATAAAGCATATGCTGAGCCACCAGACAGTTGCTTAAAGAATTGATCTTGCTCAGATCAAAGACAGCATGTGCACTGAATGTGTCCTACAGGAGCTCTTGGTTCAGACTGAGAGGGCTCCTTCAGAAGTACATACTGCGAAAAGATAACTGAAGGACCATGAAAGCAGCTCTTTGTGCAGCCGAGCTCACTGTGTTTCCTGAGACAGCACCATCCACATTCATCACAGCTCCCCTTCCCTGGGACAGTTACTTCTGAAGGAGGCATTTACACAATTAAAATGTCTTTGAACAATTTGTCTGATAGAAATTCTCTCCTGTAACTCAGTGCAATGACTCAGATGCAGGAGAGGGAAGTTCTTGAAGCAGTTTCACAGGAGAGGTTTAGAAACAGCTTTCTTGCCCTGCTTTAATTTGATTGTCATTTCCCAGCAACCATAGCGTGAGGCTTTCTCCTTCTTTCGGTGTAGCTTAAGCATTTTTCTGAGGAGTTCATCTGCCCTGTTTTCAGTAGACAGCCCAGCTGTGAGGCTGCCCAGGCTGGTCTCCTGTGCAGGTGCTCACCATGCTCTGCAGATTTCAGTGCCCTTTGTGCCCAGGCCTCTGTTCAGGGCTTTATCTGTTGCCATCACCTTGCACGTTTATGGCTCTGTATGATGAACGCTCTGGCACTTGTACTCTGGAAGGAGCAGGCTCAGCCTGACAGAACACAGTGTTACTGATCTGCTCCTCTCAGCTTCCTGCAGCATCACAGGCTTTGCATTCATCTTTTAATTGATTTTTTTCCTCACAAATGCTTTCAGTACCTGAATTTCCAAAGCCATCACACCTGGTGGGGTGAGCAGCAAGCCTGGTGCTGCTCTGCACACCAGTGCATCCATCTGAGGGGAAACTCCTCCAGCCCTTCACAGATGCTGGAGGAGTTTCTCTGGTGGGGGCAGGATTTTTCTCAATTGTTCCTTCCAGCTAATTCTGCCCTCTGGGGAACTGAAGAGCAAAACTCTCTTTGATATCAGTGGTAAATGCCAGGAAAATCCCACCCTGCCACAACGCAGAGGGTGATGGGGGAGGCAGTGTGGCAGCTGTTTTCTACAGGAAAGGGAAGACAAAGGCAAGTTTTGGCTCCAATTTCACTGGTAATTGAAGGAGGCAGTGTGACTGTTGCAAGGTACACACTGATAGCATAATTCTTAACGTTGTGAGGGCATGCATGGTGCCAAGCCTCTAGTGGTTCCCCCCATAAGTTAATACACAAGTGCAATTAATACCTAGAGTTACCAAGCCTAGTCCATTTTGAAATGTGACATGATTCAGCCTTGCATCTTCAGCAGATGCTGTGCACCAGGCTGTGGAAGAGGGGCTCATTCCAAAGCTGGCTACTAGCTGATAGCACAATACATGCAAAGAAAGGAAACAATCTGCATTTTCAGGTGAGGATGGAAATGCTTTTAATTCCCCTAAATACCTCTCATTTTCAGGCAGGAGGGCTTTGTCTCACCTGGAGCTGAACCTGGAGCTTTACATGTGTGGTAAGAGATGAAATCTAAAGTATGTTCATTTCTAGATGAGAGAAATTTGTCTCCAGAACTCTCTTACCTTCAAGGATAAATGGAGCCGGGGCGAATGTTTCAGGTGTGGATGGATGTATTTCATATGACTGTGTCTGGTGATATGAAACCTGCCCATGGTCTCCCATAAAGGCTCAATCAATGTCTCTTCACACAGAGGCTAGGGAAAGCACAGCTCACTTCCCTTCATGCCCTCCCGCTGCAGGATGTGGTCACGATGATGCCATCCATAGGGAAGATGAGTGAGCATCTCAAAGCGCTGCTACCCAGTTCATGTCAGGCTCAGGACCTCAGCCAGATTGTGTCCAGGGCACAGATTTTCACCGGAGCCCTGCCAGGCTCCACTCACAGGCCACTGCCTCGTGCCTCCTTCCCCAGTTTCCTGCAGAGCATCTGGCAGCACCTTCTTGTGGTGCCTTGGGAGTGCACTGCTGAAGCCACGTGCTGGTGCTTTTCTGTAGCCCCAAATATTTTTGCTTTTATTAAAAATGTCCTGCACTCTCTTTCTGAGCCTAGATGGAACCTGTGCTCAGTAAAGGTCAGATGGCAGTAAGTTTATACTTGGGCTATGGAGCACTCATTGAAGAGCAGACACTGAGTTACAGCTCTGGCTTGCAGCTTCATAGCTGCTAACAGTGTCTGAACAAACACATCCACCATATTCGCAGCTCTGAGGGAGCTCCTTTGCATTTCCAGACATCAACTGGCTGCAAATCCTGATGGGTGGTGCTGGGTGCCACACGAAATGGGCCACATGCTGACTCCCAGGGCTCAGTATGGTCCATGGAAACAGCCCTAGAGCAGCTCTGTCAGAGATCACAGCTCACAGGATGCTAGGGATTGGACTCCAGAGATCATCGAGTCCACCCCCCTGCCAGAGCAGGACCATAGAATCTAGTGCAGGTCACACAGGAACACATCCAGCTGGGTTTTGAAGGTCTCCAGAAGACTCCACAACCTCTCTGGGCAGCCTGCTCCAGGCCTCTGAGACCCTCACAGGGAAGAAGTTCTTCCTCATTTTGAGGTGGAACCTCCTGTGCTGCAGTTTCCATCCATTGCCCCTTGCCCTATCCCAGGGTGCAACTGAGCAGAGCCTGTCCCTGTCCCCTCCCTCCTAACCCCCAGCTCTCAGACATTTATAAACATTTATTAGATGCCCTCTCAGCCTTCTCTTCTCCAGACTAAGCAGCCCCAGGGCTCTCAGCCTCTCCTCAACTAGGCAGTGCTGCAGTCCCTTCATCATTCTTGCAGCCCTCCCTTGGACTCTCTCCAGCAGATCCCTGTCCCTCCTGGACTGGGGAGCCCAGAACCGGATGCAATATTCCAGGTGAGGTCTCACTAGGGCAGAGTAGAGGGGGAGGAGAACCTCCCTGGATCTGCTGGACACACTCCTCTGAATGCACCCTAGGACCCCATTGGCCTTCTTGGCCCCAAGGGTACATTGCTGTCCCATGCAGAACTTGCTGCCCACCAGCACTCCCAGTTCCTTCTCCACAGGGCTGCTCTCCACCGGATCACCTCCCAACCTGCGCTGCTGGAGTTTATTCTTCCTTCCCAGGTGCAGGACTCTGCACTTGTCCTTATTGAACCTCATTAGGGTCCTCTCTGCCCAGCTCTCTGTCCAAGTCTCTGAATGGCCTCACAGCCTTCGGGTGTCTCAGCCAAGCCTCCCAGTTTGGTATTGTCAGCAAACTTCCTGAGCAGACTCTGTCTGTCCCCTCATCAATGTCAGCAATGAAGATGTTGAGCACGACTGGACCCAGCACTGATCCCTGGAGGACTCCACTGGTCACAGCTCTGAAGCTGGACTTGGCATCATGACCACTTGGCATCCCGACCACCAATCTTTAGACTCTATTGTGCCACGAGTTCCTAATCCATCTCACTCTCTGTTCTTCTCTCCCACACTTCCTGACCTTGCTCACAAGGATGTTATGGGAGACAGTCCCACTCCAGCGGGACTCTCGCTCCGCGACCAGCGGCCTCAGGAGCACTAACTGCTTTCCGTTTCAACCTACGGGAGCGGCAGGACGCTGCGGGCTCTCGGCACTCGGCTGGGGTCGGCGCTTGCCGTTTCTGCACGTGCTTGCTGCCGGGGATGGCTCGGGCTCGCTGCGCCACTGGCAGCAGCTCGCGGGCGGCTCCGTTCCCGCGCGCTCGCGCTCGGCACGCGCCGCCGCGCTGGGTCTAAATCTTTGTCCAGCAGGTCACGTGGGCAGGGCAGGCACGGTGCTAACGCGTCGCGACCGCTCCTTCAAAAATCAGTCTAGACTCAGACTGGGGGGGAGCATAAGCAGGTAGACAAGTGTCATAAGCAAGAGGTGGGTGTCCAGACATCTGGCTGCAGTGAGTGCTGGAGCCTGGCACTTGAGATGCAGGGTAGTGGGGACAACTCCTGCACCAGGTGTGAGCAGATCGACTATCTGCTTAACCTGGTGGCCAGACTGAAGGACGAGGTGGCTAGACTTAGAGATGTCAGGGATTGTAGAAGGGAGACCAACTTGAGTAAGCAGGCTCTGCAGGCTCCCCCAGCAGAGGCTGGTTATCCCAAAAGCAGAGGGGAATGGATGCAGGTTCCTCTCAACAGACACAAAGCAAAACTTCCTTGCCTCCCCTCACCTTCCCCACTGCCCTTGGAAAACAAGTATGGGGCACTGGAGATCGAGGGGGAGGTGATTCTGATGCCAGAGGACACACCAGCTGGGGTTTTCCCTGAGGCTAAACAGCCTGAGGCTAAACAGCCTAAGGGTAAACAGCCTAAGGTTAAACAGCCTGAGGTGAAACAGCCTGAGGCTAAAACAGCCTAAGGTTAAACAGCCTGAGGTGAAACAGCCTTCCCCCTGCATCAGGACTTGCTCCCTCAAAAAAAAGAGGAGGGTGATTCCTTCCTGTTGGCCAGACCCTTCTCACAGGGAAGTTTGTTGCCTCCCAGGAGCTCAAGTTAGAGATGTTACCAGAAGGCTGCCTAGTCTGGTGCAGCCCTCTGACTACTATCCCTTACTAGTTATGCAGTTAGGGAATGATGATGTTGCAACCAGAACTCCCAGGGCTATCAAAAGTGGCTTCAAGGCCCTGGGGGATCTGGTTGAGGGGTCAGGTGCACAAATAATTTTGTCATCAATACCCTTAGTTGCAGGAGGGAATTCCATAAGGAACAGGTCAGCAGCTGCAGTCAACAAGTGGCTCAGAGGCTGCTGCAGTCAAAAGAATTTTGGGTTTTTCGATCTTGAAGAACTTTCTCCTGCAGTAGGTCAGCTGGCAACAGATGGAGCACATCTGCCCCAGAGGAGGGGAAAGGTCACAGTGTATGAGAATGGCCTGTCCCCCAAAGGGGAAAAGATCCTAGGAAGGGAATTGGCAGGTCTCATTGACAGGGCTTTAAACTAGCTTCGAAGGGGGAAGGGGCTGGAACCAGTCCCCCCAGGCAGGAGTCTGGGGGTGATAAGCTAGAGCCAGGGGTGAAACCAGCAGCCCAGCTGCAGTGCATGGACACTAATGCACGAAGCATGGGCAACAAACAAGAGGAGCTGGAAGCCCTGTTGCAGCAGGAAAGTTATGATGTAGTTGCCATCACAGAGACGTGGTGGGACGACTCACATGGCTGGAGCGCTGCAATTGATGGCTACAGGCTGTTCAGGAGAGACAGGCAAGGAAGAAGGGGTGGAGGGGTGGCCCTGTACATCAGGGAGGCACTAGATGCCATGGAGATGGAGATCAGGGATGATCAGGTTGAGTGCTTGTGGGGGAGAATTAGAGGGAAGTTTGGGAGGGCAGACATCCTGGTTGGAGTCTGTTATAGACCACCAGGAGGAAGATGTAGATGAAGCATTCTATAGGCAGCTTAAGGCTGTCTCAAGATCACCTGACCTCGTTCTCATGGGTGACTTCAACCTGCCTGATACCTGCTGGGATCTCAGCACAGCAGAGAGGAGGCAGTCTAGGAGGTTCCTGGAGTGCATGGAGGACAGCTTCTTATCCCAGGTGCTGCGTGAGCCTACCAGGGGTAAGGCTCTGCTTGACCTCCTCTTCACCAACAGGGAAGGGCTGGTGGGGATGTGGTGGTCGGAGGGTGTTCAGGCACCAGTGACCAGGAGATAATTGAGTTTTCGGTATTCAGCCAAGCCAAGAGGGGCAGCAAGAAGACCTCCACTCTGGACTTCAGGAGGGCAGACTTCAGGTTACTCAAGGAACTAACTCAGAAGGTTCCCTGGGATACAGCCCTTAAAAATAAAGGGGTCCAGGAGAGCTGGAGCTGCTTCAAGGCAGAGCTCTTGAAGGCGCAGGAACAGGCTGTGCCAGTGTGCCGGAAGATGAGCCCCGGGGCAGACGGCCAGCCTGGTTGGTCAATGAACTCTTAATAGAACTAAGGGAACAAAAGAGGGTGTACCATCTCTGGAAGAAAGGGGAGGCAACCTACAGAATGTTTAGGGATGTTGCTAGGACATGCAGGAAGAAAATTAGGGAGGCAAAAGCCATTTAGAACTTAGCCTGGCCTCTGCTGTGAAGGACAGCAAAAAGTCCTTCTATAAATACATCAATAGCAAGAGGAAGGGCAAGGACAACCTCCACTCCTTGGTGGGCATGGAGGGGAGGGTTGTAACAAAGGATGAGGAAAAGGCAGAGGTGCTTACACCTTCTTTGCCTCAATCTATCCTAGCATGGCAGAACATCTTCCAGACAGCTGGCCTGCAGAGCTGGCAGAAGGAGCCAGGGAGCTGCATAGTTTCCCACTGCTCCAGGAGGCAGTTAGAGATCTTCTGAGCGGCTTGGACCCCCACAAGGCCATGGGACCGGATGGGATCCATCCTAGGGTGCTGAGAGAGCTGGCAGATGAGCTGCCAAGCCACTCTCCATCATTTTTCAGCAGTCCTGGCTCACTGGAGAGGTCCCAGAAGACTGGAAGCTGCCAACGTGGTGCCCATCCACAAGCAGGGCAGGTTGGATGAGCCAGGGAATTCCAGGCCTGTCAGCCTGACCTCAGTGCCAGGCAAGGTCATGGAACAGCTCATCTGGAGTGCGATCATGCAGCACTTACAGGATGGCCAGGGGCTCAGGCCCAGCCAGCATGGCTTTAGGAAGGGCAGGTCCTGCCTGACCAACCTGATCTCCTTCTATGCCCAGGTGACTGCCTGGTGGATGTGGGGCAGGCTGTGGATGGAGTCTGCCTGGACGTCAGCAAGGCCTTTGACACCGTCCCCCACAGCAAACTCCTGGCCAAGCTGTCAGCCCCTGGCTTGGACAGCAGCACTCTGAGCTGGGTTAGGAACTGGCTGGAGGCTGAGCCCAGAGAGTGGTGGTGAATGGTGCCACAGCCAGCTGGCAGCCAGGCACCAGTGGTGTGCCCCAGGGATCAGTGCTGGGCCCCATGCTCTTCAACATCTTTATTGATGATCTGGATGAGGGCATTGAGTCCATCATCAGTACATTAGCGGACGACACCAAGCTGGGGGCAGGAGTTGATCTGCTGGAGGGCAGAGAGGCTTTGCAGAGGGACCTCGACAGGCTGGACAGATGGGCAGAGCCCAAGGGCAGGAGATTGAACACATCCAAGTGCCAGGTGCTGCACATTGGCCACAACAACCCCAGGCAGTGCTACAGGCTGGGGTCAGAGTGGCTGAGAGCAGCCAGGCAGAGAGGGACCTGGGGGTGCTGGTTGATGGTAGGCTGAACATGAGCCTGCAGTGTGCCCAGGCAGCCAAGAGGGCCAATGGCATTCTGGCCTGCATCAGGAGCAGTGTGGCCAGCAGGAGCAGGGAGGTCATTCTGCCCCTGTACACTGCACTGGTTAGGCCACACCTTGAGTCCTGTGTCCAGTTCTGGGCCCCTCAGTTTAGGAAGGAGGTTGTCTTGCTGGAGTGTGTCCAGAGAAGGGCAACAAAGTTGGTGAGGGGTTTGGAACACAGCCCTGTGAAGAGAGGCTGAGGGAGCTGGGGTTGCTTAGCCTGGAGAAGAGGAAACTCAGGGGTGACCTTATTGCTCTCTACAACTCCCTGAAGGGAGGTTGTAGCCAGGCAGAGGTTGGTCTCTTCTCCCAGGCAGCCAGTACCAGAACAAGAGGACACAGTCTCAAGCTGCGCCAGGGCAGGTTTAGACTGGATGTTAGGAGGAAGTTCTACACAGAGAGAGTGATTGCCCATTGGGATGTGCTGCCCAGGGAGGTGCTGGAGTCACCTTCATTGGAGGTGTTCAGGAGGAGACTTGCTGGGGTGCTTGGTGCCATGGTTTAGTTGATTAGGTGGTGTTGGACACAATGATCTTGAAGGTCTCTTCCAACCTGGTCTATTCTATTCTATTCTATTCTATTCTATTCTATTCTATTCTATTCTATTCTATTCTATTCTATTCTAAAATCCTTACTAAGGCCAAGGTAGCCTACATCCACTGGTCTGCCTGCATCTACCCATTCAGTTACATCACAGAATGCTATCAGATTAGCCAAGCAGGATTTCCCCTTGGTGAATCCACACTGACTGCTCCTGATCATCATCTTCTCTTCCAAGTGCCTAGAGATGAGCTCCAGAATGAGCTGCTCCACCATTTTCCCAGGGATGGAGGTGAGGCTCACTGGTCTGTAGTTTCCTGGGGCCTCTTTCTTGCCCTTTTTGACACCTGGAGTGACTTTGGCTCTCCTCCAGTCCTCAGCACCTCTCCTGCCAGCCAGGATTTTGCAAAAATGCTGCAGAGTGGTAGAGCAACAACATCAGGCAGTTCCCTCGGCACTCTTGGGTGCATCTCACCAGGCCCCACGGACTTGTCAATATTCAGTTTATGTAACTGATCCTTAACCCAGTTTTCATTGACTAGTGGAGGGTCCTCCCTCCTCCAGTCTTCCTTCCTTCATCCTAGGGTCTGGAATTCATAGGGGAGTTCAGTCTTGGGAGTAAAGACTGAAGCACAGAAGGCATTCAGCAGCTCTGCCTTCTCTGCATGCTCAGCTCAGGGCTGCCTCCTCTGCACTGGGCTCACATCTTCCCTATTCTTCCTTTCCTTACTGACATATTTGAAGAAGCTCTTCTTGTTCTCTTTCACTTCCTTTGCCACTTCTAGTTCCAAGGGGGCTTTGGCCTTCCACCATGCACTACTCATCCTTAGCTGGACACTAATGTGCCACAGAAATGAAAACATGCAATTCCCTGCTGAGAATTTGATTCACCAAGGCTGAGGGAACTAGTCCGAACTACTCCAATGTGGACTGAGTTTGTTGTCTCTGTCTCATCCCTGATGGGATTCCAACCCCCAGCCCTCCTCCCCCCAAAAAAAGAAACAACACAACCAAAAGCCTGCAGCATGCAGGTTATTGGAGAGTGAGTCATGCAAGAAGTAAAAAAGAGATGCAGAGGCTGAAGCAGCATCTCTGCCCGGGGCAGGTGCAGGCAGTGTGGTTCAGAGGCGCTGTCTTGCTGCCATCTGTGCACCCTCTGTGCAGCTGACAGCAGGGCTAGCTCAGCTCCTCCTGACTGCACCCAACAGTTATCCATCAACTCTCATCCTGCTTACTGGTTGAATTATCAGATAGCTTTCAAGCAGCAGCTGAGTACATCTGGAAAGCCTCACTGTGTTTTCTCCAACTGCAGGTTTCAATTGCTAATTCCTTGCCTTAGCATCGCCTGTTAGAGGAGCTCAGCTCCGGGCCAAATCGCAGCCATGCAATATGCAAACACGACATTGAAGGCGTATTCCTCCAGCATATTGTAGCGGTACTTCAAGCATCAGCATTTCCCTCCACCAAAATGCCTTCATCCTCCCTCTTCTCTGCTTTTAGGGTCCCACACACTCTGGCATGCTGGTAAGATGTCCTCCACACTGAGCCCTGGGGATCCCCACAGAGCCCCTCACGGCCCTGGGCCTCTGTTCCCCCCTGCTCGCTCCTGCTGTCCCCCAGGGGTCCTCCTCACAAGTGTGGATACATTTTCAGATTCCTTCAGATCAGGTGGGGAAGACAAGGTGGACAACAGCCCTATGCAGCAGCTGAGGGGACTCTCTCAAATGGCAGTGTGAGTCCTACTATATTTTGGCCCGGTTTGGACTCTAGCCTACAACTGTTGTCACTCAGACAGATATTACTACAGAAAGGGGGAAAAAAGTAATTTGAGACAACCCCAGTTGACAATAAGCCTTCCCAAATGCCTGTGTTTCTTGCTGGCTCTTGAAGCAAGCCACTTTGCCTGTGTTTGGAGGTAAAGGTTTTCAGTTCCAGTGTACAGATGGCTCAAGCTGTTACCAGACAAACAGAATGAAGAACTGGATGGACAGCTTTTCCCCTCAGGCTCACTGGGGCTCCTGAAACAGGAAGGTAACCCTGATGCTAAGAGGTTTTGTTTTGCATGGCTTCTTTTCCTACATCACCTCCCTTGCCAGGGCATGCTGAAGGCTTGGTGCCTACCTTGGTTTTCCTTTGCTGTCACTGCAGAGATGTCCCTCCTGACCTGCCTGAGCACCGCTTTTCTGGTGTGGACACTCAGCAAGCTGCCAGAGCACGTGGCAGGCACTTCCCTGGGAGCACAAGGCTGGCCCCAGGTTAACAGCAATACTGGAAGCCGTGTCTGAGATAAAGCACCATTCTGAGCTGGCTCCCTGGCCCTCCAGCACCTTCACGATGAATGTTCTACTCAACTCCGTGACCTCTGGCCCATGCCCTCTACTCCAAATCCTCTCCTCAGCCACAAGCTCCCTTTGGCTTCCCCTGCTGCAGTCACCCTGTCCCTGTCTCAGGCATGGCTGCTGCAGGCTGTGGCACTCAGCCATCTGGCACCTCTCTTGAGCTGCATCCCAACAAGAACCTGCTGATGGAACGTGGAAAATCTGGGACTCACAGCAGATATTTCCATGCAGTATTCAACAGGTTTTACTGCAGAGTAGACGTGGACAATCAGTCTACTGTGAGAAGGGGTTTAGGCTGCAAACTGGGCAGTTGGATTTTTAACTCTTCTGCTAAGTTCAAGAGGGAGGTCCTGCCTTCCTCCAAACTGCTCAAACCCATAGGCTTATGGCTTACTTCTGTTGTCCTCTTTGGTACCAGCAAAGTAGCCTGACCCCATACATCTGCATATAATGCTTCCTTGTTTTATATTTACTGTCCTCCATATGAATTTCAACAAAGGAAACTGACAAAGGCAAAAAAAAATGGGCTGTGGCTTTTTCCAGTGCACTGTGATCCCTGGCATGTCAGGCTTATCAGGCCACCATGGTGGATCAAACTCAACAGATAACCTTCCCATCCCAAGAATATGCCCTCATAAAGGCCTTTTCCATCTTCCAAGTTGCCAAGGGTCAGGGCCAGGCTGGCCACTAAATGAGTGCCAGGGGCTCTCTACCAGCCTCTCTCCCTCCCCAAAGAGGAGAGAAAGGAAACAAGGGAGAGAGACGGAGAGGGTGGAAAAGAAACATAAATTACTTTAGTGAAAATGATAACAATAAACTGAAATAGATACCAAGAGACACAAAACAATGTGGAACCCAAACCCTGATGGCAATCAGTCACTGTCACCACTGTGGCAGAAGTCCCAGCCTGGACTCAGCAGCAGATGGGAACCAGATTCAGAAACTGGATTCTGGAATTCAGGAGCTCATGGATCAGGATGAAAGGCAGAACAGAGAGAGTCCTCCCCAGAAACTGGGCAACTGAAGAGGAAGAAGAGAAGAGGAAGAAGACTCTGCTGACACCTCAGCTTTATACTGAACATGACATCCACAGGATGGAATCCTTCAATGGTCAGTTTAGGCTCACCTGCACTGTCCCCTCCTACCCACAGGTTCAGCCTTTTCCTGTGCACCCACACACAGTCCACAAGAAGTGGCAGTGACATTTTGAGTTCTGTCCTAACTCAAACCAGGACACAAGCAAACCCTCCTCTGTGCTTACATTGTGCACTGATTCCTTTTCCTGCACTGTGGCTCTGACTTGCCCTCAGCGTAAACGATGAAGAGTGACCAGCACAGCCACCACGTGTGTCATCAAGGCTGACTCTACCCTCCACTGTGGCCTCTCACTTCTACTGCTGAGCATTTGCTGTCAATGAACAGAGGATCCCAGACTGTATTTTCCTACAGATCTGCTGCTGGACACACTGTGCCACGCTCACTGATTGAAGGAAATGTTTAGCTTGCCGTAATTACCTCAGCCATCAAGGGTGGTGCGTGATGAGGCCCTTCCATTCTGGCCATCCCTGGAGGCACGTTCCCCCTCCAGCTCTGCAGGTGTTTGAAGCCCTGGGAGCTGCACCGCCAGCCTGCATGCTGAGCTGTAACGAGCAAATGTTGTTCAGCCAGGTTTAGTCAGAGCTGATTTACTCACTCTGTTTGCCTGGAGTTTTAGTAGCAGTATTAGAAGTCTTTGCTCTTGGCACATTTGACATTGTGCCACTGGTCCATTAGGATCTGGCTGGGTTATGGTTTTCATTTGCATTCAGTGTGCTCCACAGTCACTCGCTCTGAATTCTGGTGAAGGATGCTGTGAAGTGGTGTTATAAGCAGTGTCAACTTGTGCAGTGTGCAGGGAAATCCTTTGCACCAGAATCCTCACTGCTTTGTGGCCTTCAGCATGGAGAGCAGAGCTCCAAGACACCAGCAGAGACTTTCCTCAGCAAAGTGTGCCTGGGCTAAGCAGAATGGGAAGGATTTCAGCGTGGCTGCATATCACTGACACAAGCTGCTGGTGATGCCAGAGGTTTACATGGTTTCACACAGTAATTAGACACACTTATGGAAGAAAAATCCATGCAAGGCAACTAAACACACAGACAGCTCTGCTTCAGAAGCTCCCCAAGCTGCTGATTGCTGGGAGATGAGAAAGGCTCCAAGGGATGGGTGACTGCACAGCTCTTCCCTAGGACTCTGCCGTGGGGACAGCCTGAGGAGCACACTGCTCTGGACTGACCTAGCATGGCTGTGCTCAGGGTGTCCTGTTCAGAAGTCACGCTGATAGCAGTGAGGGAAAAACAAAATCTCCTTTCAGGTAAACAATTGGCAAGTTCTGGAGGTTTCTGCAATGAAGTTCTCCTTTTTTCTTATAATTCAGATCCTCTTCCCCCCATCAGCTTCCTGAGAAGAGCACACATACTGGACTGCAGTACCATCATAAGCAGGGTGGCTGGCAACAGAGCACCATTCTTCAGTAGTTGCTGGCCTGTGCTACAAAGTGCTTATGCTACAAGGTGCACTGTTGGCAGAGAATGCTTCTCTGCTGTGGGACAGGAGCACCACTACTAAAGAGAAGCAGCTGGTTATTCTGAGTGAGGGGGTAGAGGCACCCTCAGAAAGTCTGCAGATGATGCTAAACTAGGAGGGAGCATTGATCTGCTTGAGGGTAGGAAGGCCCTGCAGAGGGACCTGGGCAGGCTGGGTTGGTGGGCCAAGGCCAATTGTACAAGATTCAACAAGTGATGGGTCCTGTACTTGGATCACAACAACCCCATGAACCCTCCAGGCTTGTGGCAGAGTGGCTGGAAATTGCCCAACAGAGAAAGACCTGGAGCTGTTGATCAGCAGTGGCTGAGGATGAGCCAGTGTGTGCCCACGTGGCCAAGGCCACTGACATCTTGGCCTGGATCAGGACCAGTATGAGCAGCAGGACCAGGAAAGTGATCTTAGTCCTGTACTCAGCCCTGGTGAGGCCACAGCTTGAGCACTAGGTGCAGTTTTGGGTCAGTCACTCCAAAGAAGATGCTGAGGTGCTGGAGCAGGTCCAGGAAAGGGCAACAAAGCTGGGGAAGGGCTGGTAAGGAGCAGCTGGAGTTGTTAAGTCTGCAATAAAAGAGGCTGAGGGGAAACCTTTTGGCTCCCTGAGAGGAAGTTGCAGCCAGGTGGGGATTGGTCTCTTCTCCCTACAACAAGGAACAGGAAATGGCTCCAGGCTGTCCCGGGGGTGGTTTAGGTTGGACATTAGAAGAAATGTATTGACCAAAAGGGTTCTCAAGTACTGGAATAGGCTGCCCAGGGAGGTGGTTGAATCCCCATTCCTGGAGGTGTTTCAAGGAGGCAAAGATGTGGTGCTGAGGGCCATGGGTGAAGTGATCAGTAAAAGGCTATTTAATATTCAATAAGCAGAGCAATTAATAAAAATATTAATAACTTTATTAGTCATAAAAATCCCACCAAAAATATTAATAAAACCTATTTCCAGGTTGGAGATGTTGGGTGTGTGAGGAACAAGCTCACTGCTGAAATTTATAACCAGTTTGTTATAAAATAAAGGCAGCACAGCGCTGGGCGCAGAGCGTGCCAGAGGCGCGCCGTAACACCACGAGTGGAACTTGTATAGATGGCCAACATACATACTCACATATGAAAACGTACACATCCATATATTCCCCAGCACGCTCCCACCCCTCTCCAGCAGGACTGAGACAAAACCTGCACTTTTGACCCGGCCAGTCTTTAGACATGCTGGCGCCTCACCTTCCTCTCACAATACAGACCATAGCCAACCGATCGGCCCAACGACCGAGCCCCAGGTCCCCAGCAATTCCCCTTGCAAAAGCCAAATATTAAAAACAATTTCTCACAGGTGGTGGAACAGATCCCTCCCCAGCAGGAACAAGCAACAATTTAAACAATATGTACAAAAATACAGAGACAACAAACAGCACTTTAAACTGTAAAGAAAAAAGGAACCTCGGCAATGCAGCCGGCGATGGCCCACAAGGGGGGAACTCCAGAATGGCCTGGGGCAACAGACCTGCAATGGATGCTCCTCAGAATCAGATATTGTAATTCCTCGCCGATCCTGGCACCCTGTGGCACGTGTGGGATTGAAACAAAACCAAACTGGCATCGACCACGTGGGAGCTGCAGGAGCAGACTTTCACTTTCTGTTGGGTGTCTGAGGCTTGTTGCTGAGACAGGATTCACTCCCGAAGGCTTTGCAGCTGAAAGCTTTGTAGAAAGGAGTGTGAGAAACGAGCTCACTGCTGAAATTTATAACCAGTTTATGATAAAATAAAGGCAACACAGCGCTGGGCGCAGAGCGAATGTGCTAGAGGCGCGCCTGAACAACACGAGTGGAACTTATCTAGGCGGCAAACATACAGATTCATATTCAAACATACAGAGTCCCCAGCACACTCCCACCCCTCTCCATCAGGACTGAGACAAAACCTGCACTTTTGACCTGGCCAGTCTTTAGACATGCTGGCACCTCACCTTCCTCTCACAATACAGACCATAACCAACCAATCGGCCCAACGATCGAGCCCCAGGTCCCCAGTAATTGCCCTTGCGAAAGCCAAATATTAAAACCTATTTCTCACAATCCCTCCCCTTCTTTCTACTACATTTGGCTTGAGCCATAATAACCTAACTGGGGAACAATTCTATAACAAGCAAAAGGATTCCAATTTCAACTTCCTGGTAAAAGGAATGGGATAACAACTGATGTTCCTTGCCTGAAAATATTTCCTCTTTTACTTTGCTAGGTACCACACCCAGGGAGTGGATGTGGCATATATACCAGCGTCTGGGTGACAACTTTCTCCCTCGAGTGGTTAATCCTGGGAATTAGGAGTCCGGTTTGACTTGCAACTCCACTCACACGGCCTATGGGGTTGCTGCCCACAGCCATGGTTCTAGATCTTCTTCGTGGCAATCACAGAGGTCTACCCGGTCTTGCCTCCTTCAATCCCCACCAATGCTCTGCTCGGACCATGTCCCTTTCCCTTGTCCAGGGAGGCTGTACCAATTTCGAACCCCGACCTGTTTCTAGTTTGTGATGTTTTCAGGCAAGGACCATTACCACTCCTATTCTGATACTGGAACTCATCTCATGACCATCTTTATGTACTCCATTTGGGGTACCACAGTCCGTTCAGTGGGTGGATGCACTGGTCCTTTCAGCCGTCTGTATTGCAGTCTCTGTGGTCCCACTAGCTGAACACAGTTTTTGGTGCTCTCCTCTGTCCTAATCACTTCAAATTATAACCATCTAGTTGCAACTTATTAATACCAAACAACAATTCCAGCAATGTTCCAACAAGCCAATTTACATTTGATAATCAAGAAGTTAAAGCTTTTGAACTCACAGGAAACCTAATTCCATAACTACAATAGCATACATTTATAACCACACACACTCTCAGCACATAAGAAATCTAAAGCTAACTCATTTTGAGTGAACAGTTGTCAAGCTTTTGTCACACCTGTGCTTACATTCATTACAATCTAGCAAAAATATATAGCAGAAAATCACAGTGCAGCAGAAAAATTTACCATCACTTTAGTAGGCCTGATTACTAATTCAACCTGTTCACCATTGCTAATGTTGGAGGAGAATTTATCCACACCTGGGGACATGGTCTTAGATTTTGATTGGACTCCTTCCAGTTCAGTCAGGATAAAACACTCCGATGATAACAAATACCATTTACAACATTTACACTTTACCCATCCCCAATGACATCAAGTCCCAGGATGTTTTATACACAGAATGAAATGGGGGCTTCCCTTGGTGCTTTCTTGCAATGAAATTCGATGTCACACGAGCTCCAGAGCCTTCAGACTGAGGTGTTCCAGGTGTTATGTAATTCATGCTGAAGCAAGTTTTGCTTTTTCTGTGCAGTCAGTCAGGCTCAGAGGCACACTCCTGAAGTGGTCCCTTTCACTCACGAAACATGTGTCCACCCTTGTTCTGCAGTATGGACAGCTGTATCTGTTGTTAACAAGAACAAGAAAAGATCCTTCCCAGAGGGAAATTAGTGACTCTCCTTTAAGTTTTTTAACACTTTACCCCCAGCTTTAATTTTATAGATCAGGAATCCCCAAGGTGGGATCTGAGACAAGAACAAAATTAAAAGATGCTTTCTGGGCCTCCTCTACTAAAAAGGCCGCTGCTACTAGAGCTTGTAAGCAAATTGGTCATCACCTAGTTGCAGGATCTAATAACTTGGAACAATACCCAACAGGATTTTTCCATGTCGGGCAAATTTAAAACAGGGCATCAATCAACATTCTTTTTATTTTATCCAATCACTCATCTGGACTCCACTTTATATTATTATTATTGAAGGCTAATTCCTCATGTACCTTTTCTTACCCCTCTATCCTTAATCGACAGTACCCCAGAAATCCGAGCAGCTGCCTTATTTCTAACCTTCCCTCACAGCAGTTACCAGCAGTCCTTCTGCTTCTCTTCATTCCTCCTTACAAACACCTTCTGAGCTTCACGTAGGAACTCCTCTAAACCTCTGTCTTACCAATCCTTGATCTTTTCCAATTGCTTTCTAATATCTGCCCATGATTTTGCCACAAATGGCGTCCTAAGAAGTATCACCCCAGCTGCAGAATTGGGATCTATTCCAGAATATATCTGTAAACTTCTCTTTAATCTTACCATCCACTCCATAGGAGGCTTCCTCCAATCCTCGCTAGAGGCTTTATCAAAATTTCTGGGCACAGCTTCTTCAATTCCTTGTGTTATTATTGTTCTCAGGTCTCCCATGTTCTGTCTCCCCTGAAGCTGTTGATGGTCCCACTGAGGATCTTGATTAGGCCACTTCTGATTTCCTGGTGTCCCCCCCACCCGATTCTGCCTCTCCCATATTCTCATGCCAGCCTGTCTGCCTTTTCCTTGTCTTTGTCCTTATTCTCAGTTGTTAATGTAAATATGGGAACAGGGGTAGGGCGTGAAGCCCTAATCCAGACAGCAGCATATTCAGCTTCGTCCCTACTAAACCACTTTTTAGAATTTGGCAAATCCAATCATCAAAAGATAAACCTTTTTTTTTCCCTTTGATACTCCTTTTCTCAACTCGTCATCATCCCAATACTGTCATATGATCCCTAACGCGCTCACTAATCACTGACCGGGGATCAAAACCGAGCGGCGGCAGTTGGAAGCGCCGGCCCCGAGCCGCTAGACACCAAACCACCAGGATCGCCTGGCTACCCCAATACAAATGCTACGTTCTTCCGCAGCGCCGGTGCCGCTCCCTGCAAACGACCGACCCCCCTCACTGTGCCGATCCCTTACAAAGTCAAACCGCAAAAAAACCTCACACGCCGCAGCCCAGGTCCCTGCCCTCCTGCGGAAGCCTGAAACCACGGAGAAAAACCTTCCCGAACCAGGTCCCTCAAACCGAGGTCCCTCCCCTAGAAACTGGGACGTCAAACCCGCGAGTGTAACCGCGCCACGGGCCCCCGCAGTTCAAGCCCCACATGGAACTGACCGCAGGATACGAAAAACTCCCGACCGGGTCCCTCACCACCGGGACACCCGAAACCGGGACGTAAAACCCGCGAATGCCACCGCGACGCGGGCCCCCACGGCCCAGGCCCCTCTAGAAACCGGACCGCAGGTTACCAAAAACTCCCGACCAGGTCCCTCACCACCGGGACACCGGACACAGGGACGCAGCGCTGCTCGCCCGATCCCTACGGACGACCAGTCTCCGCAGCCCCTAGACTGTAGAAACAACGCTACCCCTTCACAGCCCGAATTCTCCAGGGCTGTGAAGACCACCTGACTACCACCCAGAATCCTGGAACCCCCACGCACAGAGAAATTCCGGGACCCCGTAGCCAGGACCCAGGATCCTATGCATCACCTGATTGAACTCCATCCATCACCCCCACAAATTCTTCTGCAAAAAACCCAACTGACTATCCGCAATCCACAATATCCCAACAATCCTTGCCTTGGGGCTTGAAGAGACACATCCCCCCTCCTTCCAACCCCAACTGCCCTTTCTCCCGAGATCAACAGGTTATCTAAACCTAACCCCCCCTCTATTTTCTTCACTAGCCCAGACTTCTGCGTTTTTTCCAGAACTACCCTTATGTCCAATTGAACTATCTCTACCCTAGCCCAATTCTAGCTTCAGTCTCCAATTTAACATCCTTAGCTCTCCACACTCCCTCTAGGAACCTTGGTAACACGAGTAACCCTCCTTCTCCGACCTGAGCCTGGCCACCTCCTGGGCCTGATCCTTCGCCAGTCCCTGGTGGGCACGGCTCAGCCACTGTAGTTCTCCCCGCAACAGCTCCTGCTTCGCCCGCGTCTGTGCCAGCAGCTCGCCCGCCACACTACCGCAGGTGCTGGTGCAAACACTGATACTGGCCTTGCAGTCCCGGCTGCTCTACGCGCAGCCCC
>CM037639.1:22440338-22474053 GCA_015227895.2 Colaptes auratus | reverse complement strand
CGGGCTCTGGGCTCCCGCTGCCGCCCGGGCTCTGGCCTCCCGCTGCCGCCCGGGCTCTGGCCTCCCGCTGCCGCCCGGGCTCTGGCCTCCCGCTGCCGCCCGGGCTCTGGCATCCACCGAAGGGCCCTGGCCCGGCCTGAGCTGCAGAGGCCCAGCCCGAGTCACCAGGAATGATTTATCTTGTCCATTTCCTCGTCCAGCCCCTGTGAGCCGTGGCATTTAGCCCTGTCACTGACGAGCTGCCTCTGAAGTGTTTCATTAATCTTGCCCCATCGTGGAAGTTACTCTTCTGAAAGGATTTGCTGCTCTGCTCTCAGAGCTCGATAAAAAATGAAGGAGCTGCCGTGGCAGAGGATCCGGAGCAGAAGGCCTGTGCCTGCAGGGACTGACACCACTTATTAGACACACAGCTCAAGGCAGCTGAAACGCCTCCTGGCAGGTGTATCATAAACAGGGAGCTGCAACCGGTGCTCTGAGGGTGCTGAGCTGCTTGGCTATTATAATTAAACTTGTACCGCAAAACCCTCTCCTGCTGTTCCCTTCTCCTTTGCACAGGCTAGCACCTCCCTTCAAACAGTCCTGACAGCATTCCCAACACCTCTGCAGCAGTTTGCTGCTCAGAAAAGCTCACAGGCCCCTTCCATGGCCAGACTGCAAATCTAGCAGAGGGGGAAGGGAGAGCAGGAGCAGGAAGCAGGGAGCTGGGAGCAGTGCTGCCCATCGGGGTGGGGATTGCTGGGAAGAGCCAGGGAACAGCAGGACTGATCTCATCCTCCAGCTCTGTTTGTAAGATAAGGAGCATCACAATGGCTCTGGGAACAGGGAAGAGACAGGAGTTCTGTCCTGCCAGAGAGGGGAGCTCCGGCAGTACTACAAGGCCAGCGCCTGCCTGGGCTGGCCGAAGACCCAGGTGCCACTGCTATGCTCTGTGCTTCACTCATGACATGAGAAAGTCAAAGGTGAAGCTTCCCCAGGATGTGACTGCCCTGGGCTCTTCCCCAGGACAATCCCAATCTCCAGTTTCAGGCTGCCTCCCGGGCTGCTCTCCTCCTTGGATTTCAGCCTCCAATGCCTGTGGACTCTGGATCTTCTCAAGGTGTCTGGCTCACACCTGCCAGAAAATTGTTCCTTTGTCACCCAGACTCACAGAGCACATCTGCCTGGAAGAGCCCTCCAGGCTCAGCCAGGCCAACCCCCACCCAGCACTGCAGGCTCAGCACCAAACCATGGCCCTAAGCACCAGCTCCACACACTGCTTCAACACCTCCAGGGATGGGCACTCCAGCACTGCCCTGGCCACAACATTCCAGTGCCTGAGAACCCTTCCAGGCAAGAAAGATTTCCTAGCAGCCAGCCTGGCTCCCTGGGGCACCTTGGAACCATTGCCTCTGCTCCTGGGGCTTGGCACCAAGGAGCAGAGGCTGTCCCCTCCTCACTGCAGAGAGCAAGGAGGTCTCCCTCAGCCTCCTCTTCTCCAGCCTCAACACCCCCAGCTCCCTCAGCCCCTCCTCTAGCCCAGGGGCTCCAGGCCCTTCTGCAGTCTGGCTGCCCTGCTCTGGATACTTCCCCAGCTCTGGAGCTCCCCATGGGGTTGCTGTGAGCCAGGTGCAGGACCTGGCCCTTGGCCTTGTTGAACTTCCTCCAATGAGCCTTGGCCCATGGGTCTAATTTGTTCAGATCCTGCTGGATCCAATCCCATTTTGATGCCTTTACCTCTTCATCTCCTTTTTCACTTACCTGCAGGCTCTCATGCTGCTCACCTGCCTGTATTGCATATTGGGATTGGAATTGTCAGGACATTTGAAAATAAGATTTTCATAAAGCTCTGCTGCTCTCCTGCCAAGTGAAATTTGCTCTGAAAAGTCTGACCCATACCAGCAGAGCTTCCTGTCTCCCCTGTGTTCCTGCTGGGTCACACCAGGTTTTCAGCCTCTCAAGTGCTTTAACTTGAGTGAGAGACTCAGCTTTCCTTCAAATAGTTTTTGGCTGATCTCCAGCATCACAGATCACAGCTCACAGGGTGTTAGGGGTTGGGAGGGACCTCTGGAGAGCTTCCAGCCCAACCCCCTGCCAGAGCAGGAGCAGAGAATCCAGCACAGGGCACACAGGAACACATCCAGACAGGGATGGAAAGGCTCCAGAGAAGGAGAATCCACAACTCTCTGGGCAGCCTGCTCAGGCCTCGGGACCCTCACAGGCAAGAAGCTCCTCTCATGTTGAGCTGGAACTCCTGTGCTGCAGTCCATCCATTGCCCTTGGCCTATCCCAGGGCACAGTGAGCAGAGGCTGTCCCTGTCCCTTCTTCCTGACCCCAGCCCTCAGCTCTTGAATAGACATTGATCAGATCCCTCTCAGCCATTCTCTCTCCAGACTGAACAGCCCCAGGGCTCTCAGCCTCTCCTCCCCAGGCAGTGCTGCAGTCCCTGCAGCATCCTTGCAGCCCTCCCTTGGCCTCTCTCCAGCAGATCCCTGTCCCTCCTGAACTGGGGAGCCCAGAGCTGGATGCAATATTCCAGGTGGAGCCTCCCTAGGGCAGAGCAGAGGGGGAGGAGAACCTCCCTGGCTCTGCTGGCCACACTCCTCTGCATGCCCCCCAGGTTCCCATTGGCCTTCTTGGCCCCCAGGGCACATTGCTGTCCCATGCAGAACTTGCTGTCCACCAGCAGTCCCAGGCCCTTCTGCTGCTCCCAGGTCTCCCAGCTGCTTCAAGAGCTCTTCAGGCTATGTCAGAAAATGCTTCCACTCCCAAATCTTCTCCAGCCAAGCCTCCCACCTGGGAACTCTCAAAGGGCAGAGAAATGTTTGTACCTGGCACTCATTTAGCTACCTGAAATGCTAGCAGGAGATGCCAGCTGCTCTCTGGATCACACACGGACATTCAGGGGCACTGCTTAGCAGAGTCCTGCATCAGTGAGTGTGTGTGAGTGTGAGTGAATGTGAGTGTGTGAGTGTGACAGTGTGAGTGAGTGTGACTGTGTGAGTGTGTGAGTGTGACTGTGTGAGTGAGTGGGAGTGAATGTGAGAGTGTGTGTGAATGTGAGTGTGAGTGTGTGTGAGTGTGACTGTGTGAGTGTGGAGTGTGTGACAGTGTGAGTGTGAGTGTGACTGTGAGTGAGTGTGACAGTGTGAGTGAGTGGGAGTGAATGTGAGTGTGTGAGTGTGACAGTGTGAGTGAGTGTGAGTGTGTGAGTGTGCAGTGTGAGTGAGTGAGTGAGTGAATGTGAGTGTGTGAGTGTGACTGTGTGAGTGTGTGAGTGTGACTGTGTGAGTGAGTGTGAGTGAATGTGACTGTGTGAGTGTGACAGTGTGAGTGTGACTGTGTGAGTGTGACAGTGTGAGTGGGGAGTGAATGTGAGTGTGTGAGTGTGACAGTGTGAGTGAGTGTGACAGTGTGAGTGAGTGGGAGTGAATGTGAGTGTGTGAGTGTGACAGTGTGAGTGAGTGTGACAGTGTGAGTGAGTGGGAGTGAATGTGAGTGTGTGAGTGTGACAGTGTGAGTGAGTGTGACAGTGTGAGTGAGTGTGACTGTGTGAGTGTGTGAGTGTGACAGTGTGAGTGTGACAGTGTGAGTGAGTGTGACTGTGTGAGTGTGTGAGTGTGACAGTGTGAGTGTGACAGTGTGAGTGAGTGGGAGTGAATGTGAGTGTGTGTGAGTGTGAGTGTGAGTGTGTGAGTGTGACAGTGTGAGTGAGTGTGACTGTGTGAGTGTGACAGTGTGAGTGAGTGGGAGTGAATGTGAGTGTGTGAGTGTGAGTGTGAGTGTGTGAGTGTGAGTGTGTGTGAGTGAGTGTGACAGTGAGTGTGACAGTGTGAGTGAGTGGGAGTGAATGTGAGTGTGTGAGTGTGACAGTGTGAGTGAGTGGGAGTGAATGTGAGTGTGTGAGTGTGACAGTGGGAGTGAGTGTGACTGTGTGAGTGAGTGGGAGTGAATGTGAGTGTGTGTGAATGTGAGTGTGAGTGTGTGTGAGTGTGACTGTGTGAGTGAGTGGGAGTGAATGTGAGTGTGTGTGTGTGTGAGTGTGTGTGAGTGAATGTGAGTGTGTGGTCAAACACTGACATTCAGTGGCACTGCTTTGCAGAGAGTCCTGCATTAGTGACTGTGTGTGTGTGTGTGTGTGAGAGCATGAGTGTGTGAGTGTGTGTCTGTGTCTGTGTCTGTGTGTGTGTGTGATTGTGAGTGTGTGTGAGTGTGTGTGAGTGTGTGTAAGTGTGTGTGAGTGTGTCTGAGTGTGTCTGAGTGTGTGTGAGTGTGTGTGAGTGTGTGTGAGTGTGTGTGAGTGTGTGTGAGCGTGTGTGAGCGTGTGTGAGTGTGTGTGAGGTGTGTGTGTGTGGAGGTGTGTGTGAGCGTGTGTGAGTGTGTGTGAGTGTGTGTGAGTGTGTGTGAGCGTGTGAGCGAGTCTGCGTGCAGGGCTGCGCACGGCTCCGGCAAGGACTGCCTGCAAGAGTTTCCCTTCTGCCGAACTCTTTTTCTCAGCTGTGCAGGAGGAGCACCCCGGGAATCTGAGACGGTTCATGCTCCCCACATGGCTAGGTGTGTGCAGGAGATCCTGGAGAAGAAGAAGGAGAGAAACTGAGAAAGAAAACCTTGGGCAGCCGTGAAAGCGCTGGCTGTGAGGAAGCTTAGCTGAGTGCCCCGGGGGAGGATGCTTTATCTTGTGCTTGCCAGGGGGAGGTTCCAGGCCTTTGCCTTGACTGCATATTCACATGATTAAGAAGCAGTGCTGCTCCTGTTATGACCACGAGTGAAATTACTGCTAGGGTCTCACTGCTTTTGGAATGTGACTTTATCTGTCACTTTATGCCTGTGTTAGGTAAGAAAACAAAGGCCTGTTGAGACATCTCACACCATGCAGGAGCATTTCTCCTCATGCAGCCTGATAACCTGTACAAACCTCCTGTGAGCAAATCACAGCCTCACAGAGTGTCAGGGGCTGGAAGGGACCTCCAAAGCTCATCCAGCCCAACCCCCTGCCAGAGCAGGAGCACCCAGGGCAGCTCACACAGGAACACATCCAGGCAGGTTTTGAAGATCTCCAGAGAGGGAGACCACAACCCCCCTGGGCAGCCTGCTCCAGGGCTCTAGAACCCTCACAGGGAACAAATTCTTCCTCCTGTTTCCATGGAGCTTCCTCTGCCTCAGCTTCCACCACTGCCCCTTGTGCTGGCATTGGGCAGCCCCAGCAGAGCCTGGCTCCAGCCTCTGGGCACTCCCCCTGCACAGCTTGAGCAGCAGCAAGGAGTCACCCTCAGGCTCCTCCTCTCCAAGCCTAAGAGCCCTCAGCTCCCTCAGGCTCTCCTCTGAGGAAGATCTTCCACTGCCTGCAGCAGCTCTGTGGCTCTGAGCTGGACTCTCTCAAGCAGCTCCCTGAGGTCCTTCTTGACTTGAGTGGCCCAGAACTGGACACAAGATTCCAGATGTGGCCCCAGCAGGGCAGAGTAGAGGGGGAGCAGAACCTCTCTGACCTACTCCCCACAGCCCTTCTAATCCACCCCAGGAGTCCCTTGGCCTTCTTGGCCACCAGAGCACATTGCTGGCTCATGGTCAGCCTCCCTTCCACTAGGATCCCCAGCTCCCTTTCCCCTTCCCTGCTGTTCAACAGCTCAGTCCCCATCCTATCCAGCTCCATGGGGTTGTTCTTTCCAGGTGCCAGACTCTCCCCTTGCCCTTGCTGAACTTCATTAACTTTCTCATTGTTATCAACGTTCTTGCACAATTAGGTGAACCCACTACAATTTAATTGTCTGTGTCCTAGGCATAACACAAACAGAAGGAAAAGGTGGACCCACAGCAAGCATAAATGACAACCTTCCTCCCAGACCAACATCAGCATGTGGCCAGGTAAAGAAAAGTCATCCTTTTCCTTTTCACTGGAAGATGAGCTGCCCATGGCCATGGCTACCGTGCTGTGATTTCAGGATTGAGTGTACCTCAGCAATTTGTTAACCCTTTGTTTTATCAATCCAGGCATTTATGCCACAGTGGCACCCAAGAGAGCTGAAGACTCATCAGAGCCCCAGAAGGCAGCCCTGGGACAGACACACGGAGGAGCACTGCGCGACCCAAAGGCGCAGATTTCGTTTTCAGTGTCCTATCAGGGGAACTGAAATGGTGGTGGAGTCTCACTCAGGTGTGACATTAGAGGTGATATAAGATAGTCTTGGCTCAGCACCCCTTAGGACCAGGTGGAGGATTGTCAGTTAATCCTTCTTTACTGGCAAACCAAAGTAGCTATTTGCTGTGTTCCACAGCAGGACTGCCTGCCTCTGGGTAGCAGTTCAAGTAATACAACACAATACAATACACCAGGTTGGAAGAGACCCTCTAGATCATCGTGTCCATCCTGTCAACCAATCCAACCCACCCAAACAACTAGATCATGGCACCAAACACCCCAGCAAGTCTCCTCCTGAACACCTCCAATGAAGGTGACTCCACCACCTCCCCAGGCGGCCCATTCCCAATGAGCAATCACTCTCTCTGTGTAGAACTTCTTCCTAACATCCAGCCTAAACCTGCCCTGGCGCAGCCTGAGACTGTGTCCTCTTGTTCTGGTACTGGCTGCCTGGGAGAAGAGACCAACCTCTGCCTGGCTACAACCTCCCTTCAGGCAGCTGTAGAGAGCAATAAGGTCACCCCTGAGTCTCCTCCTCTCCAGGCTAAGCAACCCCAGCTCCCTCAGCCTCTCCTCACAGGGCTGTGTTCCAAACCCCTCACCAACTTTGTTGCCCTTCTCTGGACACCTTCCAGCAAGTCAACCTCCTTCCTAAACTGAGGGGCCCAGAGCTGGACACAGGACTCAAGGTGTGGCTTAACCAGTGCAGTGTACAGGGGCAGAATGACCTCCCTGCTCCTGCTGGCCACACTCTTCCTGATGCAGGCCAGGATGCCATTGGCCCTCTTGGCTGCCTGAGCACACTGCAGGCTCATGTTCAGCCTCCCATCAACCAGCACCCCAGGTCCCTCTCTGCCTGGGCTGTCTCAGCCACTCTGCCCCCAGCCTGTAGCACTGCCTGGGGTTGCTGTGGCCAATGTGCAGCACCTGGCACTTGGATGTGTTCCATCTCCTGCCCTTGGCCTCTGCCCATCTGTCCAGCCTGTCCAGGTCCCTCTGCAAAGCCTCTCTGCCCTCCAGCAGATCAACTCCTGCCCCCAGCTTGGTGTCATCTGCAAATTTACTGCTGATGGACTCAATGCCCTCATCCAGATCATCAATAAAGATGTGAAGAGCATGGGGCCCACACTGATCCCTGGGGCACACACTGGTGCCTGGCTGCCAGCTGGCTGTGGCACCATTCACCACCACTCTCTGGGCTCAGCCTCCAGCCAGTTCCTAACCCAGCTCAGAGTGCTGCTGTCCAAGCCAGGGGCTGCCAGCTTGGCCAGGAGCTTGCTGTGGGGGACGGTGTCAAAGGCCTTGCTGAAGTCCAGGCAGACCACATCCACAGCCTGCCCCACATCCACCAGGCAGTCACCTGGGCATAGAAGGAGATCAGGTTGGTCAGGCAGGACCTGCCCTTCCTGAATCCGTGCTGGCTGGGCCTGAGCCCCAGGCCATCCTGTAAGTGCTGTGTGAAGTCGCACACTGGATTTGGTGACTCTGATCCCAAGTCTCTTCCTGCCTCGTTGCATTGGATTTTTGTGCTTTGTTTCTGGCATTACCTCCTATGAAACAGCAGGAGTCAGAAAGCAGAAGGATCCCAAACCTCCAGTGGCACAGGGGTAAATGCTGCCTCTGGTGGGACTCCCCACCTGGGCTGCTCCCCTCTGCATAGGTCGGCTCCATCACACACGAGCTGGGGACTGCAGCTCACAGAGTGTTTCAGCCTCAAGTGAAAACTTTCATTTGTCAGAAATGGCAGAGGGAAAGCCCCAGCCCAGTTGAGGTAGAATGTTTAAATGGGAAGAAAGCTTTTCTGCCCAGGCTTGGTCAGCCAAGGCACAGGCACCATGGTTACCTGCTATCTGAAGTGCCTGGGGGGCTGCAGTTTGCATTTCTCACTGCCTTGTTTAGCTCCTGAAATGCTCCCAACGAAGCATTCAGGTTGGGGCAGTTTATTGTTCTTCAGTCTTTGGAGAGTTTCTTGTTTCATCCTGATAGCCTTCTGTTGCAGCCAGAACATCTGTCTGCTGCCAAGACTGTCAAAGCTCACCAGATTTTATCCTCGCAGCACATCTGTAGGAGGTGCACAGCACTGGTAGCAATGCTGGTCCACAGGCACTGAGGAAGTCTGGAACCGAAGTAGCATGTTCTGTCTTCCCCAGCCATAAGGCAGTTGTAAGCCCCCAAACGCAGGCAGAGGTGCAGAAAGCTCTCCAGCAGCTCTAGACACATTGATTCCAAACGAGCTACCTCAGCAGGCCTCGCCTGGGCTCTTCTCATGGGTTGAGGCTGGGTGCCTTCAAGAACCAGGTGAGTCTTGCAGGAGGCCCAGAGCTTCCAGGAGTGGGCAGGAAATTGTAATCCCCTGTTGTTTCCTTCCCACAATGCCTGCATCTGGCCTTTGTAAGGGGATGTCGCAAGCTGCCCCTGGCCCTCTCCCTCCTTTCTCCTTCACGATGCTGCTCCTTACCTTTGTGGTTTCAGGGGAGTGAGGCCAAGAGCAGGCTTGGCAGGGGCTGGAGCTGGGGAGCTCAGTTTTAGCTGCACCACAGGGGTTTGGTAATGGGGGGGTGCAGAGAGGTATGTTGGGGGGGGCCATGCATGGCCTCATTTTGGCCTGGTTTGGGTGGAAGTTGGGAAAGCTTTGGCTTAAGGGGCTTCTGTGTTAGGCTCAGACTATGGCTTTTGTGTATCTTATGTGCTTTGCACCGTAGCATGTAGTTCATGGATAGCAGCTCCATTTCAACTTTCCAGCCCAGGTGTGGAGTGCTTTGCTGCTTTCAGAGGAGTTAGAAAGACTGCCATGCTCCCTTTTAGCCCAAGACAGCTCTTGGACTGGCCAACCCATGGCTGAGCATGAATGGCCAACCCATGGCTGAGCATGAATGGCCAACCCATGGCTGAGCATGAATGGCCAACCCATGGCTGAGCATGAATGGCCAACCCATGGCTGAGCATAACTGGCCAACCCATGGCTGAGCATGAATGGCCAACCCATGGCTGAGCATGAATGGCCAACCCATGGCTGAGCATGAATGGCCTACCCATGGCTGAGCATGAATGGCCAACCCATGGCTGAGCATGAATGGCCAACCCATGGCTGAGCATGAATGGCTTGCATGCATTTGGAATCAAGACCCAGACTTCATCTCCTCTGGCAAAGGCTTCTGCAGGTATTTCCTGAAATCACAGTATCACAGCATCACAGTATCACCAAGGTTGGAAGAGACCTCAAAGATCATCGAGTCCAACCTGGCACCACAGACCCCATGACTAGACCATGGCACCAAGTGCCACATCCAATCCCCTCTTGAACCCCTCCAGGGACGGTGACTCCACCACCCCCCTGGGCAGCACATTCCAATGGCGAATGACTCTCTCTGTCAAGAACTTTCTCCTCACCTCCAGCCTAAACCTCCCCTGGCACAGCTTGAGACTGTGTCCTCTTGTTCTGGTGCTGGCTGCCTGGGAGAAGAGACCAACCCCCACCTGGCTACAACCTCCCTTCAGGTAGTTGTAGAGAGCAAGAAGGTCTGCCCTGAGCCTCCTCTTCTCCAGGCTAAGCAACCCCAGCTCCCTCAGCCTCCCTCATGAAGGCCATGTGATAGCTCTTTCTGAAGACACAGCAGCTTCCTTTTGGTCCTTTCTCCCCTCTCATTTTTACCCATTGCTCTTCAGGTCATTAGAAGTGATGATTTACAGATCAGAGACAACATTCAGTGATCACCTCATCGCTGTTTGAAACCTCTGCACAGGGAACTCCGCTCTCACTCCTGCTGGCTTCATGCTTAATAAACTCCTGTCTGGAGGGTGAGGGGAGCAGACACTGTTAGCAGAGCAGCAGCCCAGCAGCTGCCCTGGTGCTGCAGAGCCTGTCTCTGGCTGGTTTGCTCTTCAAGCACCACGCCTGTTAGGAAGAGCTCTATGACAAGCTTGCATCATGTTGGATTAAATCAGCTCCTGGCAGTTTTTTCTCAATATCTCCAGCAGCAAATATTATTAATTAACTGTAAGGTTTGAGAGCTCTGACAGCTTCTGAAATGGAAGAGAACAAGTTCCTCAGGGCAAGAGCTAAGGAATTCATTCTGCAGTGAAGTCCATGCCAGTGCAGTGCTGTGGTTTTGTACTTTGTGTTGCATTCTGCAGTTATCAAACTCCTATCATCCAGCTCATGTTCACTGTCTGGACACGAGGACTGCTTGAGTGTAAGGGCAGCACGTAGGTGAGATGTCCACACAGAATGGAAGCAAAGCATTGAGCAAGGAAGTCACTCAGACTAGCAGCAACCTTTGGCTATGATCTGCTCCCTTCCTTCTCTGTCACAGCAGGATCAGTTCTGCCTTTGCTGTTTGCAGCATCTGGGCCCAGATCTCCCCAGCTCCAGAGGTGCCCTGGGCTGCACCCTCTGCTTCCCACTGTAAATGTAACCTGCTCTCTCACCTGAGCTTTTTGTGCCATGGATTAAACTCATTGCTCTTTGCTGCTTTATCTCCAAGCTAGAGGACGGGAGATTCAGATTAGATGTCAGGAGGAAGTTCTTCCCCATGAGGGTTGTGAGAGAGTGGCACAGGTTGCCCAGGGAGGTGGTGGAAGCCTCATCCCTGGAGGATTTGAAGGCCAGGCTGGATGTGGCTGTGAGCAACCTGATCCAGTGGAGGATGTCCCTGCTGAGTGCAGGGGGGTTGGACTGCATGAGCTTTGGAGGTGCCTTCCAACCCAGCCCATTCTGGGACTCTATGCCTCTCTAAAGAAGGGGGAAAGAAAAGAGCACTAAGGGTGGAGTTTTAAGGCATGCCTGGGGAAAGGGTTGGTCTGGGGCTTTTTGGTATGCATTGTGTATTCTGGATTTGGTGTGCTTGATATGCTTTGGACTGTAGCATGCAGCCTATGAATAGCATTTCCATTCCAGCTTTCCAGCCCTGTCCAATCCACCTGTGGAGTCTTTTCATTAACTACTCTGAGAAAGAGTTGAGGAGAGCTTGTCTTGGTCCCTTAACCCAAGACAAGGCAATTACAAACACCAGAAAAAACACTTTTCAAACCCATCTCTAGGCCTCTTAGGTCTCCAGTGGGATCATTTGGGACTTGAAAGTCTGTGTCAGTTTTAGGCTGTGCCTAGAAAATTTTCCACAGATCTTGAACAGAAAGTGGTTGAATGTCAGTAAGTTGGCATTGGATGTAAAAAGGACACTAGTGATAAGGTCTAAACAATACCATTGGGCAGATATCTAACATGAAGTTAGGAATGTAAAGTAACTTCCTCTCTTTTTGCTTCCTTCCCTCTGGCAGATACTAACTTGTGCTTCTCCTGGCTTTCCCAACCTTGGCTGTATTCTTTGGGGTGGTTGAGTACTAACCAACTCTCTGCTCCTCCTCTTGTCCTCTGTACAGGGGGTAGGGAAGGGAGCAGGGAAGGGGAAGCCATTGGTAACCTCCTGGCTTTGTCCACGGGGGATTCTTGTATGTTAACTTTGTGTATCTTGAACATGCCTTAAAATCCCACCCTCAGTGCACCCTTAATCCCACTGGAGCATGCAGTGATGATGCCAACACTCTGTAAGTTGTTACAAAAATAAATGTCTGTGTGGATCCACGGAGTAACCATTGACAACTGAAGTTCCATCTTGTTCAGCTCACTGCTCCAGCCTGGGAAGCACATTCTCCCAGGCAATCATGTCTCAAATGCACTGTCTAATTAATCTATTAATAATACAGGCAAACAGTTGCCAGTCTGGTAGTGCAATCTCCCCCTTGTGCAGTCTCTCTAGAGCAGAGCAGCTATTTCGATGCAATTGAACCGAAGAGGTTTTTGCAATGATTTGTTAACAGCAACTTGTAGGGCAGCAACTAGTTGGTGCCCCAACGAAACACTGCTGCCTCTCAGGGCTTCTGTTCTGAGGCAAGGGCTGAGGCCAACAGGGGGAGGTTTAACAACCCCCATGCAGTGCTACAGACTGGGGGATGAGGAGTTGATCTGCTGGAGGGCAGAGAGGCTTTGCAGAGGGACCTGGACAGGCTGGACAGATGGGCAGAGGTCAAGGGCAGGAGATTGAACACAGCCAAGTGCCAGGTGCTGCACATTGGCCACAGCAACCCCAGGCAGTGCTACAGGCTGGGGGCAGAGTGGCTGAGAGCAGCCAGGCAGAGAGGGACCTGGGGTTGACAGCAGCTGAACATGAGCCTGCAGTGTGCCCAGGTGTCCAAGAAGGCCAATGGCATCCTGGCCTGCATCAGGAAGAGTGTGGCCAGCAGGAGCAGGGAGGTCATTCTGCCCCTGTACACTGCACTGCTTAGGCCACACCTTGAGTCCTGTGTCCAGTTCTGGGCCCCTCAGTTTAGGAAGGAGGTTGAGCTGCTGGAAGGTGTCCAGAGAAGGGCAACAAAGTTGGTGAGGGGTTTGGAACACAGCCCTGTGAGGAGAGGCTGAGGGAGCTGGGGTTGCTTAGCCTGGAGAAGAGGAGACTGAGGGGTGACCTTCTTGCTCTCTACAACTCCCTGAAGGGAGGTTGTAGCCAGGCAGAGGTTGGTCTCTTCTCCCAGGCAGCCAGCACCAGAACAAGAGGACACAGTCTCAGGGCTGCGCCAGGGCAGGTTTAGACTGGATGTTAGGAAGAAGTTCTACACAGAGAGAGTGATTGCCCATTGGGATGGGCTGCCTGGGGAAGTGGTGGAGTCACCTTCATTGGAGGTGTTCAGGAGAAGACTTGCTGGGGTGCTTGGTGCCATGGGTTAGTTGTTTGGGTGGTTTGGATTGGTTGACAGGTTGGACACGATGATCTAGAGGGTCTCTTCCAACCTGGTTTATTCTATTCTATTCTACATGCTGAAAAAAATCCTGAGTGGCTGGAGAGCAGCTGGCAGAGAGGGACCTGGCAGTGCTGGGTGACAGCAGCTGGAGAAGAGCCAGCTGTATGCCCAGGGGGCACAGAAGGTAAATCGGGAGGGGAAAGGTTCAGAGAGGTTCGGAGAGGAGAGGAGAGGTTCGGAGAGGAGAGGAGAGGAGAGGAGAGGTTCGGAGAGGAGAGGAGAGGAGAGGAGAGGAGAGGAGAGGAGAGGAGAGGAGAGGAGAGGAGAGGAGAGGAGAGGAGAGGAGAGAGAGGAGGAGAGGAGAGGAGGAGAGGAGAGGAGGAAGGTCTCAGTGCTTCACATTCATTTATTCTGTATTGATTACAGCACTCATTCTGTGAAAGTGCTGTGCATGAACTCCACCATAAGAATCTATTCCTAATGTAGCTTTCCTGCTGGCCTTCACTAATTGGAAGCAGTGATGCATCTGGCACAGGGCTGCTCTTCTTGTAACCACATATTGACAGGCAGAGCTGGCACTGTGTGCTTTGTAGCAGAACCTGGCAGAGGTAAATTCCATGTAACTAGCTGAAGGCAGTAACAAGAAACTTCTCAGTTCCACACTAAAGGTACCGGAGACTGCCAACACCCGGGTGCAATAAACCTTCAGGATGCTGCTTTAAATCCACATCCTCTACACTGCGTTTCTCCAGGAAACTTAAGAGTCAGTTAAGAGCTACTTCCCTTTCCATCCCTTAGTGCAGCCTTCGAAACCCGTGGAAGCCGACAGCAGCCCTTACCCGGACGCGAGCTTAACCCCAGCCCAGGCACGGTACGAGCTCCCTACGCCGGCGCTGAGTCGCACTTTTGCCCCTCGATCGCTGCTGATCGATGCTGTTCCGGGCTCGCCACCACCCCAGCCGCAAGGAGGTCTCCGCAGGCCTCCTGTCCCGCCTCGGGGGTTCTCTCCCTTACCCCACTGGATCGTCCGTCCCTGCTCTCGGGCGCCGGAGAGCAGCGAGGGAAGGCAGCAGCAATCACTGTGATTGATAAGCACGCTTCAGCTTTATGGCCCGGATACACAGCTTATATAGCATCGCAGCTAAACATGCACAAGCCTCACTAGTCTAGTGGCCTCTGACTGAAGGCAGCATTATAATATCCAGCCCACCTGCAATTAGGTCTGTGTACAACATCAAAGGCTCTGTGTACATTCCCAGGAAACTCCCTTCTCACTAGCTCTTCCCTTCCCATCCAATTATCTTACCTAGCTCTCCCTTTCCCATCCAGTTATCTCACAAACACACAGCTGCGAGAACAGCTACGAGCCATAGTGACCTTGCTGCTTCAGCAAGGCAGCTAACTATGAGCAGTAAACACCAATATGGAGTAAGGCCTACACATTCTGCTCAAGCAGCTGTTCCACAGAGACATGTCCCTTAGATTTAAGCCATTCTACAACACCCGGCTCTGTCAGAGTTCCTCTCCTGGGCTGTGGTGTCCCTTGTTCATAGAATCATAGAATGACCTAGGCTAGAAGAGACCCTGGAGGTAATCTAATCCAACCTCCCTGCCATGGGCTGGGACACCTCTCAACTGGACCTTGTTAACATTCCCCACCCTCTTTGCCATCCCATCTTCATTTAAAGACTACGTTCAGCAGCGTGTCTCCTGTGTCTTTGCCTTTCAAAATGCGTCAGAGCTTGAACATGATTTAAAACAACTTCAACAACTGGTTTGTCTAAAACTAGGTGAAGCACCTGAGGAGCCTGAGCGTACACAAGTCTGTGGGACCTGATGAGATGCATCCCAGAGCCCCGAGGGGACTGGCTGATGGAGTTGCCAAGCCTCTCCCGTGCCATTGGAACAGTCCTGGCAGTCAGGTGCAGGCCCTGGGCAAAGACCCACCCATGGTGAGAGAGGTGGAGAGGAGAACCCTGGGAACTGCCAACCTGCCAGCCTCACCTCTCTGCCTGGGCAGGGCATGGAACAGATCCTCCTAGGAGCTCTGCTCAGGCCATGGAGGACAGGGAGGTGGCTGGAGACAGCCAGCAGGGCTTCCCCAAAGGCAAGTCCTGCCTGAGAACCTGGTGGCTTCCTACAAGGCAGTGACTGCATCAGTGGGCAAGGGAAGGACCCTGGGTGTCACCTGGCTGGGCTTCTGCAAGGCCTTTGACACAGTCCCCAAGACCCTTCCAGGCTGGAGAGCTGTGGATGTGATGTGTGGATGCTTGGTGGGTAAGGAGTTGCCTGGATGGTCTCATCCAGAGGGCAGTGCCCAATGGCTCCATGTGCAGATGGTGACAAGTGGTGTCCCTCAGGGGCCTGTACTGGGACCAGGGCTGCTCAGCATCCTCATCAGTGCTGCAGAGAGTGGGACCAGGACAGCCTCAGCAGGTCTGCAGATGGCACCAGGCTGAGTGGTGCAGCTGATATGCCAGAGGCAGGAGATGTCCTCCAGAGGGACCTGGACAGGCTGGGGGTGAGCTGAGGTGAAATTCATGAGGTACAACAAGGCCAAGTGCAAGGTCCTGCCCCTGGGTGGGGACAATCCTCCTTATCAGTGCAGGCTGGGGGTGGTGAGACTGAGAGCAGCCCTGCAGAGAAGGCCTTGGGGGTGCTGGTGGGGGAGAAGCTGGACAGGAGCTAGCAATGGGCACTGGCAGCACAGAAGGCCAAGGGCAGCCTGGGCTGCATCCAAAGCAGCTTGGCCAGAGCTGGAGAGAGAGGATCCTGCCCCCCTGCTCTGCTCTGGGGAGACCTCACCTGGAGGAGCTCTGGGACATGCAACACAGGAAGGCCATGGACCTGCTGGAGAAGGTCCAGAGGATGCAGGGCCATGAAGATTATGAGAGTGCTGACTGGGCCTGGCCCCCTGGCTGTCCTGTATGTGGTGTGTGATGACACTCAAGATGGTCTCCTCCATGGCCTCTCCTGGCACCCAGGTCAGACTGACAGCTCTGTAACTCTTCCCTTCATCCTTTCTTCTAGATAGGAGTCACATTTGCTACCCTCCACTCCACTGGGACCTGCCCTGACAGCCAGGACTGCTGAAAATGGTAGAAAGAGGCTTGGTGAGTACCTCCTCCAGTAGCCTTGGGTGCAACCCATCCAGCCCCATAGCCTTGAGTGTGCTTCAGGGAGTGTGTTTAGCTTCTGTTTGACATTGCCTTGTCCCTAGGGATCCTTGGCAGGCACATGCAATGCAGCTCCAGGTGATGGATGTTTTCCTCCTGATGGCATTCTGAAGCTACAGAGCACACAGCATTCCAGGAGCCATGGAAGAGCTGTGATGCTTGGCAACACTCATTTTGTTTCATCCCCACCACAGCCCAACCCGGGAAAGCTGCTCCCAGCACTGCTAACATTTACTCCTCTGGAAGTCACCCAGTCCAGCATCCTGCTCCAGGCTGCGAAGAAGGAAGACAGGAGCAGTGATGAGAGCTGGCTGGTAAAAAGCACTCTCCCAGCAGAGATTTGTTTTTAGTCAGGTGGCAAAATATCTGCCTGCAAAGGGAGCAGGTTTCTGGGGAGTCTGTGGGCAGACCTTGCTCAGGTGGTGGCAGGTTGCAGATTCTCCACCAGCTGGCCTGGAGCCTCTCCCAAGCTGGTGGAGGAGAGCAGCTCCTCCTAACCAGCTTCTAGCAGCTTTCAGCTTTGCATAGGAATGAACAGGAAGAGCACAACTGTTCCTCCCAGCACAGAACAGAGACATCTCTTCTCCTGGCTCAGATAAAACAAGTCTCTCCCAGACACTTCTCCACAGCATGTGGCTAAGATCTTCCCCTTACTCTGTTTTTGCCATGTTGTGAGGGTAACCTTACTGTTGTCTGACAGCTTGTCTGGCCCTCCAAGCCACACAGCACACACACTAAGTGCTCTGTGAAAGCCAAGCCTTGCACATTGCCACCCCAGGCCCTGTAGGCTGGCTTGACGATGCAGACACCTCCTCCCTCACAGCCCTTGGTGCAGGATGGAAGCAGAGGAATGCAAGCAAAAATCTTCTCATTTGGAGGTCAGATCTGGAAACAGAGGGAGCACAAAGTCACAGACTGTGGGATAAATGGTCTCAGTGAAATTAAATCCCATTGCTTCTTCACACTCTTGTGTGTTTATAGCCATTCACAATCTTGGGAGAGGCAGCTGGAAGCAGTACCAGTGGGGATTTACTTCTGCAATGCTGAGGGCTGGCCCTCTGGTCTCTCTCAGGGCCCTGCAGGCTGTATCCAGAAGGGGTTTCAGTGTCCTAGGGAGTGATGGGTGCTGATGGTGTGTGCAGATCTGATGATGGGGACCTCAACTGGCCATATGCTCTACAGGCTCAGCCCATAGGGAAATCATTGCCTAATGGATAACACACATCTGAAACAGCTGCTGCCTTAGAAGAAGTAAATCCATCACTTAATACTCCCAGGAAGAGCAAATCAGCACTTGATTCTTCAAAGTGTTGGATTTGGAGAGGGACCTGGGGGTGCTGGGTGGCAGTCACTGAGCATGAGGCAGCAGTGCCCAGGGGGCCAAGAAAGCCAAAGGCATCCTGGCCTGGGTCAGAAGCAGGGTGGGCAGCAGGGCCAGGGAGGGGATCATCCCCCTGTGCTCAGCACTGGGGAGGCCACAGCTGCAGTGCTGTGCTCAGCTCTGGGCCCTCCCTGCAGGAAGGACATTGAGGGGCTGGAGCCTGTGCAGAGCAGGGCAGCCAGGCTGCAGCAGGGCCTGGAGCCCCTGGGCTAGAGGAGGGGCTGAGGGAGCTGGGGGTGTTGAGGCTGGAGCAGATGAGGCTGAGGGAGACCTCCTTGCTCTCTGCAGCTCCCTGCAGGGAGGTTGCAGTGAGGAGGGGACAGCCTCTGCTCCTTGGTGCCAAGCCCCAGGAGCAGAGGCAATGGTTCCAAGCTGCCCCAGGGGAGGCTCAGGCTGGCTGCTAGGAAATCTTTCTTGCCTGGAAGGGTTCTCAGGCATTGGGATGTTGTGGCCAGGGCAGTGCTGGAGTGCCCATCCCTGGAGGTGTTGAAGCAGTGTGTGGAGCTGGTGCTTAGGGCCATGGTTTGGTGCTGAGCCTGCAGTGCTGGGTGGGGGTTGGACTGGCTGAGCCTGCAGGTCTCTTCCAATGAAAGATGTGTTCTGTGATCCTGTGATTCACTTTTAGCTGTGAGGCAGAGTATCTGCTGTGCTTGATCCACACACCTGACTGTCTTTGTAAGTGGAACAAAGCCCCTGCATGCCAAAATTAAATGGGATTTAGTCTACAGGAAATTGGGATTTTCCAGCTTTGTTGAAGGATTCTTTGTGGAAGACAGAAGTCCCTCAGCAGGGGATCCCCCATCATTTTCTGCTTAGTTGTGGCACACAAGGAGGAGGTGAAGGCTGGAAGTTCTCCTAAAATAAGAGTACTCACTGTCCCTGCCAGCTGAGGAAGGGCCTATCTCTGGAATATTAAAATGCCTGCAGAAGATTCCCTCTGGCTTAGCTTTGCTGAAGCCCAAGCCTTTGGTGGTCAAGCAAAGTCATCTCTTCAGAGTGCTCCCCGGGTAGCATTCTTGTTTTCTACCGAATTCAGCCTTCAGCAGCTTCAGGCCTTGCTCAGGCCCTGTGAGACCCAGGGAAGCAAGCAACAAGGAGCTGCTGTTCAGACCACCACTTTTCCTCTTCACTGCCTAGCTAACCTTGTTCTCTTTCTAGATTGCAGAGCAGGCCAACGTCACTGATGCACCTGCACATGGAACTGCAACACCTGAAGCTGAAATGCCTGTAAGGCATCACAAGAGCTGCATTTCTTAAGGCAGCTGTGAACTCAAGATTCCTTTTGCATGCTCAGCCAAGAGAAGCTAACCTTGGGGCTCCAGACTCGTTAAGACCCCTGAAAAGATCTTCTTTGCCAAAGAACATTTTCACTTCCAGGCCCCCATTCCAAAATTCCCACAAATGAAACAACCCCCAGACCAAGTTCTGCTTAAAATGGCTCCCAGTGTAGTGGGAACTTTCGGGTAGGGTTGTATGGAATGGTGATGGAAGGTCATCTGAAATCAACAGGATGCAAAGTTGGTAGGGGACTTTGCAGAAGGATTCATCAGGAGACGAAAAACATTCTTCTGTGAGGACAGTTACCTTGCTCTCTGAGTTTTGGGTGGTTAGATGTCAAACACCTGCAACTGTCACCAAAAGGAGAGGACTAGACAGTGAGAGACAACTCCCTGTCTTCATTTAAGGAGTGGAGGAGGACAGGCTCAAAAACTACTCTCAAAGTAATTAAAGAGGAACTCCACACAGGGTTGGATAGAAATGCAGAACATATTGGAAGTGCTGCTCATAAACTCCATGCTACAGTGTAAAGCAGACACAAAAGCCATAGTCTGGGCTTAGCACACAAGCCCGTGAAGCCAAAGCTTTCCCCAAACCTCCAGGCCAAAAACTCAGGCCTCCAATATCCCCCTCCCCCTACTAAACCCCTCTGCACCCCTATTACCAAACCCTGCTTCAGGCCCCTGCCAAGGCCACACAAAGCAAGATAAGGGAGCTGCATTGGGAGAGGGAGGGAAAGGGAAAAAGGAAAAGGGGAAGGAACAGCCTGTGCTGTCCCCTTATAAAAGCTAGAGGAGACTCAGGGGTGACCTTATTGCTCTCTACAGCTACCTTAAGGGAGGTTGTAGACAGGCAGAGGTTGGTCACTTCTCCCAGGCAACCAGCACCAGAACAAGAGGACACAGCCTCAAGCTGCGCCAGGAGAGGTTTAGGCTGGAGGTTAGGAGGAAGTTCTACACAGAGAGAGTGATTGCCCATTGGAATGTGCTGCCCAGGGAGGTGGTGGAGTCACCTTCACTGGAGGTGTTCAGGAGGAGACTTGCTGGGGTGCTTGGTGCCATGGTCTAGTTGATTAGATGATGTTGGATGATAGGTTGGACACGATGATCTTGAAGGTCTCTTCCAACCTGGTCTATTCTATTCTATTCTATTCTATTCTATTCTATTCTATTCTATTCTATTCTATTCTATTCTATTCTATTCTAGATGCAGGCATTCTGGGAATGAAATAGCAAAATTACAATCTCCTGCCCACCCCTGGGCCTGCGGGAAGTCTGTAACTTTCTGGTTGTTAAAGGCACCCATGTCAAACCACGACACTCCCTCAACTGCCACCACTCCAGGTTTGAGATAGCCTCAGAGTATCGAAGGGATATTGAGCAGACTATAAAGGAGAGGAGTTGGAAGAAGGAAGGAAGTCAGAATGAGAGACTGTGAAACTCACAGCTCTGTATCTATGTAACATACCTGTAGACAACAAGAAGGAAATTATATGGGCCATGGAGGTGCTGGAGAGAAAAGTTTAGAGTCATACAGGGGCTGTAAGGGAAAGAGGAAACAGGGAGCCCAAAGCATTGATTGACTGAGTGCTGGGGAGATTAATTGAAGGAATAGAATGCACAGGGGCAAAGTCTCCCTGGAATTACAAAAGAAAGGACAATTCTGGGCCCAGAAAGTAAAAGAGAGAGGTCTGAGGAGATGCAAATATCAGTGCTGAGGACTGGTTCAGACATAGGCTTATTTAAGCAAGAGAGGAAATAGCCATGCATGAGAATGAAGAGAGCAAACCAGGGACGACAAGGAGGTCTCAAAGCAAATTACTTTTAAGGGTTTCAAGAAACTAAAAGCGGAGATGGGAGATGAAAGGTGGTTGGGAAAGTCTTGCTTTGTATTTATTGGGAGCATTGGCGCTCAAAGCTGAGCTGACAGGCAGGAGTGAGGGACTCGATAGAAGGATGTGATTTTATGGCTTACAGGAACAAGTAGCCAGAAGGAAAAACAAATCTAAATTGGTGCAAGGTCTCCCAGTTTACTCAGGAAAAAATACAATGTTTTCCCTGTTAATTACTAGGGACAGTTCTTGAAATGCAACAGCTTGTTTTAAAGAGCATATGGTAGGGGGTGCTAGGCAAAGGCAGCAGACAATGTGTTACTAAAAGAAGATCTCTTTTACATAAGGAGCCATATCTGATCCAAATTTACCCACATCCTAGCATGGAAATGGGTGTTTCAAATGATGCCATCCAGAAGATTCATGTTCAGCCAGGTATGCACACCCAGGCCCTCAGACGGCACATCCGTGGCAGCTTGACTCGCAGATGTGCAGGAAGAGGCAGAGGAAGGGCAGGCAGGAGGTTGCTCTGATCAGTGTTGTGCTAACGTGGCTGTGGTAAGCGATGTGCTAACCCAGCCTGGCCACATGCTGAGGGCAAGAAATGGTGCTGCTGGCTGGAAGCTTCTCGAAGCTCTGCAAGCACAGGGCTTACTCCTTTCACATGAAAAAGAAACTCCCTGTCCTGCCTTCCTTAAGCTCCCTTTGAAGGCTTGGGTTTATTTTTCAGCTATGCTATTTTTATGGCATTAGGGCTTTACATCTCTGCAGCAACATGGCTCTCTTAACTCTCTCACTGCCGCCTTTTGTCAGCTGCCTCCCAGCTTGATTTCCTTTGGCAGAGGATGAAGAAGTTTCTGATCCACCCTCCCTCATCTCCACCCAAACCCTTTTGTAGGTGAGACGCAGGGGAAAGCTGGCAGCACTCTGCACTTCCCTCATGAAATTACTTCTGCTTTGGTAACAAAGTCACAAATGAGCCATGCCACAGAATGGATGAATGGGTTCTATTAAAATCAAAAGCTAATTAGGAATGCCAATCTTTGCAGCAGCCTTGAGCAGAGGGGAGGGCTGAAGGGGGCAGAGCCTGGCAGTGGAAATGATGTGGGAGATGTCCCACAGTGGGGTCTGCTCTGGGGATAGGCAGCCAAACTGCTGGCTGTGTGGGCTGGGTAAGACATGATGCATGTATGAGCCCCACGTCAGTTGGGATGAGTGGAACAGGTTGCCCAGGGAGGTGGTAGAAGCCTCATCCCTGGAGGTTTTTAAGGCCAGGCTGGATGTGGCTGTGAGCAACCTGCTCTAGTGTGAGGGGTGCCTGCCCATGGCAGGGGGGTTGGAACTGGATGATCCTTGAGGTCCCTTCCAACCCTGACAGTTCTGTGATTCTATGAGTGAGGGGTGCCAGGGGGTCTAAGTGCAAGGGCAAGAGGGGCTGGCAGAGCCTGCAGCTGGAGGGACTCTGTGCTGTCAAGAGGTGCTGGGAGAGGTACCTCCAAGGAGAAGTGGCTTCCTTGGCAGCCACCGTGTTCAGATGACTGCATTCATGCTGTGTGTGACCCCAGCTCTTTGTTGAGGTTGCACAGGGGGAGCTGGGATGAGGAGCACAGTCCCATCAGCACACTTCAGTTTTGCAGGGGAACCAAAAACCTGTGAGCCTTGGTCTGCAGCCAGCAGGGAAACCAGCCCACAGGTTGCATGGCAGAGATGATACTGTGCTCTGGAACCTGGAGCAGATTCAAGGTGAGAATTTTAGGTGCTGTAGGTTGAGAATGGATGACTAATATTTCCTGGTTTAAAAATGAAGTTGAAGCAGAAGTCACGGCAGCTTCGAAATAACAGCAGGTCCCAAAGGAAGCCATCCCCTTCCCAGTTCTGCAGGCACTGTACTGACTCTAATCAGCAAAGGGAGTGAGCGTTAATGCTCTAAGCCCTAGCCTTCAGACACCATCTTTCTATGGACTTGAGCCCCTTAAATCCTTTCTCTTGTGCCTGACACCTTCTTCTCCCCCTGACTGCACCGTTTCTGCCAGAGAGCTGGCAACACTTACAGCTGCTTGTGAAGAACAGGCTCAGAGACGCAGAACTTCCCTGAAGGTGAGCCATGGCTTATACCAAGTTAGCACCTCAGTACCCATCCCACTCTTCACTTAGCTGACAGCGTGCTTCAGGCAGCTCTTTGCTGCACACAGAGGCTCATCTGTACAGCAATATTTACTAAGAGACTCTGCATAGCTCTGGAGAGGTCATACCCCCAAACAAAAAATTATTCACAGGGGTCTCTCTCTTTCCCTCTCCTGATGCATCTTCTCCCCGCAGGCTCTTGCAGTGCAAAGTGCTTTTCCTTTGTGAGTGGCAGTTTCCATACCAACCTTGCTTTCTTAAGCACACTCTAAAGAGCTGAGCTGAAAAGGCTGAGGTTGAACCTGGCAGCAGCTGCACCCTGTGTTGGCTACCACTCTGGGAGTGCAGCCTCCATGCTCAGAGGTGTTCACTACATCAGGAGCATAGCTCCTTCACGACACTCCCAGTGCCTGGTGAGGTGTCTACGAAATGCACAGGGGCAGCCAGACACAGAGGAATGGAAATCACTGCTGTAAGAGGGGACACATCGCACCAGAACAAGAGGACACAGTCTCAAGCTGTGCCAGGGGAGGTTTAGGCTGGAGGTTAGGAAGAAGTTCTACACAGAGAGAGTGATTGTCCATTGGAGTGGGCTGCCCAGGGAGATGGTGGAGTCACCTTCATTGGAGGTGTTCAGGAGGAGACTTGATGGGGTGCTTGGTGCCATGGTTGAGTTGATTAGGTGGTGTTGGATTGGTTGATAGGTTGGATGTGATGATCTTGAAGGTCTCTTCCAACCTGGTTTATTTTCTATTCTATTCTATTCTATTCTATTCTATTCTATTCTATTCTATTCTATTCTGAAATAGCCAATAGGAAGTGCTAAAAAGGAAGTTTCTTCCAGATTTAGACATCTGCTCCTTCTCTGGCCCCAGACTCCAGAAACACCTGTGAGGTTCACGGACCATCGCTGTCTCTTCAGTCACCCCTTTGGGTAAAGATGACCAGCTCCCTTTGTTTCTATGCAAAGCATGGTCAGCAGCAGCAGCATCTTGTCAGAGAGTCAGACCAGTTCAGGTCTGGTCCTTTCCAGCATGAGGCAGATTGAGCTCCTTTCCCAGCACACTTGGGTTAAATACTGATCCATACCACTCCGGGGACGAGCCTCCTGCCTGCTACACGTTCCCTGCTGTGCAAAAACAGTGGGAAGGTTTTGAGGGTCAGAGGGAGAGACTGTAGGAGAAAGCACGATGTTGTAAAGCTGTAAAGATAGCATTCAGCGTGGAGGGCCTTCCCTCAAGCCTTGCTGCAAGATGTGAGCAAGCAGGCATTAAACAGTTGTCACCCAGCCGCGCTGCGTAACAGACACGATGCAGTCATCAAGAACTAAACCCCGGGAACCTTCATGAAAACCAAATGCTGTAAACACCTCTACATTCATGTTTCTGAGCAGAAGATCGCTCACTGAAGCCTTCTCTCCTGCTCTAGCTGCTATTTCCATCTGCATGCCTCACATCAAAGCCATCTTTACAGTTTTCCCTTTGGCAGCCCATTTCCAGCCCCTCTCAGATACAGCTCCAGGCTTTTCCTGTCTTTCAACCCTACCCTTCATCCCTTTGTAGGTGCTTAAACTCCCTTGCATATCTGCACCTCATTTCCCCGGGGATAGATGCTTTGAATTTCAGCTTTGGCTGGTGGCTCTGGGAAGGTCTTCCCTCCCTGCCTTGCTGCTAATCCAAGGCAGCTCCCCGAAAGGCTCAGATCCACCATCCCAGGCGGCCCCTGTCCCTCTCGTCCTGCACGCAGTTCTTTCCCAGGTGATCAGTTGGGGTATTTTTTAAAGCGGTTTTGAAAAGCAGTATTTGCTAGGTAGGGTGCCTTCAATCCAGCCATCAAAACTGTGCTCATTATATTTTCAAAGGAAAGCAATTCTCAATCACGCTGGCTAAATTATTCATGGGAACGCCAAATTGGCTCTGCCGCTCGGAAAACAGGCAGCTCGGCCCGGCCCTCGCGCGTGCTGGGCAGCCACCCTGCCCGGCAGCCACCCTGCCCGGCAGCCCCCTGCCAGGCAGCCACCCTGCCCGGCTGACACCCTGCCCGGCTGACACCCTGCCCAGCAGCCACCCTGCCCAGCAGCCACCCTGCCCGGCAGCCACCCTGCCCAGCAGCCGCCCTGCTCAACAGCCACCCTGCCCGGCTGCCACCCTGCCCGGCTGCCACCCTGCCCGGCAGCCAGCTGTGAGCCTCAGCGAAAAATAACCACAAAACCAAAGGGAGAGAAATCTGGAGGCAGATGTTGCATTTCAACATCCATCCCCACACTCAGCTCCGAGAACCTCGTGTGCAGAATTCACTTTCCTCGAGCTGATTCAGTTGGTAGGCAGTGACTCAGCAGCAGCAATTATCCTGGAGCAGCCAGGCAGAGTGTGTGGCTCCTTCCAACCCACTCCATGGATCATTGATCCCAGAAGTCACTCACCCAAGGCAACAGGTGGTCAGGCAGTATTGCAGGGGAGGTTTATTGATTCCATTCCTTAAATAAAGCATTCTGAAGGAAAGACTTTCACAAAAGACCTGCAGCTTCCCCAGCAGGCTGCTGGCGCGCAGCTCACTCCTGATGTAAGGCATGCCCGGAGCAAAGGCCTGGGGAGGCTGGTTCGTGGCGTGGGGACCGTGTCACACAGCACCAGCACGCCAAGCCAAGCACGGCAGTGTGAGCAGCACGTCTGCGTGGGTGTGTGACTGAGCCAAGTGCATTCACTCGGTGTCTGCTGAAAATCAAACCTTCCATCTGTATTGCACATTGGGCACAGGCTGAAGCTGTGTGTATTTACACCGGGGTTGTGCTCCAGCCAGCTCAGTGTAGTGGATGATGCTTATGGCCAGGATTGTGCCCCAAATATTTCTAGGCCGTACTCTTCTGTGCGTTAACCCTCCTTTGTTCCCCCCTCCTTTCTGAAGGCGGCAGGGGGGATCCTGGCGCCACTGAGTCCAGGTAAACTGCCTGCCTGGGCTGGTCTCACCCCTGTGGTAGGCAAGGGCCAGGCTATATGTTTGTTTCCCTGTTTATAGCATAAGCTTACACCGTATTTGGTAGCTGCCAGCTCATTGGTTAACCTTTGTGTTAGCAGCAGGTGCTCATTGGACCAGTATTCACTGGGGCACATGGTCAACAGGGGTTGTTTGGTGATGAACCCCCCCCCACATCTGTGTTCGAGCCTGTATCTGTGTGCGCACCAGTGCTGTTGTGGTTCACCTTGCCCAGGACTAAAGCCAGCGCTCCCAGAGGCTTCGTGGTACTTTGCCACCACCACCCAGCTGCCTGCAGTGCCGTGGAGAGTACCCCGTGGGATCAACCGCTGCGTGATCCATCGCTGCAGGAGAAAACCTGGTGAGCCAGCGCTGCTGAACTGCCACAGCGCCCCCGAGCGGGGAACCTCTGTATCCCGGGAGCAGCAGCAGCCCGGCGGCGCAGCCACGCGGTCGGCGCCATTCCTGTGTCCTTATGGCGGCACATCCGTGCCACGTTCCCCGGACTATAAACGTTATTGAGGGAAGACTTCCGGAGCTCTCAGCTCTCAGCCAAGCCTCTCTTCATGGAGCTTCAGTCGGGGTAGCATGCAAACCGCCCCGGGTGGGGGTCGCCGGCCACTGACCAGCCCCTCCCCCGCCGCCCTCCGGATCAGTTTCGATTCCAAGCTCTGTGAATCACTTGGTTTAAGTGCCTGTGCCTAAACATGCTGTGGAGACAGCTCCACTAACCGATACCGATACCTGTGAAGGGACCGTGCATACCCCCTGGCAGAGTCTGTAGATACAGGTATATATAAATAAACCTAACCCCTATTTTTCACTGATCTCTCTGCCACTCATTGCTGAGGGCATATTCATAACACTCAGCTCTCGCGGTCTAAGCTCTCCCATGCCACTGCAGGGCAAGACCAAACAGGTGAGCCGTGAGTTAAAGCTGATCATGCTCTGAAAGGAAAGCTCATGTGATGGGGGCCCCCACAAGGTGGGTTAAGAACCTGCCAGCTCCCAGCTGAGCTGGGCTCATAGGCCATGTGACGCTGGAGCCCCGGCTGGGTTTGGCCCAGGAGGGCCAGGAGGTATGTGCGTGATGCAGGCGCTGTAGTTTCCCAGCCAGCTCTTGGGATGCAGTGCACAGGATCTGCTGAAATCGTCTCACAGTCACACAGCTGAGCTGTTGTATCTCCTAGCTTCTCAGGGCTAAGCATCCAGGCTTTCCCCAGCTTTCCCCAGTGGTCTACCCAGCACACACAAGGGTAAGGCTTCTGCAGGGCTGCACAGAGCCACACAGATTCATACAGAATACATCCAGTGGGAAGAGACCTCAAAGATCAGCCAGTCCAGCCCTCAAAGCAGCTCACGAGGTAACAAGAAACTCCTCACACCATCACTGCAAGTCATCTCCCAGTGGTAACAGGAATCACAGGTTATGGAACTGATTCCCTCATCTTGGCGTGGGTCCAGAGGAGGACCTGAAAAGTGATCAGGAGAGTGGAGCAGCTCTGCTACAAGGACAGGCTGAGGGAGCTGGGGGTGTGCAGCCTGGAGAAGAGAAGGATCCAGGGAGACCTAATAGCAGCCTGACAGTACCTGAAGTGGCTACAAGAAGGCTGCAGAGGGACTCTTTGCAAAGGCCTGCAGGGACAGGACCAGGGGCAATGGCTTCAGACTAGAGCAGAGCAGATTGAGATTGGATGTGAGGAGCAAGTTCTGCACCAGGAGGGTGGTGGAACACTGGCACAGGTTGCCCAGGGAGGTGCTTGATGCTCCATCCCTGGGTATATTCCAGGTGAGGCTGGACAGGGCTCTGGGCAACCTGATCCGGTGGAGGATGTCCCTGCTGAGAGCAGAGGGCTTGGACTGGATGAGCTTTGGAGATCCCTTCCAACCCAGACCAGTCTGTGATTCTGTGACCTTGGTGTCCTCACTTGCAGAAACATGTTTGGGATGGGTACTGAGTGCTGGAACCCCAGCTGCAGCCTGTGCCAAGGCAGCAGTGAGCTTGCTACAGCAACAGCATGGCTGAGGGCTGTGCTGCTCTAGAGCCTCAGCTGTGGGCCAGGACTCTTCACACCAGATACTGTACAAGGCCAGACTCAAAACTGTCAGTGTGAATTTGCTGTTGGAGTGAGTGACTTGATGAATGCTGCTAGGCTCAGTTGTGGAGAGTGCAGCTTCCAGAGCCTAAGCCCTGCTATTTTTATCTTCAGTTGTTTGCTAAATAGCTAAATCAACTCTGAGGCTCCAGAGCAACCTGCTTGCAGGCTATACACTTTGCATAATTTCTGACCTTCCTTATATCTCTGCCCTCGAGGTGCACTAACAAAGTCCTGACAAAGAAGTTGAGGCGGCTGTGGAAATTCTCAGTCCTTGCAGATAATGATAGTTACAGAGATGTCTCACCAGGAAATCAAACACATCTACCCTTACAATGGATTTGTTGTTACCAACCTGTTAGTCACAGAATCACAGAGTGATGGCAGTCAGAAAGGACCTCTGGCCCAACCCTTCTGCTAAAGCAAGGTCACCTAGATCAGGTTAGCCAGGATCACAATATCCAGGTGGGTTTGGAATATCTCAGAGAAGGGAGACTCCCACAGCCTCTCAGGGCAGCCTGATCTGGTGCTCAGGCACCCTCACAGCAAAGAAGTTTCTCCTTATGTTTAAGTGAAGTCTCCCATGTCCCTGTTGTCCTTTGGCCTGTCACTGGGTACCACAGACAAGAGCCCAGCCCCACCCTCTTCACCAGCACAATACAATACAACACAATACAGTACAATACAATACACCAGGTTGAAAGAGACCTTCAAGATCATCGCGTCCAACCCATCAACCAATCCAACCCCAGCTAAACAACCAACCCATGGCACCAAGCACCCCATCAAGTCTCCTCCTGAACACCTCCAATGAAGGTGACTCCACCACCTCCCTGGGCAGCCCATTCCAATGGGCAATCACTCTCTCTGTATAGAACTTCTTCCTAACATCCAGTCTAAACCTGCCCTGGCGCAGCCTGAGACTGTGTCCTCTTGTTCTGCTGCTGGGTGCCTGGGAGAAGAGACCAACCTCTGCCTGGCTACAACCTCCCTTCAGGTAGTTGTAGAGAGCAAGAAGGTCTCCCCTGAGCCTCCTCTTCTGCAGGCTAAGCAACCCCAGCTCCCTCAGCCTCTCCTCACAGGGCTGTGCTCCAGACCCCTCCCCAGCTTCGTTGCCCTTCTCTGGACACGCTCCAAGCAAGACATGCAAGATGTCTGCAAACATCGATCAGAACCCCTCTCAGGCTGCTCTACTCCAGGCTAAACTGCCCCAGGGCCTCTCCTTGTCAGAGAGCTGCTCCAGTCCCTCAGCATCTCTGTGCTCCTCTGATGGACCTCCCACCAGCCCAAGTTGTTCAAGGCCTTATCCACCCTGGCCTTGAACACCTGCAGGCAGGAGGCAGCCACAGCCTCCCTGGGCAGCCTGTGCCAGTGTCTCCCCAGCCTCACTGGAAAGAATTTCTTCCTCATCTCCTCTCAATCTCGCCTCTCGCAGCTCAAAGCCATCGCCCCTCGTCCTGGCACTCCCAGCCCTTGTCAGAAGTCCTTTAGAGCATCTCTGAAACACAGAAAGAGCAAATGGATTCCCAGTATTTCCACACTGACCAACAGAACTCTACAAGATGCACTGCAAAACCCAAGGGCCTTGGGAAGTTTTTTCAGTGAGGGACATGAGTCTGGGGAGCGGCAGTGGAAACTGTGCAAGAGGAAGCTCTGCACCAAGGCAAACACAACATCAAGCCACCCCAAAACCTATAGAAGGCTGCAGGCACTGCTCAGGATGCTAAGTCAGATTCTCCATGGATGTTCCCCCAGTAGAGCATCATCTGATTCCAGCAAATGTCAAGGCTGCCAAGTGTTACACAGGCTGCCTTGTGCTCAGGCGTGGTGTAAGACATGCACACCTCTGGCTGTGCCTGCTTCCTGCTGCAGATGGGAGGAAGGAACAGCTCCCGACTCAGCAGTGTGCAGAGCACATGCCCCCCAGCCCCCCCTAGTTCCATGCTGCCTACTGTTGTAGGTGAAGGATGAACTGATGTACCATGGAGATGAAACTCCCCCGAGGGGTGGGAAGTCCTTGAGCACAGCCCTGTGAGGAGAGGCTGAGGGAGCTGGGGTTGCTTAGCCTGGAGAAGAGGAGGCTCAGGGGAGACCTCATTGCTCTCTACAACTACCTGAAAGGGTGGTTGTAACCAGGAAGGGGTTGGCCTCTTCTCTCTAGCAACCAGCACCAGAACAAGAGGACACAGTCTCAAGCTGTGCCAGGGGAAGTTCAGGCTGGAGGTGAGGAGAAAATTCTTCCCAGAGAGAGTCATTCGTCGTTGGACTGTGCTGCCCAGGGAGGTGGTGGAGTCACCGTCCCTGGAGGTGTTCAAGAGGGGACTGGACGTGGCACTTGGTGCCATGGTCTAGTCGTGGGGTCTGTGGTGACAGGTTGGACTTGGTGATCTTTGAGGTCTCTTCCAACCTTAGCGATACTGTGATAGTGTGTGTGATACTGTGAAGTCCCCAGAGGGAGGCTCTGCATATTGTGACATCCCATTCCCTTTCCTCTGTTGTCCCTACATTAGGAGCAGACCTTCCAGACAGCTCTCTCTTGGCTCCAGGTGCTTTGGCTCTTAGCTGCTGCCTTCTCTTTTGGCTGTGTGGGAGGGAGCCTGGCTGGCAGGAACTGATTTCTGCTGGGTACCTCAGGCCTCATCCGGGGGGGGCAGGCCAGAGCCAGTCCTGCCTGTATTCTTCCTTGTCCCCTAATGCCTTTTCTTCTTTGTTCACTTCTGTGAATGGTATTTCTATTCAACTTGCAATTCTGTGCAAGTGCTCCCATTCACTCCGTTGGGGTAAATCCTACACTGCTGTCCTGAGCCACAGGCTCAGCCTGGGACACCTGCTTAAGAAATATCAGGCATCAAATGAATCCTGGTCATAGAACTGTGACTTTTAAATGAACCTGAACATGTGCTTGCACATGTGCTGAGTTTTGCTCTTCCAGTGTCCTCTCCATGTGACAAAGATTGGTGCAGCAAATTTCCATCCAGTTGGGTAAAGAAGTCTCTCTGTTCCAACCCTGTAAAGATCTCAGCTGTAAGGTAGGTGATTGTGTAAACAGAAGTACCCAATTCCAGCAGAATTTGTTTCCCTGCACGTCTTGTTTAGCATTTTATGAAGCCATATGAAAAATGAATGAATGCACAGCCTAGTTTACATCACACCTTAGTGATTAATTATAGCATAAACACCCTGATCCTGAGGCTGAAACCGGGGGGGGGGAGGGAATACCTCAGAGACGTGTTTAATCATTTGGATCGAGTAGTGCAGTGTTTATCCCTTCCTTTTTGGTCCATTAGAGAGTAAATTAGATTTGATTCACTTACCCTGATTGGCTTTATTGTACCAGTTACAGATGAACGGCAAATCAACCTGCAATAAATCCAGCAGATGTTTAACCTGCTCAAGCAAGATCTTTACCAGTCAATTCCAATCTCAATTTACACTCAGCACTTTAACAAGGCCCTCAGGAAGCTGATCTGATTTTTCTAAAAAGCAGACACTTCATTTGTGTGTGGCTGAGGCAAGGCCTGCTGCTGGCTCCGGCGTTTCCAGGTCCAGAGTCTCTCACACCTATTTCCTGTCATCTCAATTCCTTCCTGTGCAGGGCTGTAGGGGCCCAGCTTCCCCCACAGCCATGAGGATTAGGGAAGCTGGTGTGAAAGGGAGGTTCTCCTGCCCCTCTGCTCTGTGCTGGTGAGACCACATCTGGAGTGTTGTGTCCGGTTCTGGGCTCCCCAGTTCAAGAAGGGCAGGGATATACTGAAGAGAGTCCAACAGAGGCTACAAGGAGGATGGACTGGAAGAACTGTCTGATGTGGAAACCTGGGAGCCCCGGGGCTGTCTAGTCTGCAGAAGAGAAGGCTGAGAGAGCATCTGATCAATGTCTAGCAATATCTGAGGGGTGGGTGTCAAGAAGAAGAGGCCAGGCTCTGTTTGGTGGTGCCCAGTGACAGGACAAGGGGCAATGGCCACAAACTGGAATACACTTGAACCTTAGGAAGCTGATCTGATTTTCCTAAACAGCAGGCACCTTATCTCTGTGTTGCTGAGACAAGAGCAGCCTGATGTGTTTTCAGGTCTAGAATCTCTCACAAATATTCTCTGTGATCTCAACTCCTTCCTGTGCTGGGCTCTAGGGGCCCAGCACCCCCCACAGCCGGGGGGGATTAGAGAAGCTGGTGTGAAATAAACCACGTGGCTGCTGCCCAAGGTAGGAGCACTAAATGTCACTGGGATAGAAAACAACAATTCCAGCATAAAATTATCAAATAATGGTTTGTAATGTCCTTCACTTAAAAGTCTGAACCCCCCTCACACCTGCTGCATAATGCACTGAACGGCAAGGTTCATCACATCGCTGTTTAAATTGCTGTGACCTTTAAAACCACTGCTTAATATGCACATGAGAGCCTCCAATTCGAAATACCATACCGTACTCAAACTGATCTTTCCCGTGGTATTGAGAAGCCATCAGTACCTACTGCATGAGGAAGGACAACACACATCAGCAAGCCAGCCCGGGCTGGGGTTCGTTATGCGCCGAGAAGCCCTGCCGAGAAGTCAGGTAGCTCGTTAACACAGAACAATGTCCGTGACTCCAATTGCAATGAGAGCAGGAAGGAATCCTCCCTGAGCGGGGAATGACTGCACAGCCATCCGCTGATCCCTCCCTTGCATCAGTCCCCCAGGGGAAGATGGAACAGCACCGGGTTAGTGGGGCAGTGTCAGCCCAGGCTGGGCTCTAGGCACCAGGGCTTCATAGTGAGGGATTTCTCCTCTCCACTGCCCAGCCCGGAGCCCTGCCTGTCTCACCACTTGCCCTGCTGGAGCTGGCTTCCCCTCCTTGTGCACTGACAGTGGAAGATCAGAGGAGACCCAAACCTTTTGGTTGGGTTCCCTGACTAAAGGCTCAGCAAATGAAACACAAGATCCTGGTGAAGAAAGCAAATCCAGATCCCTCCATCCAGCTCCTACAAGGCCATCTGAGGAGGTCGAGCATGCCACTGTCCCTAGGACAAAGCCCACGGGGGTGGGTCAAGGAGAGGTGTCCTCGCCCCCTGCCCGGTCCAGGCAGCCCAAGGCCTGATTGCTTGTGTGGCTGTGGGAATTATTCCAGGGTACATGAAGGAGAACTGTGTGAAACTCATGGGACATTTTAAGGGCACTGAGTGTAAAACTATGGGGCATGGAGGGGAAGGACCAAGGTGGGAAAAGGGTGTCTCAAGCATCCAGGTGAACCAGGGAAGAGTCCCACCAGTGCCAGCTGCCTCCACCATCTCTCTGCAAGAACCTTCCACCTTGACCCCACAGGCAGAGCCCTCTCACTGACCATGCAGGTGCTTCTTGCTGTGGGGAAGTTCAGTTTCTCTTTTCCTCTGCTGTAAAATCTCTTTCTCCTCCAAGGGGCAGCAGGGGATGGTATTCAGCAAACAGTTGAATACACACTCACACTGCAAACAAATAATCTGCAAACAAGGCACAGTCTGGAATGTGCTCTGACTGTTCTGAACCAAACTGTTAAAATCAGATTCTGTTCATAGATAATTTGTGAACAGCAGGGAAAGCTAAAACAGCAAATAAACTTCCATTGTGCACCATAGCTGCTGTTCCACTAGCATCTGAGTTGTCAAGCAGAAGCACTACTTCGACTCTTAAATGCCAGATCCAAACCTCCTTGCGCTGCAGTCAGGACTGGTCTGTTCAGAGGGGCTGAGGGGGGCTGCATGGGGCACCTCCAACCAAAATCCCTAGAAACCACTTCTCTGTTTTGAACCAAACAGATCACAGAATGGTCTGGGTTGGAAGGGCTCATCCAGTCCAGCTCCTCTGCACTCAGCAGGGACATCCTCCACTGGATCAGGCTGCCCAGAGCCCTGTCCAGCCTCACCTGGAATAGCTCCAGGCATGGAGCCTCAACCACCTCCCTGGGCAACTGTTGCAGTGTTCCAGCAGCCTCCTGGTGCAGAACTTGTTCCTCACACATCCATCTCAATCTGCTCTGCTCTAGTCTGAAGCCA
>CM037639.1:22375724-22439838 GCA_015227895.2 Colaptes auratus | reverse complement strand
CGTGTCCCTCCACCAGGAGAGGGAGAAGGAGGGAAGAGCAGCTGAGCTCCCCTGGGATAACCAAACAGCAAAGGAGCCAGGAGGATGGCCTGGAGAATTTATTCCTGTGAGGAGTGACTGAAGGCGATGGTTAGTGTGAGACAGAGGAGGCCGAGGGGAGACCTCCTTGGAAAGTGCTGCCCAGGGCGGCGGTGGAGTCACCAAGCCTGGAGGTGTTTCAAGGTGGTTTGGATGTGGTGCCTGGGGCTATGGCTTAGGGCTAGACTTTGCAGAGCAGGGTTCTCAGTTGGACTTGATGATCCTGAGGGTCTTCTCCAACCTGAATGTCTCTGTGGCTCTGTGGTATGGGATCACCATCCAGAAAAGCAGCAAAAGATAAGACAAGAATGAAAGATCACAGCAAGGAGAGGACTTCCTGCACAGCAGCACCACTGGCACAGCAAGCCAGGAGTCACTAATCCTTTCTTCCTCTTGCAGATAGATATTCATAGGCCAGTAAAAATCCTAAATATTAAATCTCTGGATTCAGTTCTTTTTGAAAGCATGGAGGGGAAATCATCACTTTGGCCACAGCCACCCCAGGCAGTGCTACAGGCTGGGGGCAGAGTGGCTGAGAGCAGCCAGGCAGAGAGGGACCTGGGGGTGCTGGTTGATGGGAGGCTGAACATGAGCCTGCAGTGTGCCCAGGAAGCCAAGAAGACCAATGGCATCCTGGCCTGCATCAGGAAGAGTGTGGCCAGCAGGAGCAGGGAGGTCATTCTGCCCTGTGCTCAACACTGCTTAGGCCACCCCTTGAGTCCTGTGTCCAGTTCTGGGCCCCTCAGGTTAGGAAAGATGTTGAGCTGCTGGAAGGTGTCCAGAGAAGGGCAACAAAGCTGGGGAGGGGTCTGGAGCACAGCCCTGTGAGGAGAGGCTGAGGGAGCTGGGGTTGCTTAGCCTGCAGAAGAGGAGGCTCAGGGGAGACCTCATTGCTGTCTACAACTCCCTCAAGAGAGGTTGCAGCCAGGTGGGGGTTGGTCTCTTCTCCCAGGCAGCCAGCACCAGAACAAGAGGACACAGTCTCAAGCTGTGCCTGGGGAGGTTTAGGCTGGAGGTGAGGAGAAAGTTCTTCCCAGAGAGAGAGATTGGCCACTGGGATGTGCTGCCCAGGGAGGTGGTGGAGTCCCCATCCCTGGAAGTGTTCAAGAGGGGATTGGATGTGGCACTTGGTGCCATGGTTTAGTAGTCAGGAGGTGCTGGGTGACAGTTGGACTTGAGGACCTTTGAGGTCTCTTCCAACCTTATTGATTGCATGATTCATCAGGTTGCCTTTGCTGGGTGTGTTCAGCACACAGCTGGCAGAGCAAATTGTGCCCAGACCTTCCTGCAGCTGTGGGTAAGGACTGGAGACGCTTCAAGGAAATTCTCTCATGAAGAGGAGGACAAAAAAGGGGAAAATGTTGCTGGCTTGGCTAGCTGCTGTGGGAGCTCTGCAGAGTTTGCAAGAGGAAATATTTGCAGTAGACTTGTTTGAGGAGGAGCTTGCTCCATGAGAAGTGTTCCACTCAAACCGTGGGGTCTAGCTTATATATCTCTATATATATAAAACCAATATTTTCCCAACCAGAACAGAACTTCCAGCATTAAATATTCTGAAGAAAAGTGTGTTCTGGGGTTTCAGTCCAAGGCTGCTTCTCCACTGACATTTCAGTCAGTGAAAACACCGGGGTCAGAGGGATAATGACATGTTTGAAAGCATTTCACTGACAATGTCACCCATTACATTTGCAGCCCTCCCAAACCCGTGCAGGGCAGCAGAGGAGCCTTTCCTCTGCATTCACTAAGTCTTTCTGGACAGAACAATGAAGACAGTTGCAGGGGTGCCTGGCTGTGAGCGAATGTGCTCCCTAGAGGAGCTGCATCTTACCTAGAAAGTAAGAAAAGGGAGCATCTGGTGGAATGCATTGAATGAAATGAGCATTTCCTCACGGATTTGAGTGCACAACAGGAAGGCCTTCACCTTCAGAAATGCAGAGGCCTGGCTGCATGTTTCAACACACAAAGGCAGGTAGCTGCATGCTGAGCATCTCTACAGATTGCCCTTCCAGCCCTGCAGATTTTGATGATGAAGAGCAGCTCCACAGAGAAAGGCCTTGGAGTGCTGGTGGGCAGCAAGTTCTGCATGGGACAGCAATGTGCCCTGGGGGCCAAGAGAGCCAATGGGAGCCTGGGGGGCAGCAGGAAAAGTGTGGCCAGCAGGGCTGGGGAGGTTCTGCTGCCCCTCTGCTCTGCCCTGCTGAGACCACAGCTGCAATCCTGTGTCCAGCTCTGGGCTCCCCAGCTCCAGAGAGACAGAGACCTGCTGGGGAGAGTCCAAGGGAGAGCCAGGAAGATGCTTAGGGGACTTGAGCATCTCCCTGTGAAGTGAGACTGAGAGCCCTGGGGCTGTTTAGTCTGGAGAGGAGAAGGCTGAGAGGGATCTGATCAATGTCTCTCAATAGCTGAGGGCTGGGGCTCAAGTGGAGGGGGCCAAGCTCTGTTGGGTGGTGCACAGCAATAAGCCAAGGAACAAAGGAGACAAACTGGAACAGAGAAGGTTTCAGCTCAGCATGAGGAGAAAGTTCTTTGGTGTGAGGGTGCTGGAGGCCTGGAGCAGGCTGCCCAGAGAGGTTGTGGAGTCTCCTTCTCTGGAGACTTTCCAGCCCCACTTGGATGTGTTCCTGTGTGACCTGCCCTGGGTGATGCTGCTCTGGCAGGGGGCTTGGACTGGATGATCTCTGGAGGTCCCTTCCAACCTCTAGCGTTCCATGCCCCTGTGATGTGTGTGACTACCATGCACATATATGGAAAAGAACACAAAACATTGATGTATTTTGGACAGCACCTTCAGCCCAAGTTGCTTTCCACCCTCAGAGGAACACCACAGCAAACCCCATGGGCTGGTAACAGCTTAGATGTCTTTGGGGTTTTTATGATGTTTTGCTACCTGCTTGCCCATTAGACAGCCTCCTTCTCCCTAAGTTAGCACTTGAACATCAGAAGTAGCACAAAGAACCAGGCTGCAAAAGGGAAACTCAAGAGATAGTGAAGTTGGACGGCCCGAGGTGCTTCCATTCATCCCCATTTGCTCTGAGGCAGCACCATCCCTTTCGGTTATCCGTTGATTCCTCTCCGTTGTTTCCTGGCAGGGGGAAGTGCGATCAGCAGTATTTAATTAGGATTGTGTTTGCCCAACAGGTTCTGTACAAGAAACCAGTCAGCAGATCTTTGTGCGCTGCCTCTGCAGCTTTCCTCCAGTCTCTGCCTGCTTTGTCACTGAGGAACATTTGGGGTGGTGTTGTTACAGGAAGCCAGCCCAGATTTATGCACTGAGGCTCAGAAAACCGAGAGCAGCAAAATGCTCTGAATCTTCTCTTCCCAATTTCATCCGGCTGCAATGGCAGCCAGCTGGAAAGCCTGCCAGGGACTGCTGCTGCATACCTTCCTGTTGGAGCTGGGGCTGTAGGGGGCTGTGTGGTTCCAGGGGATGTCCTCAGGTTTAAGTGCCTCTGAAATATGTGGGACACAAGATTCTAAACATGAAATGAAAGGTACAGAATTAAGCTCAAGTGTTAGACAATCTGCTTAGCTGCACTGACTCGTGACAGGTAATGCACCTGCCAGCCCCTCACAGCTCCCCTTCCCCTGCCATCAGCCTCCCAGGGAACAGTCAGACAGCTGCATGACCCAAGGCACAACTTAGTTGTGTGTGATAGTCAAGGTGAGGCTGGACAGGGCTCTGGGCAACCTGATCTAGCAGAGGATGTTCCTGCTGAGTGCAGAGGGCTTGGGCTGGATGAGCTTTGGAGGTCTGTGGTGGGGTGAGAAAGTTCCCTCCCCACACACACACGAAGAAAGAAACCACAGCTAGCTCAGTCGGAGAAGCAGATGACAGCTCTATTTCCAGGCATCAATGGGATGCACTGAATATGCACACAGATATACAATATTGACAATAGATACAGAAACACACAGCAATGAACACAATGCAGGAAAGCCTTTTCCCTCCAGCCGGCCAGGGGGGTTCCCTGAACCCCCCTCTCCCCCTCCCTACCTCCCCTTTTTCCCAAAAAGGGTTAGAGAGAGAGAGAAAGGCAATGAAGGAGAAAATTCTGTGAGCTCAAAGCGTGTGCAAGGATTAGCTTTCTGATCTGGTTAGCTTTGGTAACCAAGGTCACTCCTGCTTCAGAGAGAGAGAAGCCGTCCAGCCCACAGGACAGAGGAGCACAGACTGCACCCAGCCTGAGCCCAGCCCAGACTGAACCAACAGAACCCAAACTTAAAATTGCATTCTACAATCTACCAATGACATTAGTTTAGACTATCTTGGGTTTGTTCAAATAGCAAAACCATTCAGCCAGAGTGTTCAGCAACTGTCTCTTTCTTAAAGGCACAGCCTAAAGCGGTCACAGAGGTCCCTTCCAACTCAGACCATGCTGTGACCTCTGATTCTATGACTGTAATTCTAAAGCAGAGATCTTCAGAGATGCTGCTTTAGTTCCTCCAACCATCGGGATACACATCATGAATTTGATCCTGAGTGCTCAACCTTCCCTTTGCTCTGGGAGTTGCACTGCAGATCATGCTCCTGGGACACCACAGCCCCATGCTGAGCCACAGACTTGGAAATGTGTGCAGCCTGTCCAGAGCAGGGCTGGAACAGGGCCTGGAGCCCCTGGGCTAGAGGAGGGGCTGAGGGAGCTGGGGGTGTTGAGGCTGGAGAAGAGGAGGCTGAGGGAGACCTCCTTGCTCTCTGCAGCTCCCTGCAGGGAGGTTGCAGTGAGGAGGGGACAGCCTCTGCTCCTGGGTGGCAAGCCCCAGGAGCAGAGGCAATGGTTCCAAGCTGCCCCAGGGGAGGCTCAGGCTGGCTGCTAGGAAATCTTTCTTGCCTGGAAGGGTTCTCAGGCACTGGAATGTTGTGGCCAGGGCAGTGCTGGAGTGCCCATCCCTGGAGGTGTTGAAGCAGTGTGTGGAGCTGGTGCTTAGGGCCATGGTTTGGTGCTGAGCCTGCAGTGCTGGGTGGGGGTTGGCCTGGCTGAGCCTGCAGGGCTCTTCCAGCCCCATGTGCTGTGTGATTCTGTAACTCTCTTGCACCAGCACCTGTACCTCAGCCCCTCTGTGAAGTGGAGCCTTGCTGTCTAAGTATCAGAGGTCACAATACAGTGAATAAATACAGACATGGTGCCCAGCAGGAGGCAAAATCCAGTGCCAGATGTGAACTGGCAAGTGTAAGCTGATAAATGGCTAATGAGGTGCTCTTCCTTCCAGTGACAAATCCCTCTGCTGTTTCTGGTTTCTCTTGTTACTCTGGCTTCCCATGCCCCACTTCTGGGCACCTGGATGGTTAAGAATATTGACATCTGTCCCTGAGAAGGGAGCAGCACCACCCTCTCCACAACCTCCTTTCAGGGAGCTGCAGAGAGCAATGAGGTCTCCCTCAGCCTCCTCTTCTCCAAACTAAGCAGCCCCAGCTCCTGCAGTCACTCTTCATCAGAGTTGTTCTCCATCATTACACTTGGTGCAAGAGGACTCTCACTGCCATGAGCCTGTTAGCCATGCTTCCCTAAAGCTGCTCATCTTCCCCTGCTTTGTCACAGATGGACAAGGTCCCCCTGGGTGTCGTTTTGCCCAGGGAACCCCTGCTTCAGGTAGCCCCAGCTACAATTGATGAAAGGATGCTGCTGGGCTTAGCAGGGGGGGGTGAGATCCATGGAGGAAGGGCACAGTGTTGGACACTATTTCATGATACTATCTCACCCTTTTAGCTTCCCCAAATCCTCTGACTTCCCTTGGGGGGGGAAGAGATTCTGAGAGGGAAAAACAGATAAAAGAGTAAGATTTTCAAAAGCAATTCTGAAAAGCTGGTTGCACAGAATCACAGAATCAACCAGGTTGGAAAAGACCTCAGAGATCATCAAGTCCCAGCTGTCACCCAACACCTCCTGACTACTAACCCATGGCTCCAAGGGCCACAGCCAATCCCCTCTTGAACACCTCCAGGGATGGGGTCTCCACCACCTCCCTGGGCAGCACATCCCAGTGGCCAATCTCTCTCTCTGGGAAGAACTTTCTCCTCACCTCCAGCCTAAACAGCCTCTGAACTGGCTGAAATGACACCAAGTGGGAAAGAGAGAGAGTAGAATAGAATAGAATAGAATAGAATGGAATATGGAATGGAATGGAATAGAATAGAATAGAATAGAATAGAATAGAATAGAATAGAATAGAATAGAAAAAGAATAGATAGAATAGAATAGGAATAGAATAGAATAGAATAGAATGGAATGGAATGGAATGAATAGAATAGAATAGAATAGAATAGAATAGAATGGAATGGAATAGAATAGAATAGAATAGAATAGAATAGAATAGAATGGAATGGAATAGAATAGAATAATAGAATGGAATAGAATAGAATAGAATAGAATAGAATAGAATAGAATAGAATAGAATAGAATAGAATAGAATAGAATAGAATGGAATGGAATGGAATAGAATAGAATAGAATAGAATAGAATAGAATGGAATGGAATGGAATGGAAGAATAGAATAGAATAGAAGAATGGAATAGAATAGAATAGAATAGAATAGAATAGAATAGAATAGAATGGAATAGAATAGAATGGAATGGAATGGAATGAATAGAATAGAATAGAATAGAATAGAATAGAATAGAATAGAATAGAATAGAATCAACCAGGTTGGAAGAGACCTTTGAGATCACCAAGTCCAACCTACCACCCAGCACCATCTGACCAACCAATCCATGGCACCAAGGGCCTCATCCAGGCTCTTCCTAAACACCTCCAGGGATGGGGACTCCACCACCTCCCTGGGCAGCACATTCCCATGGCCAATCTCTCCTTCTATGAACTTCTTCCTAACATCCAGCCTAAACCTCCCCTGGCACAGCTTGAGACTGTGTCCTCTTGTTCTGCTGCTGGGTGCCTGGGAAAAGAGACCAACCCCCACCTGGCTCCAACCTCCCTTCAGGGAGTTGTAGAGAGCAATGAGGTCTCCCCTGAGCCTCCTCTTCTCTCAACAGCTTTTAGAGAAGTCCATAAATATTTCTGCTCCCCCACCCCCCACAGCTGGGCAGCCTCACCCCCAGGCTCTGTGCTGTGAAACCCTCTGGCAGCTAAGGCTCTTGCTGTGTGACTCCAGGACTCCTGTTTGTGACAGGACACCAACCAAGCTCATGGGACAGAGTACAACCTGCAGCCTCTTGGCCCCTTTCAGTAGACAGTGAAGTGCCCTGAGCAGCCACCAGGACAGGCCTGCCTCTGTGCTCTGCTCCTTCCCAGCACACAGCCTCTGTGCCGGAGCGCAGCAGGGACGAGCAGGCCTCCATCTGCTGTGCAGAGCTGTGGCTTGTTCTGCAAGGCAGACAAGGAACAGCCAACAGCTCGTTTGAGAAGAATCATCCGCCCTTCACGTCAAAATATCCCTTAGTCTGCCTCAGAAGCTGTAGCTCAGCGTCCTCAGCCTCACCAGCACAGTGCTGAGAAAAGAAAGCAGCCAAAGGAGGCTGTCCAGAGTCTGTCATCACAGTCCTGCACCTCCACAAGTGTCTTGAAGGCAGCCACAGGCTTTGGTTTTTTTGTTCCCATCCCCAAGCTGTAGGAGTGATGTGAGAACCAAGGCCACTGCAGTAGCACAGAAGGTTAGGGGCTGGAAGGGACCTCCAGAGATCACCCAGCCCAACCCCCTGCCAGAGCAGGAGCACCCAGGGCAGGGCACACAGAACACATCCAGGTGGGGTTGGAAAGGCTCCAGAGAAGGAGACTCCACAACCCCCCTGGGCAGCCTGCTCCAGGCTCCAGCACCCTCACAGGGACAAAGTTTTCCCTCCTGTTCCCATGGCACCTCCTCTGCTCCAGCTTGCCCCCAGTGCCCCTGGTGCTGTCCTTGGCCATCCCTGAGCAGAGCCTGGCTCCAGCCCTGCACATCTTGATCCCCAGCAGTGAGGGCAGCCCTCAGGCTCCTCTGCTCCAAGCTCCCAGCCCCAGCTCCCTCAGCCTGGCCTCCCAGGGAGATCTTCCACTGCCTGCAGCAGCTCTGTGGGCTCTGTGCTGGACTCTCTCAAACAGTTCCCTGAGGTGCTTCTTGACCTGAGTCTCCCAGAATTGGACACAATATTCCAGCTGTGGCCTCACCAGAGCAGGGCAGAGCAGAGGGCAAGGAGAACCTCTCTGACCTACTGACCACAGCCCTTCTAATGCCCCCCCAGGATGCCCTTGGCCTTCTTGGCCTCAAGGGCACCTTGCTGGCTCATGGACACCCTTCTGTCCACCAGGACCCCCAGGTACCTCTGTGCTGGTGTCCAACAGGTCAATCCCCAACCTCTCCTGCTCCATGGGGCTGCTCTTTCCCAGATGCAGGAGTCTTCCCTTGCCCATATTGGATTTCATTCCTTGTCTCCCTGCCCAGCTTTCAGCCTGTCCAGGTCTGGCTGGAGGGCAGCACAGCCTGAGGGGTCACCACTGCTCCCAGTTTGGTGTCATCAGCAATATCCTGTGCCTTGCAGTGCATGGAGGACAAGGATGACTTAGAATGCACCCACAAGTTACTCAGAGTCACAGAATGCCAGGGCTTGGAAGGGACCTCCAGAGATCACTGAGTCAAGTTCCCTTTGAATGCTGTTTTGAGGGCAGACCCAGGCAGGCTCACAGAGAGAGGGGTCAGACGTTGGCACAGGCTGCCCAGGGAGGTGATTAAGTTGTCAGATGTGGTGCCTGGGGCTATGGCTCAGGGGTGAACTTTGTAGAGCAGGGTCAGTGGTTGGACTTGATGACCCAAGAGGGCTTTTCCAACCTGAGCTGATTCCAGTGGCAGAAAGACATTCAAGGATTTTTACTGAAGTGTCTAATAATTACACAGTGAGGCTTAGGGGCCCTCACTCTGCACTCTTCCCAGCCTTACCTGCAAAGCATCTGCAGAAGTTTGGGATGAGCAGCTGCTTGCCAGGGTGACACCAGCTCTGGCACAGCTGCACTCTTACACTGCCCCAAGACAGCCTCCACGACAGCACCCAGCTCACCCTGCCTGCCTCAGACCTGTGGTGTGGTGGTCCCAAGGGAACACAAGCTCAGCCAGCTATCCCAAGTCTCCATCCTACTGGCAGTGCAGGAGGGAGTTAAGGAGAGGGAGAAGGAAGAGGGAAATGGGTATGGAGGAAAGGCACAGGCCCTGCTGTTGGTTATACCTGCCAGACCTCCTGAGGTACCTGCCCAGGATGGTGGTACCAGTGCTGTCCCCCAGGGCTCAGCACGGGGACCTGGCCCCTTTAATGCCTTCACCAAAGATCTGGGTGAGGGCACTGAGGCTCCCTCAGGGCGTCTGCAGATGGCACCAAGCTGGGTGGCTGGGGTTTCCATCTCCTGGAGGAAGGAGGTGAAATTGTACATAACAGTTAAGAGTTAACTATTTCTGGCTCTGCTGCACAGGCTGAGTCCTGCTTTCTTCTCCAGAAATGTGGCTTCTCTGGTCCCACTGAGCCAAGCCAGGGAGACAAGTCAGAGTGGGAGGGAATGGAGCTCAGTCTGGCTGGTGCTCAGGCACCAGTGGTGTCCCCCAGGGCTGAGCACTGCAGCCTGTCCTCTTTAGTGTCTTGATCAGTGATCTGGGTGAGGACCCTGAGACTGTAAGTGTGCAGATGGCACCAAGCTGCTGGCTGTGTCCAGCTGCTAGAGGCCAGGGAAGCTTCACAGCAGGACCTGGACAGGTGAGAGCCATGGGCCAAGGCTCACTGGAGGAAGTTCAGCAAGGCCAAGGGCCAGGTCCTGCACCTGGCTCACAGCAACCCCATGGGGAGCTGCAGAGCTGGGGAGGTGTGGCTGGAAAGCTGCAGCTGGGAGAGGCACCTGGGGGTGTTGGGTGGCAGTCACTGAGCATGAGGCAGCAGTGCCCAGGGGGCCAAGAAAGCCAAAGGCCTCCTGGCTGGGGTCAGAAGCAGGGTGGGCAGCAGGGCCAGGGAGGGGATCATCCCCCTGTGCTCAGCCCTGGGGAGGCCACAGCTGGAGTGCTGTGCTCAGCTCTGGGCCCTCCCTGCAGGAAGGACACTGAGGGGCTGGAGCCTGTGCAGAGCAGGGCAGCCAGGCTGGAGCAGGGCCTGGAGCCCCTGGGCTAGAGGAGGGGCTGAGGGAGCTGGGGGTGTTGAGGCTGGAGCAGAGGAGGCTGAGGGAGACCTCCTTGCTCTCTGCAGCTCCCTGCAGGGAGGTTGCAGTGAGGAGGGGACAGCCTCTGCTCCTGGGTGGCAAGCCCCAGGAGCAGAGGCAATGGTTCCAAGGTGCCCCAGGGGAGGTTCAGGCTGGCTGCTAGGAAATCTTTCTTGCCTGGAAGGGTTCTCAGGCATTGGGATGTTGTGGCCAGGGCAGTGCTGGAGTGCCCATCCCTGGAGGTGCCCAGGGTAGGCCTCTTCCAGGCAGCTGTTCTCTGTGATTCTGTAACTGTGTTAGACAAACAGAATCCACAGGTTGAGGCCCAGGCTGTGAAAGGGCACAATGTGCCAGGTGCTTCCCTTCCCAAGCAGGGAACATGCTTCTGACTGAAGAGTTCTTCATGAGAACCTCCCTTCCCCAAAGGGCAGCAGCTGGGCTTCACAGTGCCATCATAAACGGCCTTCTTGCGGGGTTCCAGATGTGCAGCGCAGGAGCAGTTGCTGACAGTCAACTTGTGAAACTATTAGACACCAGGAAAAATACCAAAGGGAAGAGCAAGTGCAATTAGTGCCACAGAAGCCATGTGCTCCATAAAAACCCAAATAAATACCGAATATCTGAAATGCCATCCGTGCTGCTTCAGACTAGCAGCAGAGTAATTATCCCCAGGAGCTGCTGGCACCTTCCACATCTTGCCTGCAAAAATTTTGACAAACTAAGAAAGAGCTGCTAAAAGATAGGGATATTAAAACTCTCTTGGATGTATTAAAGGGCAAAGAATTCAGGGGAGCTCTTTGAAGTGGAATGGCATCAAAATTGGACTGCACCGGCTACTTGAGCAGGGAGTGCCCGTCCCTGAGCGACCGGCAGTGCAGGGCACCTTGCCCAGTCTGCTCGGTGCCAAAGAAGATTAAAATGCCAATCCAGCTCCAATATTGTCATTACCTCCTTCTACCAAACAATGCAAAGCTAGTGGAAGAGTCCAGGTGCTGGGGGAGGAGAAGCTCCCCAGGAGCTCTCAGGGTGCACTTGCAGCCCGGAAAGCCAATCAGAGCCTGGGCTGCAGCAGGAGAAGTGTGGCCAGCAGGGCAAGGGAGGGGATTCTCCCCCTCTGCTCAGCCCTGCTGAGACCCCACCTGCAGTACTGCCTCCAGTTCTGGAGCCCCTATTCCAAGAGGGATCTGGAGGTGCTGGAAGGTGTCCAGAGCAGGGCCAGGAGGAGGAGCAGAGGGCTGGAGCACCTCTGCTGTGAGGACAGACTGAAGGAGTTGGGGCTGTTCAGTCTGGAGAAGAGAAGGCTCCCAGGTGACCTCATTGTGGCCTTCCAGGATCTGAAGGGGGCTACAGGAAGGCTGGGGAGGGACTGCTCAGGCTCTCAGGGAGTGATAGGACTAGGGGGAATGGACTGAAGCTGGAGGTGGGGAGATTCAGGCTGGAGGTGAGGAGGAAGTTCTTCCCCATGAGAGTGGTGAAGCCCTGGAATGGGTTGTCCAGGGAGGTGGCTGAGGCCCTGTCCCTGGAGGTGTTTAAGCCCAGGCTGGATGAGGCTCTGGGCAGCCTGATCTAGTGTGGGGTGTCCCTGCCCATGGCAGGGGGGTTGGAACTGGCTGATCCTTGTGGTCCCTTCCAACCCTGACTGAAACTATGAAACTATGAAACTATGAAACTATGAAACTATGAAACTTTGAGTGTCTCCCTAAGTGCCTGATTGTGCTGCCTGTTGCACTGTGGTGATTTACACACAGAATTCATTAAGCAGTTTAGGAGCTGAGGAATGTTTTAGCCAACAGGATAGGAAAGGTCCCTATGGAGCTTTGCTTTAAGGAAAGACTCCTTATGTGATCTGTATGCATGCAATCAGGGGAGAGGAACACAGAGTCACAGAATGTTAGGGGTTGGAAAGGACCTCCAGAGATCATCCAGCCCAAGCCCCCTGCCAGAGCAGCATCACCCAGGGCAGGTCACACAGGAACACATCCAGGTGGGGTTGGAAAGGCTCCAGAGCAGGAGACTCCACAACCCCCCTGGGCAGCCTGCTCCAGGCTCCAGCCCCCTCACAGGGACAAAGTTTTCCCTTCTGTTCCCACGGCTACCCTCCTCTGCTCCAGCTTGCCCCCAGCGTGGACCCTCTCAAGCACTTGCCTGAGGTCTCCCAGAACTGCTCACAGTATTCTATATGTGGCCTCAACAGGGCAGAGCAGAAGCACAGGAGAACCATTCTGACCTACTAACCACAGCCCTTCTAATGCACCTCAGGATGCTCTTGGCCACAAGGGTCATTGCTGGCTCACGGGCATCCTTCTGCCCGCCAGGACCCCCAGGTCCCTCTCCCTTGCCCTCTAGAGGTCATCACTTTCCCAGTGGTGTACAGGCAGCAAAAAAAGTCAAGGTTAAGGTTGTCTCTGTGGAATACTTCTCCTCTGGCTAGACTGGAGACAGCAAGTGCGTGCCCTGAGTAGAGCTGAAGGTGGTGATGTTCCCAGCCCTTTGGTGCACTGAGCGTGTCAGGTGTAGTAGAGTGGCAGATGTCTCTTCCTTGCCCAAGAGGAACAGGAGCAGAGAAGGATATGCTCAGAGCATGTGGAGAGAGTGAAAGAGAGGAAAGCTGGGCTGCTGGCTGCCCTTCCCTCCCACCAGATCCTGAAGAGAATACTGTGCTCTGTTCTGTGCTAAACCCTGACATTTAGACTTAGGCACTTTAAAGAGGCCCCTGAGCCACACTGAGGGTGCAGAACAGCTGTAAGGGTAATTAAGGAAAGCTAATTGCAATAAATTGAGTTAACCAGAAAATCGGCCAGAGCTTTTATTTGCAGCAGGGGATCTGCTGCTGTTGTTGCCAGAGTTGAAACTGCTGCAGGGCCACCACAGCTTGTCAGGGATCTAGTCACTTGGGCTGTGTTTTAAATGGGAATGTTGGAGTACTGGGGAGGGTGTTTGTGTGCCTGAATTTTAGCTCCAGATTTAGAAATCAGATGAGGAGGCTGGTTTCTCTGGGCTAATTGTAGAGCTGAGGTACATGCCTTCTTCCCTTGGCTACAGAGAACTTGAATGCTCAAGTTGGCACCAGCCTACAGTGAGAACGCTTTCCTCTGCCCCCAGCCGTGCCTGCACAGCCCTGCTCTCAGTGTAACAGATGCCAAACCCTTTTGCTGCAGCTCAGCTTTGAAACATGACACAGAGGCCGGTCCAAATGTGGTCCAGCAGCATGAAGGGCAGCAAAGTCAGACAGTGACACTGTTAGTGACTGCTGCCAGACAAGAGTTCGCTGCCTGCTTGTTGAGATTCCTGTCTCTGGCTGTGCCAGTGAGGCAGAGGCAGTCTGCCAGGAGAGAGCCTGGCTCTGCAGTAGCTGCTGGAGAATGCAATGCAAGCAGGAGAAGGGGAGATCCTATGGATTTGTGGTGACAATGCCACCTCGAGGATCAGCTCCAGGGAGAGCCACACACAGCACTGGTTGCAAACATTGCATGGAGAAAAGCCTTGAGCAGGTTTTGGCTCTAGCTGTGCAAATGCGTGAGGCAGGAATCTGTGGAGCCAGGGCACAGAGTCACTGCAATTTGCCTTTTCCTTATGCTCTTCCCAGAACATCTGCTGCTGCCCACTCTCAGGAACAGGATACTGGGCAGGAAGGATCTTTGACCTCACCTTATGCACGTATGACAAGAGCACAGCCTGCTCCTTCAGCTGCACGAGGTGCTCAGGAAGGAACACGTTGTGGCTCAGCTGGCACACAGCAAAGAGATGCCAAAGGCTGTGAGAATTCCTCCTGCTTCTCAGTGCTGGGTGCTGGAGTTAAAGAGCAGCTTGTGAGAGCAATCTTTCATGATGTGACTTTGTGCAGAGAGAAAGGAATTGGACTGGCAGGAGCTTTGATTTTGCCTTCTCCCCACAACACGGCAGGAGAGTAGGGACTGCTCTATGCATCACTGCCTCCAAGTGCTGCCTTTGCTCCAAGCTTCTCCTGCAACAGTGGGAAAGAGATGCCCCAGGCTGGGGCAAAAGCTGGAATCAGCCTCCTGGCAGCACAAATGCCATTGAAAACTGTGTTTAATTCACCTGCATTTGCCTCCCTGCAAGTGAGAGGGGATGTCACCACAGTAAGGCTTTCTTAGAGTCAGGAACCATCTTTAAAAGCCTCAGTGTAGGGGGAGGGGTAATGCAAGCCAGCGGCCTAGGGAGTTATGCCCAGCAGGAGGCTCTAAGGAATGCTGCTGGGAACCAGGGTGAGTTAAAGTTTGACCTTCCTGTGAATGTTGTCTTTCTTGACACTTTCTCCTCTACATCCACTGCAGGTTCCAGAAGTGGACTGCATTGATCCTGGGCTTGGAGGTCAGTCCTAATGGTAACCAGCAAGGCACAGTGCTTTATGGCTGGGCCTGCTGATAGTACCTCAGAGATGTCTGAGCACTCTGAGCTCCTGCAGCTGGAGAGCCAGGGTTTGGAACCAGGAATTTAAGCCTTCCAGGTAGAAGTTTTCCAGCCATGCTCATTTGTGAGATGAAATCAAATCAGACAGTGATTCTTACCAGTGACACTGATAACTGAGCAACAGATTTCATTGCTTTTTCTTCAGTTCCCCCTTCCTCTATGCCACCCTTGATCAGCCCTTCAATAAAGGCTAAACATGCAGGGTGTCTAATGGCCCTGCTAAGAACGAAGGGGGAGTGTCAGGAACCACTGTGCATGTCCCAGATTTGATAAAACTAGTAGAAAGGGTTTGAGCTGGTGAAGCATTCAGGCCAGTCAGAAGTGGTTTCGTTGTTCTATCGACTCACAATGTGATTTCATACCTCAAGAGTCACAGAATCATTTTGCTTGGAAGAGACCTGCAAGATCAAGATGAAGTCCAACTGCTAACCCAAGCAGCGCTAGGCCACCACTGAACCGTGTCCCTCAGCACCACATGGGGTTTAAACACCTCCAGGGATGGTGAAAGAGTCCTTTTTGTACATGTAAATCAACGAAGATAAAATCACCTCTGCTTCCTGAGAGAGCTGCCTGGGAGTCGTGGTGGAAGACCCTCTGGAATGCCCAACAAAAGATAAGATCATTGCTACCCACCAGGACTGCAGCTACCCTGGGAGTGAGGGAGGTGGAAAGATGCAAGAGATCACCACTTGGCCTGGGCAGCACAGAAATGTGTAATGGGAAGGAAGCCACTCTGGGGCCGACTCCCTGGAATGTGCAACACAGCCCCTCCCGGCCTGAGCAGCAAAGAGGGGCAGAGGCGCAGGCTCCCAGCGCCACACTGCCACGCTCCTGCAGGCACCAAACTGCCTGCAGGCAACACCTGGACTAAGGCCAGGAGGAAGCTGTGATTAAAGGAACTGAAGAAAAGACACTTAGCTATACCAGCTTCTGGGAGGGGGGCATCACCCCTGCTCAGCCTGGGAGCAGCAGTCCAGGACATCTCCCCCCCACCACCAAGGGACCATGCCATGTCCTCTGCAAGAGAGAAGAACTCCACTGAAGACAACACTCGCTGGAAATACCACCGGGCAACACAAGCTGAAAAGGGCTTGAGCTTTGGAAACTGCCTCCCCTCCTCTGGCATGGTAATATAATCCCTTCCCTGCTCTCCATTTCTCCCTCTCTTCTTCTTTCTTTCCTCCCTTCATTTTTGTTTCCTTTATCCTTTAACAAAGCCTCACTTTAGATATTTGACCTCATTTGTGCCTTAATTTCACAACATGGGAGTGTTTGTAAAAGAACTAATAATAAGTCTCTCTCTCCTCCTCTGGACCAAGACAGATGGTGACTCGACCACTTCTTCCCTGGGAAGCCTGTTCCAATCTTCTACAACCCTTTCTCTGAAGAAATATCCCCTAATATCTAACTTCAACCTCCCCTGATGCAGCTTGAGGCCATTTCCTTGTGTCCTGTTGCTTGTTGTTTGGGAGGACAAATTGACCCCCTCTCACTCCAACCTTTCAGGGAGCTGTAGAGACTGAAAATGTCTCCCCTGAGTCCCCAGGCTGAACACCACCAGCTCCCTCAGCTGCTCCTCATAAGACTTGTCCTGGTCAGTCACCCTCAAAGACAGCAATACCAAGTGGAAGTGTGCTTGTGAGCACTACATCTAATTAATGCAGCTACTTGTCATACACTGAATGAAAGCAGCACTGGACAGCCCCATGGCACAGCCATGCACACACCATGTGGATGTTTGGCAATGATGGCTATGAAGCACCCTATAGTACAGGTGAACCTGTGAGTGACAGGAGAGGCTGACTCTCCTTAAACCCCAAGCTTCCATTCAGCTTGGCTTCTTTCCTTTCACTGCAAACGAAGTGATGCAAGGTTAAATTGGGCTACACAGGGCTGGATGTTGCCATGATATTAATAGCAGGGGCTGTGCTACACTGCAGCTTCATTTCTGGCTGCACAGCATGCAGCAGAGTGCTAGGGGGGAAGCCTACCAGCCTCAGCCCCTGCTAAATCTGCCCCTCCTGACGGATGGAAAGCTTCAGCGTGCCTGAGATGCCTAAGCTGGTTTGTAACGTTAAAGCCTGTGAAAGGAACAGAGCAGCAGCAGCCAAACACTGTGGGGAAAACCCTGCAGGTAAATGGCACATCTGTATTGATCAGGAGCCACCTAATAAGGCATGGAAAACATGCCAGTATTCATTAGCACTGATGGAAGGCACAGACTTGTCAGGCCAGGAGGAATCATTATGGTTTGTTAGTCTGACCTCCTGTAGAGCATGGGCCAGAGGAGTCCTCTGGCACAGGGCCCACAGCTGTGCCTCAGCTGAGGCACATTTTCTAGGAAATGAAGAGTAAGCTTGGCTTTTTTAAAGCCTTTGGAAGAAGAGCCACCTCAGCTCTTCTGGGTGTGTTCTGTCTTAGCCTCACTTTCAGAGCAGACAGAAGGATACTTTTGCCCCTCCCCAGAGGAGTAAAATGAAAACACTCCTCACAGAATGGGGAATTCAAACAGAAACACTGCTCACAAATACTTACACTCTATACACAAATCCAGAACACCCAAAGGCACAACCTCCTTAAACCAAAAACCATCCAACAAACCAGGCTTCAGTGCCCCCCCAGGCCGCCCACCACTCATCCCTACACCCTCCCAGCTAAGCCTAACAGCACAGCTACCAAACCAGCTCTGCCCAGGCCAAACCTGGCTGCAAACCTCCCCCACACTGCAAGAGGTAAGAGATCCCTGCTGGGCAAAGAGAGGCAGAAAAGGGATGGGTTCTTTACAGGGAGAGTGATTGCCCATTGGGATGTGCTGCCCAGGGAGGTGGTGGAGTCACCATCAGTGGAGGTGTTCAGGAGGAGACTTGATGGGGTACTGTGTGCCATGGTCTAGTTGTTTGGGTGGGTTGGATTGGTTGATAGGTTGGACGCGATGATCTTGAAGGTCTCTTCCAACCTGGATTTATTGTATTGTATTGTATTATTGAGGACTGGGGAGATGGAGCAAAACTAGAAGTGGGGAGATTCAGATTGGCTCTTAGGAAGAAGTTGTTGCCCAGGAGGGTGGTGAGAGCCTGGCACAGGCTGCCCAGGGAGGTGGTGGCAGCCTCCTGCCTGGAGGTGTTTGCAGCCAGGCTGGAGGTGGCTGTGAGCAACCTGCTGTGGTGTGAGGTGTCCCTGCCCATGGCAGGGGGTTGGGACTGGCTGAGCCTTGAGGTCCCTTCCAGCCCTGACAATTCTCTGATTCTCTGATGCTATGAATTGACTTTGCAACCTGTTCACATAGCAGATGCAGGGCTCATGGGAATAAATAACAAACGATGACAATTTCCTGGGCCTATCTTGGCCCTTGGAGGACTTTTCAACTCTGTGGTTAAGACATCCAGTCTTAAACCCACAACATGTTGTAATCACACCAAGCAATATCTGTACTCCACCACTCTTACTAACCAGTTCACAGATGTTTGGAGCAAGATTCAACCAGCTCTGGGCACCTTGAGTAGAGGTTTTTATGGTGCTAGTCCTACTAGGTGCCTTTCATGGACAGTGGAGCAAATAGAAACTTTAAGGGAGTGATTCATCTAACCCCTTTTAGACATCAGCTTTAGACTGAGATGAATTGTGCTTCACAATCCACGGAGAGTATTGCTCAGATCTGTATTGACACACAGAGCTTCTGGAGGGAGCAGCTCACACCCAGGCATCTATATTTAGCCAGATGAATTCTGCCATCATGCTTGACTTCTTTCTACTGAAAAGTTTGGCCTTTCTGAGATACTTTTGGACTGTAAGCAAACTGTCCCTTTGCCCTGCCCTTGCTGAGGATCCCTCAGCATTTGACTTGTTCCCTCACGATTTAAAATGTCCTTACAGTCTTCACATTTTCACTCTCCCTCTTGGACTGTGAGCATCACAACTGGGCACAGCATTGGAGAGCTGATCACAGATCTCCGCGGTAGCTTTAGCAGTTGGTAGAGTTTGAGGATGGATGCCTTGAAGAATCATAGAGCCTTAGTTTCATAGATATCATAGAAGAACAAGGATCTTCCAGGCAGGACACTAGATGGTGTGGAAGCTGCACACCAGAAAGTGTAATCTTTTGTTATTTCATTCCCAGAATGCCTGCCTCTCCCCTTTACAAGGGAACAGCACAGGCTGTCCAGGGCTGCCTTCTCCCTCTCTCTTGCCCTTTCCCAGCGTGGGCTCCATTATCTCTGCTGTGGGGCCTGGGGTAGCCTGGCTGGGGCCTGCAGCTGGCAAGCTGAGGTTTCAGCTGTGTCACTCAGGTTTGGTATGGGGAGTAGGGAGGCCTGGTGCCGAGGGGGCACGTGGGGCCTGGGGGTTTGGCCTGGTTTGGAGGGAGGTTGTGAAGAGCTTTGGCCTAATGAACTTTCTGGGTAGCTGAGGTAGCCTATGGGGGTGCATTGAAATGCTTTGCATTGGGTTGTGTAGTTCATGGACAGGACCTCTGTCCAAACTCCCAACCCCTTCCAACCCGCTGTGCTTCGGGTTCTTGACCCCTTTGAGAAGGGCTGAGGAGAATCTCTCTCACTCCCTACAGCTGAGACAGCAGTGCTGGGAACGACAGCATAAGGCTGTCGGCACTAGGTCAGAGCCAAGGTCCTGCCTTTGGCAGCGATGGCAAAGTGCTCACACAGGCCAGAAATGAGTGATGGTCTCTGCACTCCTCCACCAGCCTTCAGCCACGTCAAATAGACACCCCTGTGCCCAGCAGCACCCTGGGAAACTGCTTAGAATAGAATAGAATAGAATAGACCAGACCAGGTTGGAAGAGCCCTTTGAGATCACCAAGTCCAACCTATCACCCAGCACCATCTGATCAACTAAACCATGGCACCAAGGGCCTCATCCAGGCTCTTCCTAAACACCTCCAGTGAAGGTGACTCCACCACCTCCCTGGGCAGCACATTCCAATGGGGCAATCACTCTCTCTATGAAGAATTTCTTCCTAACATGGCACCAGCCACATCCAATCCCCCTAAACCTCCCCCGGCACAGCTTGAACTGTGTCCTCTTGTTCTGGTGCGGGTTCCTGGCAGAAGAGACCAACCCCCACCTGGCAAACCTCCCGCAGGAGTTGGAGAGAGCAAGAAGGTCTGCCTGAGCCTCCTCTTCTCCAGGCTAAACAACCCCAGCTCCCTCAGCCTCTCCTCACAGGGCTGTGCTCCAGACCCCTCCCCAGCTTTGTTGCCCTTCTCTGGACACCTTCCAGCAGCTCAACATCTTTCCTAAGCTGAGGAGCCCAGAGCTGGACACAGGACTCAAGTGTGGCCTGAGCAGTGCTGAGCACAGGGCAGAATGACCTCCCTGCTCCTGCTGGCCACACTCTTCCTGATGCAGGCCAGGATGCCCTTGGCCTTCTTGGCCCCCTGGGCACACGGCTGGCTCATATTCAGCCTACTACTTGGAAGAGCCTGTCCTATTAGCAGGAGATGTGGTGTCCATTATATTGCACACCAAAGGATTCAGCAGCTTAAATGTGGGGCATTCAAAAGTCAGTCCTCCTCGTTCGCTTGTCTCGGCTCTCCCACACTCCCTGTTCCCATCCTCTCCTCTAGCTTTCACCTCACGAAAGGCAGGGACAAAACATCCCCCAGTAAAACCTCCTCACTAGAGAGCATCCTGCTGGTCTGGCTTAGCTGTGCTTGCCACAGCCCCGAGCAGCAGCTCCTCCCCACCACGCCCCACGGCCTTTTGCAGACTCTCTGCTTCTCAGGGTGTGGTTTTTACTGCCGCAGTCTCTGTCCCTGCCTCAGCACCTGAACCAAACACTGCTGTCGGAATGCTGGCAGGTTTGGTTCTTCTCTTCTGCCCGGATTTGGGGCAGCTTTACAGGCTTGGCTAGGAATTTTCCCCAGTAATTGTTAAGGATCGAAGTGGCAGGCAGCACAGGGTCAGGAAGCATATCTTGTGCAACTGCTGCCAGACCCAGGATCACTTCCCCATCAGATTCTATTCAGAATTAGAACTTAGGCCACTTTGCTGTTTTGCTGAGACCAAATGCACTGCACACAGGCTGCACTCACAGGTGTCTGTGCTGCACCGCTGGGTTTTGCTGATCAGAACCTTGTGCTGTATCAAATCTGGCAGTGAAAGCCTTCCCCATTACGAGCCAGCCCTGCAGTCTCAAGAGGAAGCACCTTTCCTGGGGCAGCCCCCTGGCTGGAAGAGAGAAATTCCTCAATGCTGTTTACTCTTTTGCATACAGAAGGGTAGTGAAAAGGTTACCTGAATGAGTGAAAGCTGTCCAAGATCTTCTTGCCCCTTACAGCCTGCCATAATCTCCCCTCCCAGGTATGACCTGGGAGCAGAAGCAGCAGTTCAGAGGCTGTACTTAGACTACAAATAAAGCAGAGCCTGCAGTTCAGGTCAGGTTCAAACAAATCTCTCCTTATTGGTTTGTGCCTAGGTATAAATCCTGGGAAGTGATGTGGTGCAAGCCCGGGCATCAGTGCAGTGTCACTACCTGGCAGGCCACACACCGTGGGAGAGGACATGCAAGGGCAGCTGGAGCCTGTGAACGGAGAGGTGGCTTTGAAACCACGAGTTCCAGCCAGCAGAGATGCATCTAGCTGCAAAGAAACCCACACAATGACATATCCAGATTTGGGAGTGCACAAGGATGGGAACCATGGAGAGCCATGGTCCAAAATGCTGTGGCTGGGAAGAACTTGGGACTAGAGGTAGAGCCCATTCACAGCCCATCAGTGTTTGTGCAGAGAGGCACCAGCTGGTAGGAGATGGTAACCAGGGTAGAAATGCTGCTGCTGTCCTGTTCAAAGGATTTTCCAGCCTGGACTGGCACACTGCTGACCTGCAGGCTCAGCCAGTCCAGCCTCCACCCAGCACTGCAGGCTCAGCACCAAGCCATGGCCCTAAGCACCAGCTCCACACACTGCTTCAACACCTCCAGGGATGGGCACTCCAGCACTGCCCTGGCCACAACATTCCAGTGCCTGAGAACCCTTCCAGGCAAGAAAGATTTCTGTTAACACAAGCAGCTTCTTTTTTTCCTGGTTTCTTGCTTTCACAATGCACACAGAGGGTGATCACAAGTCAAATGCTTCAGGCTAGCTGTGTTCCTGCAGGGAGGGCCCAGAGCTGAGCACAGCACTCCAGCTGTGGCCTCCCCAGGGCTGAGCACAGGGGGATGATCCCCTCCCTGGCCCTGCTGCCCACCCTGCTTCTGACCCCAGCCAGGATGCCTTTGGCTTTCTTGGCCCCTGGGCACTGCTGCCTCATGCTCAGTGACTGCCACCCAACACCCCCAGGTGCCTCTCCAGCTGCAGCTTTCCAGCCACACCTCCCCAGCTCTGCAGCTCCCCATGGGGCTGCTGTGAGCCAGGTGCAGGACCTGGCCCTTGGCCTTGTTGAACTTCCTCCAATGAGCCTTGGCCCATGGCTCTCACCTGTCCAGGTCCTGCAGTGAAGCTTCCCTGGCCTCTAGCAGCTGGACACAGCCAACAGCCTGGTGCCATCTGCACACTTACTGCCTCAGGGTCCTCACCCAGATCATTGATCAAGACAGTAAAGAGGACAGGCTCCAGTGCTCAGCCCTGGGGGACACCACTGGTGCCTGAGCACCAGCCAGACTGAGCTCCATTCCCTCCCACTCTGACTTGGCTCCCTGGCTTGGCTCAGTGGGACCAGAGAAGCCACATTTCTGAAGAAGAAAGCAGAGCCAGAAATAGTTAACTCTTAACTGTTATGTACAATTTCACCTCCTTCCTCCAGGAGATGGAGCGGCTGCAGCGTTCTCGCGGGGAGGCTGCTTGCCAGCGGGAGGCACGCATGAGAAAGGATAAGCTCCTGAATCATCCCAGGAAGGCAGCCACGCTACGGAGGAGGAGCGCAGCGACCTCGCTGCTTCTTCCCCGTTTCACTCCATCTGGAGATGGATGCTGAGCCTAGGGTGTAGGAGGCAGAGGGGAGGTGCTTGAGGAGCTTTTCATCTCTCACTCCTCACATTTGAAGACAGCAGCCCACTGGTGCAGCCCTTGCCCTCGCTGCTTCAGGCTGCTCCTTGGTGTGTTAGGGAAGAGCAGGGAGCTGCAGCAGAGCAGGCCTCCTACCTTCCAGGTACAACAGCTGTTCTATACCCTTATAGAGAGATTTCGAAAGTCCAGGTGGCTCACAGAATCACAGAATCAGCCAGCTTGGAAAAGACCTCAGAGATCAACTAGTCCAACCCTAGTGCCTAATACCTAACACCTCCTGACAACAAAACCATGGCTCCAAGTGCCACATCCAGTCCTTTTTTTAACACCTCCAGGGATGGGGACTCCACCACCTCCCTGGGCAGCACATTCCCATGGCCAATCTCTCTGCTGGGAAGAACTTCCTCCTCACCTTCAGCCTAAACCTCCCCTGGTGCACCTTGAGACTGTCCTCTTGTGCTGGCTGCCTGGGAGAAGAGCCCAACCCCCACCTGGCTACAACCTCCCTGCAGGGAGTTGGAGAGAGCAAGAAGGTCTCCCCTGAGCCTCCTCTTCTGCAGGCTAAGCAACCCCAGCTCCCTCAGCCTCTCCTCAGTGCTGTGCTCCAGACCTCTCATCACATTGTGGCTTGCTCTGTGTGCAGAACATCAGCTCAAACCCCAGATTCTCTCAAGGCCCCAGAAGTGAGAGGTCAAGGCAAAGGTTTCAGGGTGAGGCCCCGTCCCTGGAGGTGTTTAAGCCCAGGCTGGATGAGGCTCTGGCCAGCCTGATCTAGTGTGGGGTGTCCCTGCCCATGGCAGGGGGGTTGGAACTGGATGATCCTTGTGGTCCCTTCCAACCCTGACTGAAACTAGGAAACTATGAAACTATGATATTTGAGATAGAAAGGGGCCATGCCTGGCTCTGGGGAAGCAGTGCTGGTGAAAGAGGAAGCCATACCCTAATGGCTACATCCACCTCTGGCATGACAAAGATGACTTGGCTCACCCATGCTCAAGCAGCAACTACTATCTTTTAAACCACCAGAGAGAAGAAGGGCTTACAGTGACAGAGAAGTCATCACTGAGCTGTAGAACAGACCAGCACACCAAGCTGTGTGGTGCAGCAGACAGCTGGAGGGAAGGGATCCATCCAGAGGGACCTGGACAGGCTGGAGAGGTGGGCACAAGTCAACCTCAGGAGCTTCAAGACCAAGGGCAGGGTCCTGCATCTGGGTGGAGGCAATCCCAGGCACAAATCCAGGCTGGGCAGGGACTGGCTGGGGAGCAGCCCTGAGGAGAGAGCCTTGGGGGTGCTGGGGGAGGAGAAGCTCCCCAGGAGCTCTCAGGGTGCACTTGCAGCCCGGAAAGCCAATCAGAGCCTGGGCTGCAGCAGGAGAAGTGTGGCCAGCAGGGCAAGGGAGGGGATTCTCCCCCTCTACTCAGCCCTGCTGAGACCCCACCTGGAGTACTGCCTCCAGTTCTGGAGCCCCTATTCCAAGAGGGATCTGGAGGTGCTAGAAGGTGTCCAGAGCAGGGCCAGGAGGAGGAGCAGAGGGCTGGAGCACCTCTCCTAGAGGACAGACTGAAGGAGTTGGGGCTGTTCAGTCTGGAGAAGAGAAGGCTCCCAGGTGACCTCATTGTGGCCTTCCAGGATCTGAAGGGGGCTACAAGAAGGCTGGGGAGGGACTGCTCAGGATCTCAGGGAGTGGTAGGACTAGGGGGAATGGAATGAAGCTGGAGGTGGGGAGATTCAGGCTGGAGGGGAGGAGGAAGTTCTTCCCCATGAGAGTGGTGAAGCCCTGGAATGGGTTGTCCAGGGAGGTGGTTGAGGCCCTGTCCCTGGAGGTGTTTAAGGCCAGGCTGGATGAGGCTCTGGCCAGGCTGATCTAGTGTGGGGTGTCCCTGCCCATGGCAGGGGGGTTGGAGCTGGCTGATCCTTGTGGTCCCTTCCAACCCTGACTGAAACTATGAAACTATGAAACTGTGAAGAACCTGCCACCACCTGGCTTTCATTTTTACATCATGATTAAAAGGACTTGCTCAGGGTAACCAGACAACCATAAATCCTTGTCAGAATATGACCTTTCATGCACTAAGAGATGACATTCAAGTGACCTCTGATGATACAATGAACCCTTGTGCTTGCACAGAGGAGCGGGAGTCAAAGGAAGAAGGAAACGATGGAATTAAAAGGTTCATCATTAGAAAGGTATTTGGCAGTCATCAGAACAGCTAAATAAAACACTGCATGAGCCATGCCAGTGAAGGCTGAGTTAGGATTTTGCAGTCTAACTGCATCAGGTACCAGTTTTTTCTGACACCACTGTCCCCTGAAGATGCTCTGCAGCATGGACCAGGGTGACATTTTCCCTGCTCTTAGCTGCTCACCAGCACACACACAACTTAATCCACTGCCTCTGAGCTGCCACAGAGGTGTATGGAAGGAACTCTGCTTTCTCAGATTTTGCAGCTCTGTGTCTAAGGAAAACTTGGTGTTGGAACTGCTGCCCTGAAAACCAAGCATCCTGCCGAGCAGCAGGTCCATGGTGTGATCACTGCCCCAAACCATCCGGCTCCAGAGCAGCACAGAGTGAAATTCCCCAGGACAAAGAGCACCTGAGTTGGCCAGTAACTTGGCATCCAGTTTGTTTGGTCTTTGAATCAGCACTGAGAAAGGATAAAGCTTTGGGCCTGCCTGTGCAGGGTGAGTATAAATCAGGAGAAGGTGAGAGAGCAGGGTAGGGTCTGCCTGCACTAGATCAGGGCAGGGGGCAATGGGCAAGTCCTTTGTTAGAGAGGCTTCAGAAAGAGTTCCTGTGCAAAGCTGAGAGCTGCTGAGAGCTTCTTCCCAGGGAGCAGATGGTTGGAAGGGAAGCACACAGCAAAGCACTCTTCTTACCCTACACAATCCCGGGCCAGCTGGGGTTCCTGTCCATCTCCTGTGGAAGTGGCTGGGCTGGGCCGCAGGGCCCCTGCGTGCTGTTGCAGCAGGGCAGGGGAGGACTTGTACCTGGTTGTTCTAAGGTATTTATGCTGATGCAGTAGCACCATTTACAGCCCTGAAGACAAAGCTGAGCAGATCTGCATATCTCTGGAAGATGAGCTCATGGAGCTGGCTGGCACAGCTGCTTCTGCAGGGTTTGCATGCCTATAAACAGGAGAACTGCCTCTGAATCCCAAGGATCTTATTAAGTAAGGACTGGTGTCAATGGCAGGGCCAGCACATTGGTCATTCCTTCAGACACCTCCACTTACTCCACCAGTCCCACACAGCAGGGTGTATTGATTTGCCAGAGGTACTGTCCTGTCACGCTGAGTGACTGCTGCTGGTACCAACGCAGACCTCAGTTCACACTCTGGAAGGATGCCAGCTCTGCCATCTTGGATCTCCCTGCAAAACCTGAGAAGATGCACAGGAAAAAAAATCCACTCTGCATGTGTCAGATTTATGACTCTCAAATGAAAGAAGGAACAGAAATAATCTCTCCATTTGTTAGCCTGTCACCCACAGGGAGCAGGCACAGCTGCTGCTGCTGCAAGGAGATTCTATACAGGTGCAAAATGGACATTTGCTTCACAAATGTCTTTGGCATTAATTTAGCATAAGAGTCTCTGAATTCTTAGGAGAGCAGAATCCTCCTTGCACCTCAGGAGCACACAGACCATTTCAGGTTTTGACTTTGCTGCTTTGTGCAGCCCAAGGCTAACAAACCCTGGGTAGTGCTCAGAGGTGCAAGTGTCTGCTTTTGAGAAAGCTCCTGTGCAATGTTGCTCCCTTGCTTGGGCTTCCACCCAGGAGATAAGGATGGGAATTTGTTGCAGGTTAAGGGCAATCAGAGTTCATTGGTACAGCCACCAGGAAAAGCCCTCCAGGGGCTGGAGAGCCCCAGGGGCACAGGCAGCTTGTCCCAGGACATTGCAGTCTGTTCTTCTCTTCTGTTTCCCTGTCTCTCTCTGTTGCAGGCAGTGCACAGCCAAAGCTCTCTCTCTTCTCTCCATCTCAGGCCCTGTGCTGTTATCTCATGGGGTGTGGGGCAGAGGCTTTCTCCTGGCCTTGGCTGGCAGTGAATTTCCAGCTCCGGCCCAGGGCCTGGGGAAGCCTGCGGCAGGCCTGGGGCTGGGGGCAGCACTTTGGCTGCTCCTGGGCTGCTGAGGCTGAGGGGGGTGGAGGCTGCTGGCAGGCTCTGGCCTGGTAGGCTCAGGTGAAGGATTGAGCCTAGTTTGTGAATGTCTTCCTTTTACCTGAATGCCTTTTGTATATATTTGAAAATAGAATTTCCATTTCAACTTCCCATCAGTGTGGAGAGTGTGGTGCAGGAGGGGTTCCATGGAAGGACCATTCAGTGGGTACAGAACTGGCTTGAGGGCTGCACCCAAAGGGTGGCTGTCAATGGTCCATGGCCAAGTGGAGGCCAATAGCAAGTGGAGTCCCTCAGGGATCAGTGCTGGGCCCAGGCTTGTTTAACATCTTTGTTGGTGACAGGGACAGAGGCTCCCTCAGCAGGTTTGCTGAGGACACCAAGCTGTGTGGTGCAGCAGACAGCTGGAGGGAAGGATCCATCCAGAGGGACCTTGACAGGCTGGAGAGCTGGGCCCAGGACAACCTCAGGAGGTTCAACAGGACCAAGGGCAAGGTCCTGCAGCTGGCTCAGGGCAATCCCAGGCACCAATACAGGCTGGGCAGGGACTGGCTGGAGAGCAGCCCTGAAGAGAAGGCCTTGGGGATGCTGGGGGAGGAGAAGCTCAACAGGAGCCAGCAGGGAGACCTTGCAGCCCAGAGAGCCAAGCAGAGCCTGGGCTGCAGCAAGAGAAGTGTGGCCAGCAGGGCCAGGGAGGGGATTCTGCCCCTCTGCTCCACTCTGCTGAGACCACAGCTGCAGCTCTGGGTCCAGGTCTGGAGCCTCTGTGCCAGGACGGATCTGGAGGGGCTGGAAGGGGTCCAGAGAAGGGCCACGAGGAGGAGCAGAGGGCTGGAGCTGCTCTCTCAGCCTGGAGAGAATGCTCTGAGGAGACCTTCTTGTGGCCTTGCAGGATCTGCAGGGGGCTCCAAGAAAGCTGGGGAGGGACTTGTGAGGGTGTCAGGAGGTGATAGGACTGGGGGGGATGGAGCAAAAGTAGAAGTGGGGAGATTGAGATTGGCTGTGAGGAAGAAGTTGTTCCCCATGAGGGTGGTGAGAGCCTGGCACAGGCTGCCCAGGGAGGTGGTGGCAGCTCCTGCCTGGAGGTGTTTTGCAGCCAGGCTGGAGGTGGCTGTGAGCAACCTGCTGCAGTGTGAGGTGTCCCTGGCCATGGCAGGGGGTTGGAGCTGGCTGAGCCTTGAAGTCCCTTCCAGCCCTGACAGTTCTGTGATTCCACTCCTTGGGAAGGGGTAAAATATCTTTTCTGTCCTTCTGCCCTGGGCAGCTCATGGCTCAAAACTAGGATAGAATTCTTTCAAGGTCTCTTGAAAGTATCAGGGGGTGAAGGCCACCCCCTCCAGCAGCCTTGCTCACTTATCTCCTCACTCTGCTAAGGCTGAGCACTCTCTCCAAACTAGCGATAACCAAGAATGAGCTAACACTCTTTTGCAGAGGAACATGTTGCTTAGGGAATGCTTTCAGCTGTGAAATTTCCTCAGTAAGCATTGGTTTGAGGCAACATCAAAACCTACCTGAAATACAAACAAAGTTTAAAGATGCAGAAAAAAAGGAAGGAATCTACATTAAACCCCACCAGAAGCTGCACTGCCAGCAGAACCAGAGAGGTGACTGCCACTGGGCTCTGGTGAGGCCTCACCTGCAGGACTGTGTACAGGGCCAGAGCGGGAAACAAGGGTCTGGGATCTGCTCTCAGGCAAACCAATGTCCTGGTTGCAGCTGCTTCCCGAGCACACTGTGTTTCAAACCCAGAAATCAACCAAGCAAACAAATGCCAGCACAGAAATCTGAGGTCTGCCTGGCCCTGAGAGGTTGTAGGCTCCACAATACAAAACTCTGCTGTGCTCAGCATGTTTCATAGTTTCATAGTTTCAGTCAGGGTTGGAAGGGACCACAAGGATCAGCCAGTTCCAACCCCCCTGCCATGGGCAGGGACACCCCACACTAGATCAGCCTGGCCAGAGCCTCATCCAGCCTGGGCTTAAACACCTCCAGGGACAGGCCTCACCACCTCCCTGCACAACCCATCCAGGGCCTCACCACCCTCATGGTGAAGAACTTCCTCCTCACATCCAGCCTGAATCTCCCCACCTCCAGCTTCAGTCCATTCCCCCTAGTCCTAGCACTACCTGAGATCCTGAGCAGTCCCTCCCCAGCCTTCTTGTAGCCCCCTTCAGATCCTGGAAGGCCACAATGAGGTCACCTGGGAGCCTTCTCTTCTCCAGACTGAACAGCCCCAACTCCTTCAGTCTGTCCTCACAGCAGAGGTGCTCCAGCCCTCTGCTCATCCTCCTGGCCCTGCTCTGGACACCTTCCAGCCCCTCCAGATCCCTCTTGTCACAGGGGCTCCAGAACTGGAGGCAGTACTGCAGGTGGGGTCTCAGCAGGGCTGAGCAGAGGGGGAGAATCCCCTCCCTTGCCCTGCTGGCCACACTTCTCCTGCTGCAGCCCAGGCTCTGATTGGCTTTCCGGGCTGCAAGTGCACCCTGAGAGCTCCTGGGGAGCTTCTCCTCCCCCAGCACCCCCAAGGCTCTCTCCTCAGGGCTGCTCCCCAGCCAGTCCCTGCCCAGCCTGGATTTGTGCCTGGGATTGCCTCCACCCAGCTGCAGGACCCTGCCCTTGGTCTTGTTGAAGCTCCTGAGGTTGGCCTGTGCCCACCTCTCCAGCCTGTCCAGGTCCCTCTGGATGGATCCCTTCCCTCCAGCTGTCTGCTGCACCACACAGCTTGGTGTCAGCAGCAACCTTGCTGAGGCTGCACTCAGTGCCACTGTCCATGGCACCCACAGAGATGTTGAACAAGCCTGGTCCCAGGACTGATCCCTGAGGGACTCTGCTTGTCCCTGGCCTCCACTGGGACATGGACCCATGGACAGCCACTCTCTGGGTGCAGCCATCAAGCCAGTTCTGTATCCATCTGGTGGTCACCCATCAAACCCGTGTGTCACCAGCCTGGAGACCAGGATGTGGTGTGGGACAGTGTCAAAGGCTTTGCTCAGGGCCAGGGAAATGTTGAACTGTCCTGCAGCCCAGGTAGTTCCTCTTGTGTTCTCACAAGGTGGACAACTCTTTCACGTTGTATTTTCTTACTAACAGAATGTGCCTAATAAGTTCTTAGACTCATTGGGATAAAGGAACAGGGGGAAAAGGATGAAATAAACCCCACACTCTTTCACATATGCCATGCCCACGTGAGGGACCTTGCCAGGCTGGACAGAGGGGCAGAGTCCAACAGGATGGCATTCAACAAGTCCAAGTGCCAGGAGCTGAACTTTGGCCACAGCAACCCCAGGCAGAGCTACAGGCTGGGGACAGAGAGGCTGGAAAGCAGCCAAGCAGAAAGGGACCTGGGGATAGTGGTTGACAGCAGCTGAACAGGAGCCAGCAGTGTGCCCAGGGGGCCAAGAAGGCCAAGGGCATCCTGGCCTGCATCAGGAAGAGTGTGGCCAGCAGGAGCAGGGAAGTCATTGTGCCCTGTGCTCAGCACTGCTGAGGCCACACCTGGAGTCCTGTGTCCAGCTCTGGGCTCCTCAGTTTAAGAAGGACATCGAGAGACTTGAAGGTGTTCAGAGAAGGGCAACAGAGCTGGGGAGGGGTCTGGAGCACAGCCCTGTGAGGAGAGGCTGAGGGAGCTGGGGTTGCTTAGCCTGCAGAAGAGGAGGCTCAGGGGAGACCTTCTTGCTCTCTGCAACTCCCTGAAGGGAGGTTGTAGCCAGGTGGGGGTTGGTCTCTTCTCCCAGGCAGCCAGCACCAGAACAAGAGGACACAGTCTCAAGCTGTGCCAGGGGAGGTTTAGGCTGGAGGTGAGGAGGAAGTTCTTCCCAGCAAGAGAGATTGGCCATGGGAATGTGCTGCCCGGGAGGTGGTGGAGTCCCCGTCCCTGGAGGTGTTCAAGAGGGGATTGGCTGTGGCCCTTGGAGCCATGGTTGAGTTGTCAGGAGGTGTCTGGGTGGCAGGTTGAACTTGATGATCTCTGAGGTCTTTTCCAACCTTATTGATTCCATGGCTCTATGGTTCCATGAGTCAAGCTCTGATCTTCTGAGAGAAAGTTATTTTCAAGGTTTGAGAGCAGAGCCCCAGCCAAATTCCCCCTTCTCATCCTGAGACTATTATGTTTATCCTTTGGCTTTAGTGGAGTTGGCACACTCATAAATCCCACCTTCCTCTGCCTGTTATTTCTGCCTGGGAAAATGATTTTTTTTTATTCACCAGGCAATCAAAGGTCAGTGGGAAGAGGAATCTGATATTCACTGCCAGCAAATGAAGTTAGAGAGTCATTAGCATTTATATCTTCCCGGGGCGGTAAACAGAATGTGCTCTATTTGAGTCAATGAAGACCCATGGCGGTGCCAGCCAGAAACCTAATGCCTTGTTTTAACAGAAGAAGAGAAATCCTTCAAGATGGATCTGCAGCAACGCCCTCTCGTTCCCCCGGCAGCCCTCCACGCCGCGCTGGGCCCCTCCGGCAGAGCAGCCCCTCGGCCCTTGCCCGCCAGCGCCATCGATCAGGGGCTCCGCAGACTTCTCAGGCGCTCCCGAGGCAGCTGCACAGCTCTGAGCTGCGGCTCTGCTGAATTCTCACACCAGAGCGTGCCTTAATAAGCCTGAGCACGGCGTTTGATCGCAAACTCACAGGAGGAACAGAGATTTTCCCTTCTCCACTGAGCCTTGCTGTGGCTGAGGACTGGCTCCCAGAGTGAGCTTTTGGGAAGCAAATGCAGTTAATTCCTTTTGAATGGGAAGTGTAATTCTGCTTGGGAGGAAAAGTTCATTCTGCTTGAGACAGCTGGTTAAAAAACACCAAACAACAATGCAGCAGCTAACTAATTAAATGCACTAAGTGTATGCCACAGCCAGGGTGAGGCAGAATTTGTCTGACACTGAGACAGAATATTTTTAGAGCAAACTTGCAAGTGAAACCACAGGGAAAGGACAAACAGCAAAGTCTGGTTGGTATCTGACTGCTACAGCACGCCCTGTGACTGTCTCTTCTTTGTGCCATTTCTTCATACTCACCTCCCCTTAATGCAGCCTGGCAGAAGGGAGGCTGTGCCAGGGGATCACACTGGCCCCAGAGAGCGCCCCAGCAAGGAGGAGAGTCTTATAGTCACAGCTCAGAGATTTCCTGGTTGAGAGAGTGCACTCATGGTGACCTGGCCTGTGGACATTCAACAGGAAGGGAAGGGAAGGGAAGGGAAGGGAAGGGAAGGGAAGGGAAGGAAGGGAAGGGAAGGGAAGGGAAGGGAAGGGAAGGGAAGGGAAGGGAAGGGAAGGAAGGAAAGGGAAGGGAAGGGAAGGGAAGGAAGGGAAGGGAAGGGAAGGGAAGGGAAGGGAAGGGAAGGGAAGGGAAGGGAAGGGAAGGAAGGGAAGGGAAGGGAAGGGAAGGGAAGGGAAGGGAAGGGAAGGGAAGGGAAGGGAAGGGAAGGGAAGGGAAGGCTAGGGAAGGGAGGAAAGGAAGGAAGAGAGGAAGGGAGGAAGGAAGGAAGGAAGGGAGGGAGGAAGGAAAGGAGGAGGAAGGAAAGGAGAGAGAAGGAGGGAGGGAGGGAGGAAGGGAGGGAGGAAGGAAGGAAGGGAGGCAGGCTTGGCCTAAATGATTCCCATTTTAAATCAAAGTCTCTGAAAAAAATTCAGTTATGGGAACTGGGAAAACGGAAAAGGAAAAGGAAAAGGAAAAGGAAAAGGAAAAGGAAAAGGAGAAGGGCAAGCCCTGTCAGTAAAGCCAGGAGTCTAAACAAAACTGGCTGGGGTTTCCCTCACTGCTTGGCTCCCAGCATCCCCGCTGGAGCTAAGGAACCCTGCAGGCACTCAGCACCTGCATCAGCCCAGCTCTTCTGTTTAGGTTCCCATGTTGAGGCAGAAGCCTCTCTGTGGTTTCTTTTCCTTACCCCTCAGGTAGGATTTTCTCAGTCAGTGTGCTTGGCCAGCTGCATCTGCCCTGTGAAGAGACTGATAGTTGAACAGAGCCAAGCTGCTCCTCCAGAGCTCTGGTAACCCCTGAAAATACAACCTGCAGTGGTCTCCCTACTCCACTGCCTGCCTGGAGGCAGCAGCACCTACAACTAGACCATCCCCAAGAGAGGAACTTGCTGCTTCGTGCTAACACAGTCTTAAAGGAAGTGGGGGCATGGGCCAATAAACCCAGCTGAAAATGAGAGAAGTGTTTGCTCTTTTCACAGGCTCACAGGGTGCTAGGGGTTGGAAGGGGCCTCTGGAGAGCTTCCAGCCCAACCCCCTGCCAGAGCAGCACCATAGGACCCAGCACAGGGCACACAGGAACACATCCAGACAGGGCTGCAAAGGCTCCAGAGCAGGAGACTCCACAACCTCTCTGGGCAGCCTGCTCCAGGCCTCTGGGACCCTCCCAGGCAAGAAGTTCCTCCTCATGTTGAGCTGGAACCTCCTGTGCTGCAGTTTCCATCCATTGCCCCTTGTCCTGTCCCAGGGTGCAGCTGAGCAGAGGCTGTCCCTGTCCCCTGCCTCTTGACCCTCAGTCCCCAGATATTTACAAACATTTTATTAAATCCCCTCTCAGCCTTCTCCTCTCCAGCCTGAACAGCCCCAGGGCTCTCAGCCTCTCCTCATCGGGCACTCTTTTGCACAAGAGTTTCTCGACTGCCCTTTCTCTACTATTCCACTAATTAGAGACCACAACTATTTGCAAGAGTAAACCAAGCAGGGTCTGTAAGAGCCCTGTACACACAACCTGTACACAAGTTACTCAGCTGCCTGATTTGGTCAGGAGGAGACTTGATGGGGTGCTTGGTGCCATGGGTTAGTTGTTTGGGTGGGTTGGATTGGTTGATGGGTTGGACTCCATGATCTTGAAGGTCTCTTTCAACCTGGTGTATTGTATTGTATTGTATTGTATTGTATTGTATTGTATTGTATTGTATTGTATTGTATTGTATTGCTTAGCCTGGAGAAGAGGAGGCTCAGGGGTGAACTACCTGAAGGGAGGTTGTAGCCAGGAAGGGGTTGGCCTCTTCTCTCTAGCAACCAGCACCAGAACAAGAGGACAGAGTCTCAAGCTGCACCAGGGGAAGTTTAGGCTGGAGGTGAGGAGAAAGTTCTTCACTGAGAGAGTCGTTCACCATTGGGATGTGCTGCCCAGGGGGGTGGTGGAGTCACCGTCCCTGGAGGTGTTCAAGAGGGGATTGGATGTGGCCCTTGGTGCCATGGTCTAGTCATGAGGTCTGTGGTGACAGGTTGGACTCGATGATCTTTGAGGTCTCTTCCAGCCTTAGCGATACTGTGAGACTGTGATACTGTGAGACTGTGAGACTGTGAGACTGTATTGTATTGTATTGTATTGTATTGTATTGTATTGTATTTAGGGTTTGGGGAACTGCCCTCTACTTACCTTGGATCTGAAGATCCCAGTCTGGCACAAGAGAAATTCCCCTAATCTGCCTGCTTCAAGCCCACCTCTCCACCAAGCCTTTAGGTTTCGTCTGCCACTCTTTTGCAGCAAAGGACCATCAGATGTGGTTCTGGGAACTGTTCAAGTGCCACTGCAGCTGGCAAAAAGACATTTTCAGGACAAGGACTGAGAGAGTGATTGAGGCTTGATGGAACTTTCTCTTCCTTTCTGTCTCAGTACTGAAAATCAAATACAATCACTATTTATCCTTCAACCTGCACAGCTGCCTGCCTGGGGCTTCTCAGGTGGCACGATGTAACTGCACCGCTCCCATCAATCAGGTAATCCTGGGTCCTCAGGCCTAGAGGTGCCACAAACTCATTCTTTAACCCAGCAAGATTTATTGGGTGGCGATTTTTCATGCCTCCTGGCACCCCACCACGGGGGATATTTATATTTTCCCTCCCCAGTTATCCTCTCAGATTTCAAAACAATGACTGTAGATCACAGTTGGTGTTCAGAAGTGTCACCTCCTGACGAGCCACCTACACAGTGACACAGACAGGACCCAGGAGTTCTGCTGGGCTGTGCCATGGATGACTCTACTGCAAGGCTTTTGCAGAGAGAGAGCAGATGGCACCGGAATGCTGTGTTCTGCACTGTGGTTCTTAAAGATGTACAAGCCCAATGGATCTCCACATCTTGGTGTCTGTAGAAACTGGTAAGTTACAGAATCACAGCATGCTAGAGGTTGGTAGAGGTTGATGTGGTCTACCTGGACCTCAGCAAGGCCTTTGACACCGTCCCCCACAGCAAACTCCTGGCCAAGCTGTCAGCCCCTGGCTTGGGCAGCAGCACTCTGAGCTGGGTTAGGAACTGGCTGGAGGCTGAGCCCAGAGAGTGGTGGTGAATGGTGCCACAGCCAGCTGGCAGCCAGTGGTGTGCCCCAAGGATCAGTGCTGGGCCCCATGCTCATCTTCATTGATGATCTGGATGAGGGCATTGAGTCCATCATCAGTAAATTTGCAGATGACACCAAGCTGGGGGCAGGAGCTGATCTGCTGGAGGGCAGAGAGGCTTTGCAGAGGGACCTCGACAGGCTGGACAGATGGGCAGAGGCCAAGGGCAGGAGATTGAACACATCCAAGTGCCAGGTGCTGCACATTGGCCACAGCAACCCCAGGCAGTGCTACAGGCTGGGGTCAGAGTGGCTGAGAGCAGCCAGGCAGAGAGGGACCTGGGGTTGACAGCAGATGAACAGGAGCCAGCAGTGTGCCCAGGTGTCCAACAAGGCCAATGGCATCCTGGCCTGCATCAGGAAGAGTGTGGCCAGCAGGAGCAGGGAGGTCATTCTGCCCCTGTACACTGCACTGGTTAGGCCACACCTTGAGTCCTGAGTCCAGTTCTGGGCTCCTCAGTTTAGGAAGGAGGTTGACTTGCTGGAAGGTGTCCAGAGAAGGGCAACAAAGCTGGGGAGGGGTCTGGAGCACAGCCCTGTGAGGAGAGGCTGAGGGAGCTGGGGTTGCTTAGCCTGGAGAAGAGGAGACTCAGGGGTGACCTTCTTGCTGTCTACAGCTACCTGAAGGGAGGTTGTAGCCAGGCAGAGGTTGGTCTCTTCTGCCAGGCAGCCAGCACCAGAACAAGAGGACACAGTCTCAAGCTGTGCCAGAGGAGGTTTAGGCTGGAGGTTAGGAACAAGTTTTATACAGAGAGAGTGATTGCCCATTGGAATGTGCTGCCCAGGGAGGTGGTGGAGTCACCATCCCTGGAGGTGTTCAGGAGGAGACTTGATGGGGTGCTTGGTGCCATGGGTTAGTTGATTAGGTGGTGTTGGATTGGTTGATAGGTTGGATGCAATGATGTTGAAGGTCTCTTCCAACCTGGTTTATTCTATTCTATTCTATTCTATTCTATTCTATTCTATTCTATTCTATTCTATTCTATTCTATTCTATCCTATCCTATCCTATCCTATTCTATTGGAAGGGACCTCCAGAGTTCATCCAGTCCAAGCCCCCTGCCAGAGCAGCATCACCCAGTGCAGGGCACACAGGAACACATCCAGGTGGGGTTGGAAAGGCTCCAGAGGAGACTCCACAACCTCTCTGGGCAGCCTGCTCCAGGCCTCCAGCACCCTCACACCAAAGAACTTTCTCCTCATGCTGAGCTGAAACCTTCTCTGTTCCAGTTTGTCTCCTTTGTTCCTTGGCTTATTGCTGTGCACCACCCATGAGAGCTTGGCCCCCTCCACTTGAGCCCCAGCCCTCAGCTATTGAGAGACATTGATCAGATCCCTCTCAGCCTTCTCCTCTCCAGACTAAACAGCCCCAGGGCTCTCAGTCTCTCTTCACAGGGGAGATGCTCAAGTCCCCTAAGCATCCTCCTGGCTCTCCCTTGGACTCTCTCCAGCAGGTCTCTGTCTCTCTGGAGCTGGGGAGCCCAGAGCTGGACACAGGACTGCAGCTGTGGTCTCAGCAGGGCAGAGCAGAGGGGCAGCAGAACCTCCCCAGCCCTGCTGGCCACACTTTTCCTGCTGCAGCCCAGGCTCTGCTTGGCTCTCTTGGCCCCCAGGGCACTTGCTGTCCCATGCAGAACTTGCTGCCCACCAGCACTCCAAGGTCTTTCTCCCTGGAGCTGCTCTCCAGCAGGGCAGCCTCTAACCTGTCCTGGTGCCTGCTGTGGTTCCTGCCAACCTGCAGGACTCTGCACTTGTCCTTACTGAACTTCCTGAGCTTTGCCTGCAGCCAGCTCCCAGCCTGTCCAGCTCTGGTGGGATGGCAGCACAGCCTGAGGGGTGTCAGCCCCCACCCCCCAGTTTGGTATTATCACTGAACTTGCTGAGGGGCCACTCAGTACCCTCAGCCAGGTCACCAACAAAGGTATTGACTGAAGCTGGCATCCTATTTGCAGGGACTACTAAGAGGATAAAGAAATCATCTGTAAATATGCTGCCAGAGGGCATTTCTCTCTCAGTAGTGAAGCATCCTGGTACTCCAGTGATTGAAGGTGACTGGAATTGTTGTCAGGACCACAGCAAACCTATTGTAGGAATCAGTGGTGCTACAGTTGTACTGTCAAGATGAACCTCCCTCTTCTCACATTGAAATGGTGAGAGCAGAAGGTTCCCTGAGCAGCTACATATGCAAGGGGAAAGAAACAGTAGGAAACTGCAAACCTGAGCCATGCTTCACCTGCCTGCCCTGGAACAAAGCCTGTGCTGCAGGGCCTGCCAAAGCTAGCAGTGCAAAGCAGGCTACCCAAGCTCTTCCAGGCTGCTGTCAGCAAGGGCAGGTGGGTTTTATATTAACTGAAGGACAGACCAAATGATTGCCTCTTCTGACCTCTGCTGGGCTTGGTTTCCTGACCTCTGTGTCATTTTGGCTGGCTGGCGAGAGTGGAGCCATGCACATCCCAGTGCAGTCACACACTCGCTGCCTGCCAGCTCCGTGGGCCTCAAAGATAGCTCTCTCTGCTAGAAATGTGGGGCTGCAAGGGGAGTGCCATTATGCTGTGGGTAGCACTAGAATGTCATCAGTATTTGCAATGTCCTGCTTCATGCTTTAGAGTGTGAGCCTGCAGCACAGTGGCCAGTGGCAGCCAAAGCAGCATGGCCAGAGATGGAGGGGAGGGATCCTGCCCCTCTGCTCCGCTCTGGGGAGAGTACTCTGTCCAGGTCCACAGCTGTCAGCACAGGAAGGACATGGACCTGATGGAGAGGGTCTAGAGGAGGCCACATCAGGGGGTTGGAGCAGGGACAGGACCAGGGGCAATGAATAGAATAGACCAGGTTGGGAAGAGACCTTCAAGTTCATCACGCCCAACCTGTCATCCAACACCACCTAATCAACTAACCCATGGCACCAAGCACCCCAGCAAGTCTCCTCCTGAACACCTCCAGGGATGGGGACTCCACCACCTTCCCAGGCAGCACATCCCAATGGGCAATCACTCTCTCTGTGTAGAACTTCTTCCTCACCTCCAGCCTAAACCTCCCCTGGCACAGCCTGAGACTGTGTCCTCTTGTTCTGGTGTTGCCTGCCTGGGAGAAGAGACCAACCTCTGCCTGGCTACAACCTCCCTTCAGGTAGTTGTAGAGAGCAATAAGGTCACCCCTGAGTCTCCTCCTCTCCAGGCTAAGCAACCCCAGCTCCCTCAGCCTCTCCTCACAGGGCTGTGCTCCAAACTTCGTTTCCCTTCTCTGGACACATTCCAGCAAGTCAACCTCCTTCCTGAACTGAGGGGCCCAGTACTGGACACAGGACTCAAGTACTCAATGGCTTCAAACTAGAGCAGAGCATGTTGAGATTGGATGTGAGCAACAAGTTCTGCACCAGGAGGCTGCTGGAACACTGGAACAGGTTGCACAGGGAGGTGGTTGAGGCTCCATCCCTGGAGATACTCAAGGTGAGGCTGGACAGGGCTGTGGGCAACCTGATCTAGTGGAGGATGTCCCTGCTGAGTGCAGAGGGGTTGGACTGGATGAGCTTTGAGGTCTCTTCCAACCCAGAGCACTCTGTGACTCTGTCAGTGTTTTGTTTCCAGAAGTTTCTAACCGTGAGGCATTTTACCTTTGAGCCACTGCCGGGTTACATTCGTCTGCAGCCCCGCCCTGGCCTCCTGCTGCCGTTCTTTATGTAACACCACCTCAGCCATGCTAGGTATGCATTATAAATGCTTCTATATTAGAGCTTTGGAAAAGTGTGAAGCAAAGCTCCATCTGAGCAGGGTGTAGAAGTGAATAAAACATGTGTAAAACATCCTGGATTTGAAATGCAGCTGACTAAACTGTGATGGGCAGAGCCTGAGAGCTCATGAGAGGTGCAGCAGCTGCGTTGTGTTTTAGCAGTGAAAGCGGAATTGCTACAGGTAGTGTTGGGCTTGGGGCTGTAATTGTCAATGAAGAAGCTGAAGTGCTCCTTCAGGACCCACAGACCTTGTCACTCAGCAGAAAGCACAGAGCTGATGTCTTGTGCCTGTGCCAGGCTGTCGTCAAGCTCAGAGCCAGGGCTGAGGTGGGGGCAGAGCACGGTAACGTGCTAATGCTACAGCTTGCTGTTCAAACCTGGATTAGTAGAGCAAGAAACATTTGGCCATATTTCTGTTCCCATTAGTTATGCCTGGGTAACAATTAGCACTAGTCAGGGCTCTGATTTGATCTAGGAACTCAGGGAAAGGACTTGGGCCAAAGGGAAGAGTGTTTCTTTTGCAGCTATCGGCTCTAAGGCTGGTGTTCAGCTGGTGCCACCAGGAGCTGGCTTTTGGGTGTTACTGCTGTATGAAAGTTAACAGCTAAAGGAATAAGAGAATAATGAGTGTCAAATGGAAACCAGTTGTGGTTGACTTTGCCCAGGGGACAGGTGCCTAAAGCTCTGTAAGGACTATTGCTGCTGGTAGCCCCATCCCTGGAGATATTCAGGGTGAGGCTGGGCAGGGCTCTGGACTACTTGATCTCGTGAAGGATGCCCCAGCTGACTGCAGGGGGGTTGGACTGGATGACCTTAGGGGGTCCCTTCTAACCCAGACCATTCTGTGGTTCTGTGATTCTGTGCATAGGACAAGGGCCGGCAGAGAGCAGTGCCTGAGGTGCTCCACTTAGTTCCTGTCTTGCCAAAACCACAGGCTAGGCAGTGAGGCCAGCCCAGCTGAAAATGCTCCAGCAGCTGTTTTTTATAGTTGGAGAGGAGTGTTTATGGCAGACACCAGGAACAAAATCCACACGTGCTGGGCCTCTGGGAACTGACTCTGCTGGGCCACTGTTGCCTGTCTTGGAAGAGAACAGAAATCGTTGCACAGGTTTCTTGTTAGTCCTCAACTAGATCTGTGTGCAGTAACAATACACAAGAGCTCACCTAGCAGCTCACACCAGGCTGAAGCCCTCTGTCCTTGGAAAATAAAACCCACCCCCAGCCTCCATCAGATTTGGCTTTCACATGGCCCAGCACAGCCATCAGCCATCCACCCTCTTCTCAGCCTCATGCCTAATTCATAACCTTGAGGAGAGCTCCATGGCCAGGGCTCCTTTTCAGACCTTCTTGGAAGGGCTCCTTCAAGGCACCAGGGGTATGGTCTCTGAGTTGGCATGGAGCACAGGCAGCCTGAACTGCAGCCTGCTGCCCCTTGGGACAGTGGTCAAATGTGAAAGATCTGCAGCAATGAGGAAACATTGCAGACCTTCATACTCCACATGCTCAAAGAAGCTAAGCTGTAGCTCCTTTCCACAACTAATCTACATCCAACCCTGCCTTTGCTATTACCCATACCCAACCAGCACAGAAACTCTAAGGCCCTAAGGGTCCCAACCTTCATCCTTACCGTAGGAAATAAGCAGAATCCAACTATTAAGTAAATGTAACCAAGGCTCAAGGCCACCAACAGTGCTGTTACACTAGCAGCACTCAAGTAGCTCTTCAACCAGCTGTAATGAGGAGGTTATTAATTTATGATTTATGAAAACAGGAAATATGAAACATAATTTATTAATATTCAAAAATTGTTACTCGCCATTTGCCAACATTTATATGCAGGTTCCAGTGCACAGTCGTGGCTATATCCCATAAGCTGGTACACTATAACATTTTTTTAACCCAATTAGAAAAATACTAACTTGTTATTCAATTAAGATCCGAGGTTGCAATTCCACCACTTGTCCACCAGATGGCGACTCGGCGAGAGGCTTGCGGCTGCTAGATGGCTAGGAGAGAGGGAGCAGCAGGTTGTGCAAAGAACCTTTCAAGAGACTTCAATCAATTAGAATCACGAATTATGACTCGGGGCATCCCGGGGAGGCTGCTGGTAAAGACTGGGTTACAATGCCAGCAGGCTAGGCACAGGGATTCAAACAGAACCATATCTGGTGCTAAACACGCGAACACTGAGAAGACGCAGTGTTTCACTTGCAGCTGAGCTAGCTGCTAAGCTATGGCTACACTGGCTGCCTGCCGCGACTGAGGGACTCGGCAGGGCCATGGCCAGCCCCCGGGGCAGTACCTTGCAGGCAGCAGTGGGGCAGTCCACAGCTGGGAGCTACTGTGGCACAAGCTTCTGCCAATCGGGCAGGCTCCCTGCACTGGCTTGGGCAGCTCCTTCGGGGTACAATTCCCTCCTGGAGCTGCTAGAGAGCATGGGGGGTTGCAGTGGTTTGAGCCTTAACTGGGGCTTAAAAGCTCAGATGGGGCAAGGCTGAGAATCCCCTTCCCCAACAGAGAGAGAGAGGGAAGGGTGGGCAGCAAATCCACCAAGAAATAATTTGGGTTTGGCTTGGAAGTAGAGAGGCAAGGAATTTTTTTGTAAACAATATATAAATACGTATTTATGTAACTGACAGGCAGGGTTCACCAGGGGAAGGAACAGGATGGATGGGAGAAGAAAAGAAAGACAAAAATTATAAGATACAGAACCAGTCCTTTGCAGAGCGTGGAAGCAGCAGGGAAAGAGAGCAATGGCCACAATTCTCCTCCCTCTTATACCCCTGCTGGACAAGGAGGGGGGCAAGTGGAACAGACCAAGTCAGTTTCCCAGGGGAGGAAACAGACCCCCCCCCCCAGAATGGGTGCATCCCACCCCAGGGGTGCAGTGTGGCTTTCCCCTGGCTCGGCTCAGAAGTGAAGGAGCAGCCACTTCTCGGCGGTGACTTTCCCATTCTAAGGTCATGGGATGGTCCTTTGTGAAACTGTGTGGGATGCTCACAGCAGGCCTGGCTCTGGGTTCCAGGCACAGGCGGGGCTCTGCGTTACTGGGGCACTGGCAGGCCTGTGGAGCTGCACAGGCAGCAGCTCCCTGCTCCCGCAGCTGTGGGGTCACGCAGGATGCAGCTGAGTGCATTTCCTGCCGTGCAAGCTGGCAGACAAAGGCTGCTTTGGCTCACAGGTAGCACTCCAGAAAGGAGGGGGAAGGGGGGATGTGACCAAAGCATGTTGGGACTATTTTGGCAATATTTGGGGCATAATTCTGAGCACAGGGTGCCTTCACGACACCAACATGGACAAGGGCTCAGAGGACCAAAGGGCAAAACTGACATCTGAGGCCTTAGTCCCAGCCCCAATGCTTATTCAAACTATAACCTTGAGTCTAAACCTTCCTGACCTTCTCTCAGTCTTTGTCCTAGGCTTGTACAAAACAGACCTTTGAACAGTGAGTCTGTGCCTCCAGCCTTTCTTATAGAATCACAGACTGGTAGGTGGTGGAAAGGACCTCTAGAGATCATCCAGTCCAACCCCCTGCCAGAGCAGGATCACCCAGGGCAGGACACGCAGGAATATGTTCTGGTGGGTCTTGAATGTTTCTGGAGAAGGAGACTCCACAACCTCTCTGGGCAGCCTGCAACAGGCCTCTAGCACCTTCGCACCAAAGAAGTTTCGCCTCATGTTGAGGTTCCAGTTTGTGTCCGCCACCCCTCGTCCTATCACAGGTCCCCACTGAATCACAGGCATCCACAGCAACAGATCAAGAAGAAATTATTCATTAATCTTATCTTATGAATCAATTTCACTTCAGTTGTTGCAGAAAGGCCCAAAGCTTGAGTGAGTTCTCGGCTTGGTTAGACTAACATCAATGAATCAACGTATTTTCACATGCTGAATTTTCAACAGCAGTCCTTGTGCTCAGCACATGGGTCAGAAGCAGGGTGGGCAGCAGGGCCAGGGAGGGGATCATCCCCCTGTGCTCAGCACTGGGGAGGCCACAGCTGCAGTGCTGTGCTCAGCTCTGGGCCCTCCCTGCAGGAAGGACATTGAGGGGCTGGAGCCTGTGCAGAGCAGGGCAGCCAGGCTGGAGCAGGGCCTGGAGCCCCTGGGCTAGAGGAGGGGCTGAGGGAGCTGGGGGTGTTGAGGCTGGAGCAGAGGAGGCTGAGGGAGACCTCCTTGCTCTCTGCAGCTCCCTGCAGGGAGGTTGCAGTGAGGAGGGGACAGCCTCTGCTCCTTGGTGCCAAGCCCCAGGAGCAGAGGCAATGGTTCCAAGGTGCCCCAGGGGAGGCTCAGGCTGGCTGCTAGGAAATCTTTCTTGCCTGGAAGGGTTCTCAGGCATTGGAATGTTGTGGCCAGGGCAGTGCTGGAGTGCCCATCCCTGGAGGTGTTGAAGCAGTGTGTGGAGCTGGTGCTTAGGGCCATGGCTTGGTGCTGAGCCTGCAGTGCTGGGTGGGGGTTGGCCTGGCTGAGCCTGCAGGGCTCTTCCAACCAGCTGTGCTCTGTGATTCTGTGCCTTACAGTTTCCAGTATGAGTAACAAAGACAACATCTGACGAGCTGACAAAGCATGTCTGGGATCTGTCCTGCCCACCTGCCTTGATGCAGAACTCTGGAAGGACCTCAATGCCCTCTCCAAACCAGCATGATGTGCTAAAGCTAAAGAGCTGGATTTTTTCTTTTCCCAACAAGGGGACTCTATGATGATGCCAAACCAAGGGCAGGCATTGGCCTTGCAGCCTCAGCACCACAAGCCCAGGTGACACCTCTGCAGCAGTGCTGCACCCCAACACAGCTGCTGGCAGCTGGAGGGGAAGGGAAGGTCCCCACTGTCTTAGTGAGAGGTGCCAAAGCTGCAACCCACCCTGTTGATAAGGTTACCAGGGTTACCACAGGATCCCAAGTGTGAAGGCTCAGGCCTGTAATAGAGAAGCTCTGCTCCACTAACCAGAAAAAGAACAAAAGAAGTGAGAGCTGATTAAATGCTAGAGAATTGCTGCAGAAATAGAGAGAGCTGAATCAAAACATCTCCAGCTCCGTGCAGGCACAGTGCCCCAGATGGCAAAATTATTGTCCTGAGTTACCTGCTGGCTAAAAACGTGGATTATAAAGCAGGGGGCACAATGCCATCAGTGTTCCTGTCCCTGCTACACCCTGCACTGCTCTCATGCTGTGCTCACACTGGTCCCTGCTATCATGCTCCCAGCCAGGGCTCTCTTGTTCCTAGTGTAGGACAAGATGAAGCCTGAGCTTCAGCCCCTGAGCTGCTTCAGCACAGCTCCTCCAGCTGTAACAGTTTTTTATCTGGGCAGCAGGTTCATTCAGTGTTGGAGTACAAGGTGCTGCCTCAATCAGGACAACCTCTGAGCACTCTCCCTTTTTGTCACAGCAGGTCTGTGTGAGACAGGGTAGTCAGGGCCAAACATCTATGACACCCTATGAGGAAAGGCTGAGAGCCCTGGGGCTGTTTAGTCTGGAAAGGAGAAGGGCATCAGTCTCAAGATGAGCCAGGGGAGGTTTAGGCTGGAGGTTAGGAGGAAGTTCTACACAGGGAGAGTGATTGCCCATTGGGATGGGCTACCCAGGGAGGTGGGGGAGTCACCATCACTGGAGGTGTTCAGGAGGAGACTTGCTGGGGTGCTTGGTGCCATGGGTTAGTTGTTTAGGTGGTGTTGGATTGGTTGATAGGTTGGACACGATGATCTTGAAGGTCTCTTCCAACCTGGTCTATTCTATTCTATTCTATTCTATTCTATTCTATTCTATTCTATTCTATTCTATTCTATTCTATTCTATTCTATTCTATTCTATTCTATCTGATCAATGTCTATCAATATCTGAGGGACTCAGGAAGGAAAATGGAAAGGGACAGCCTCTGCTCAGTTGCACCCTGTCCTGAGCTGGCAGGGCGGTTGGACTGGAGGATCTCCCGAGGTTCCTTCCAACTCCTAGCATCCTGTGAGCCTCTGAACTGGCTGAGGTGATGCTGAGTGGGAAGAGATGCTGCCATCTACATCAAATTTGCTAGAGATTTCTTCCTGCAGTGTAAGTCTCAGGACTGAGAGACTTCTGATCCTGTGGTGCTGTGATCTAAATAGAAGAGTCTGCCTTATGAGGAAAGACTAAGAGAATTGGGCTTTTCAGGCTGGAAAAGAGAGGACTGAGGGGGGGATCTCATCGAATTGTTTTGGTTGGAAAAGACCTCTGAGATCATCCATTCCAACCATGAAGACAACTGATCCAGACTGGAAAGGACCTCCAAGATCACCAAATCCATCATCAATGCTGATCAATACTTCAAGGGTGGGCGTCAGGAGGATGGGGCCAGTCTTCAATACAATACAACACAATACACCAGGTTGGAAGAGACCTTCAAGATCATCACATCCAACCCATCAACCAATCCAGCCCACCTAAACAACTAACCCATGGCACCAAGCACCCCAGCAAGTCTTGTTTCACTGGCACCCAGTGACAGCACAAAGGGTAACAGGCACAAACTTGAAGACTCTCCATCCAAACATGAGGAGGAACTTCTTTAATTTAAGGGTGCTGGAGCCCTGGAGCTGGCTGGCCAGAGAGCTGGTGGAGTCTCCTTCTCTGGAGACATTCAAAACCCACCTGGATGTGTTCAGGTGCAACCTTCTCTAGGTCACTGCCTTTGCAGGGGGATTGGACTCACTGATCTCCAGAGGTCCCTTCCAAGACCTACCCTTCAGTGATTCTGTGGGGCTGTGCTGCTGAGTTTGCCACAGGCACCTGAGCAGCCAGCATGTGACTCATTTTGTTACTCAGGGGTGAAGGAGCTTGTACCAGAATTGAGCCCCTGGCATAAATACAGCCTTAAAATGGGTGCTCAGAAAATGCCAGTGGTTGCTGTGAAGCACACCAACGCTCCCAGAGCCACCTACACGCTGGAGAAAGTTCTATCCATCACAGTCTTAAAACTGCTCAAGATTTTCATCACTTCATTGGCCTTTTATGTTTGGTTTTTTTTTGTGTGATTTTTGTTGTTGTTGTTTGGTGGAGGTGGTTTGGTTGTTTGGTTTTGTTTGGTGCTTTTTTGTGGCTTTGTCTGTGAGTTTTGTTATGGGGTCTAGAACCACAGAGGGAAAAAAGGTCCTCCAGAAGTACCAGAGAGTACAAGGGGGTGGACACTGGAAAGTGTAACCTTTTGTTGTTTCATTCCCCCCATCCTGCACCCCTGTGTGTCACTGTGTTTGGCCTCTTTCCTGAATCGTCACAGTGTGGGGGTTGGATTGGTTGATAAGTTGGACGTGATAATCTTGAAGGGCGCTTCCAACCTGGTTTATTGTATTGTATTGTAACATATTGTATTGTATTGTATTGTATTGCATTGCATTGCATTGTATTGCATTGTATTGCATTGTATTGTATCGTATTGGATGTTTAAATTCTGCTGCACAATTCAGGGCTAGGCTGGGGGGGAAGCAGAGAGTCACGATGCGAGGGGGCACTGAGGCTTCTGTTTTGACCTTGTTGTGGGGAAGGCTTTGGAAGGTCTTGACCTGTTGAGGTTTTGGAAAAGCCTGGGTGGAGGACTGAGCTGAGGCTGACCTGGGATCTGTGGGTTTGTGTGTATTTGTGAATAGTATTTCCAATTCCAGTTCCATTCCTGTGTGTGACAGGTTTAGGCTGTGCCTTTAAGAAGGGGACACTTACTGGAACACTCTGGCTGAATGTTTTGGTATAAAAATGAAAACAAAGACAAAGTCTAAATGAATTTCAGTGGTAGATTGGTAGAATGCAACTTGAAATGTTTAGCTTTAGTTCAGTTTGAATCTCAGTCAGTTCAGTCTGTCTGTTTCAGTCCCTCTGAACAGCTGCTGTTCTATCCCTCTGTGCTGGACAGAGGTGACCTTGAACTAACTGAGCTAACAGATAAGAAACTAATTCTTGCACATGCTTTGAGCTAACAGAATTTCCTCCTTAATAATTACCTTTTACTCTCTCTAACCCTTTTTGGGAAAAAGGGAGGAGGGGGGAAGAAGGGAGTATAGTTGGGGGGATGGGGGGAACCCTTCTTCTTGGAGAAGGGAAGGTCTGCTGTGTGACGTTCTTTGCTGTATATTTCTGTATCTATTGTCACTACTGCATATTGTGTACACATCCATCTGCATCTCATCCTGCTTGGAAATATAGCTTATCCATTTTGCTCCTCTGGCTGAGTTAGCCGTGGTTTCTGTGTGGGGGGGGAGAACTGAACTTTCTCTCACTACCACACTGTGGAGGGTTTTTATTTTACTCCTTTGGGGGGAGTAAAATAGCTTGCTGTCCGCGAAGCCCAAGTCTTTTTTTCCCCCATGATTTCTGCTTCTGTTTTATAGTCTGTAATTGAGGAAATCCTCTTTCTCTTACTGTTTTTTGCTTTGTTGCAAGCAGATACACTGTTCTGGTACCCTTGCAAAGTCTTCCGTGGGCAGCATAAGGTCAGGAAGAGATGACTTCTGTAACAAGAGAGTTTGAGCAAAAACTTGGCTTAAAGTAAGAGTTTGAGCAAAACCTTCTCTTAAAGTAAGAGTTTGAGCAAAAACTTGTCTTAAAGAGTTTGAGCAAAAACTTGTCTTAAAGTAAGAGTTTAAGCAAAAATTGTCTTAAAAGTAAGAATTTGAGCAAAAACTAGTCCTAAAAGTAAGAGTTTGAGCAAAAACTTGTCCTAAAGTAAGAGTTAGAGCAAAAACTTGTCTTAAAGTAAGAGTTAGAGCAAAAACTTGTCTTAAAGAAAGAGAGCAAAAACTTGTCTTAAAAGTGAGAGTTTGAGCAAGAACTTGTCTCAAAAATAAGAGTTTGAGCAAAAACTTGTCTTAAAAGTGAGAGTTTGAGCAAAAACTTGTCTTAAAGTAAGAGTTTGAGCAAAACCTTGTCTCAAAATAAGAGTTTGAGCAAAAACTTGTCTTAAGAGTTTGAGTGAAAGCTTGTCTTACAGTTTGAGAGAAAACTTGTCTTAAAAGTAAGAGTTTGAGAGAAAACTTGTCGTAAAAGTAAGAGTTAGAGCAAAAACTTGTCTTAAAAGTAAGAGTTTGAGCAAAAACTTGTCCTAAGAGTTTGAGCAAAAACTTGTCTTAAAAGTGAGAGTTTGAGCAAAAACTTGTCTTAAAAGTAAGAGTTTGAGCAAAAACTTGTCTTAAAGTAAGAGTTTGAGCAAAAACTTGTCTTAAGAGTTTGAGTGAAAGCTTGTCTTACAGTTTGAGAGAAAACTTGTCTTAAAAGTAAGAGTTTGAGCAAAAACTTGCCACAAAGTAAGAGTTTGAGTAAAAACCTCTCTTCAAAGTAAGAGTCTGAGGGGAAGCTTGTCTTATGGTAAGAGTTTGAGAGGAACCTTGTCTTAAAGTAAGAGTTTGAGAGAAAACTTGTCGTAAAAGTTTGAGAGAGCACTTGTCTTAAAGTAAGAGAGCAAAAACTTGTCTTAAGGAAGCGTTTGAGCAAAACCCCTTGAATGCAAGAGTTTGAGCAAAAACTTGTCTTAAAATTAGAGCTTAAGTGAAAGCTTGTCTTTATGTGGGGAGTTGAAAATTTCCCCCAACATCAAGTTGCCAGAGCAGCTCAGTTGGAAGCACATGAGGCTTTACTGACAAGCAAAGCTACAATCTACAATGAATATGTACAAAAGACACAATATTTACATAGATGCACAATCTAGAAACAGCATGAGAACCCCCCCTGGACAAACCAGGGAACTACTAACAGTTTCCCCCTCCCTGCTCCGGTCCCCCCTGTGCACACGGGACAAGAGGAAGAGCAGAGAGTAGTTTGCTAATACTTAGTCACAACAAAGAACACGACCAAGGGCAGCAAAGCCAGGAGAAGCCAAAGCTAGCATCTGCTAGGGTGAAGAAGCCAAAGAGAGAGTTAGTTTACACAACTGTGTTCTGGTTGTTATCTGTCCAATGGCATTCTTTAGAGCTTATCATTATTTCCCTTTTTACACCCAACAGTACTATATTTACATTCGACTACTTTCTGTTCAAGTTCTGTGAAAAGATTTTCAAGGCACAGCCAAAACTACCACATAGAATAGAATAGAATAGAATAGAATAGAATAGAATAGAATAGAATAGAATAGAATAGAATTAATCAGGCTGGAAAAGACCTTTGAGATCATTGAGTCCAGCCGATCACCCAACACCATCTAATCAACTCAACCATGGCACCAAGGGCCCCATCCAGTCTCTTCCTAAACACCTCCAGGGATGGTGCCAACCTCTTTCTCTGGTAAGAATTTCTTCCTAACATCCAGCCTAAACCTCCCCTGGCACAGCTTGAGACTGTGTCCTCTTGTTCTGGTGCTGAGTGCCTGGGAGAAGAGACCAACCCCCACCTGGCTAAAGCTCCCTTCAGGGGGTTGTAGAGAGCAATGAGGTCTCCCCTGAGCCTCCTCTTCTGCAGGCTAAGCAACCCCAGCTCCCTCAGCCTCTCCTCACAGGGCTGTGCTCCAGACCTCTCTCCAACTTTGTTTAGAATGGAATAGAAGAGAATTAACCAGGTTGGAAAAGACCTCAGAGATCACCAAGTCCAACCTCTCACCCAGCACCATCTGATCAACTCAACCATGGCACCAAGGGCCTCATCCAGGCTCTTCCTAAACACCTCCAGGGATGTTGCCCTTCTCTGGACACCTTCCATCTCAACATCTTTCCTAAACTGAGGAGCCCAGAACTGGACACAGGACTCAAGGTGTGGCCTAACCAGTGCAGTGTACAGGGCAGAATGACCTCCCTGCTCCTGCTGGCCACACTCTTCCTGATGCAGGCCAGGATGCCATTGGCCCTCTTGGCGACATGGGCCCACTGCTGGCTCATGTTCAGCCTACTATCAACCAGCACCCCCAGGTCCCTTTCTGCCTGCCTGCTCTCAGCCACTCTGTCCCCAGCCTGTAGCACTGCCTGGGGTTGTTGTGGCCAATACAAATAAGCTTGAGTGAAAGCTTGTCTTAAATGTAAGAGTTTGAGCAAAAACTTGTCTTAAAGTAAGAGTTGGAAAGAAAACCTGTCTTAAAAGTATGAGTTTGTGGTGGGGTGAAGTTTCCCACCAACATTAACTCCAGCCAGACTAACTGAGCTGGAAGCAAATGGGAGTTGTATTTACAAGCTAAAGCTTGTAGAAGCTTGTAAACTCTACAATGGAATGCAATGGATATGTACAAAATATCCAGGAGTTACAATGTTGTACAGGCATTTACAATTAGTGAATAGGATAGAATAGGATAGGATAGAATAGAATAGAATAGAATAGAATAGAATAGAATGGAATGGAATAGGATAGGATAGAATAGAATAGGATAGAATGGAATGGAATGGAATGGAATGGAATGGAATGGAATGGAATGGAATAGAATGGAATAGAATAGGTTTGAGCTGAGTTGAGTTGAGTTGAGTTGAGTGAGTGAGTTGAATTGAATTGAATTGAATTGAATTGAATTGGTTGGAAAAGACCTTTGAGTCCAACCTATCACCCAACACCATCTAATCAACTAACCCATGGCACCAAACACCCCATCCAGGCTCTTCCTAAACACCTCCAGTGATGGTGACTCCACGGAACCCCTCGGCCCCCCCTGGTTTCCCCAGAGACCAGGGAAGCTTCTCCACTGCCCCCCAAACCTCCTCCCCCCCTGTACCAGAGGCAAAAAAGGAGTTGAGAGAAAGCAGTGTATAGTTCTTATCTTTTCTCAAGGCCATCCAGAAGCATTATTGTCTCCCCAGCAGAACAACCAAGCCTGAGAAAAGAAAAGGAATGGGAATGGAAGTGAAATGTGAAAGATAATTATGGTACAGCTGCTTCTATAGCCCAGACTTTGTCCAATGAATTTGTTTAGAATAATCTTTTGTTTCCCTTTTTACTCCCAATAATGAATTGTTTATATTTTTCTACTTTTCTGCTTGAAATCTGCAGCTAAAGTTTAAAGGCATAGTCTAAAACTGCCACAGAGTTTGAGCAAAAGCTTGGCTTCAAAACAGGAGTCTGAGAGAAACCTTGGGCTACAAGTCATGTCCCATCGTGTATCTAATTACTGCAATGCAGTATTACACTGAGACATTACTCTGAGCAACAACTTTCACACTTGGATTGGAGGAGCTGCTTTTGGTATCTCGAGTCCAAACATCTCAGAACTAATAACTCCTGCCAAACATTGTTCTTCACTGCAGGCTCATTATTTGGATGTGAAACCCAGCTTGGACACCTCATAGTTTCATAGTTTGTTAGGGCTGGAAGGGACCACAAGGATCTTCTAGTTCCAACCCCCCCTGCCATGGGCAGGGACACTCTACCCTAGATCAGCCTGGCCAGAGCCTCATCCAGCCTGGTCTTAAACACTTCAAGGGACAGGGCCTCAACCACCTCCCTGTACAACCCATTCCAGGCCTTCACCACCCTCACGGTGAAGAACTTCCTCCTCACCTCCAGCCTGAATCTTCCCACCTCCAGCTTCATCCCATTCCCCCTAGTCCTATCACTCCCTGATAGCCTGAGCAGTCCCTCCCCAGCCTTCTTGTAGCCCCCTTCAGATCCTGGAAGGCCACAATGAGGTCACCTGGGAGCCTTCTCTTCTCCAGCCTGAACAGCCCCAACTCCTTCAGTCTGTCCTCACAGCAGAGGTGCTCCAGCCCTCTGATCATCCTCCTGGCCCTGCTCTGGACACCTTCCAGCACCTCCAGATCCCTCTTGTCACAGGGGCTCCAGAACTGGAGGCAGTACTCCAGGTGGGGTCTCAGCAGAGCTGAGCAGAGGGGGAGAATCCCCTCCCTTGCCCTGCTGGCCACACTTCTCCTGCTGCAGCCCAGTAACCTCTGCATCAGTTACTTAGGAGCTCATAGAAATCTGTTTCTGTTCTAAACCATTTCTTTTGAAATTAGTAGTTTGGAGGATTACTACCAGGTAAGCCCTGAAGAGGGAGAGAAGAGTGTCTGGATGTATTTATTCTATAAACATCTAGTAGAGAATTGAAATTAGTAAGGTAAATATACAAATGAGAAAGAATAATTAGTACCTCGAAAAGGGCAGTTTACCCAGCCAGAACATAATTTGCTGAACTCAGCACTTTAGGGCTGTATCTTTGTTTACTGTGATTTCCAAGCAGTCTAATGAAAGCAGACAGTGTTGGTGGTTACAGTCAAGTTCAGCCAGCATTGTGAAGGAGCAAGAGTGCTCATTGCCCACATTCTGCTTTTGCCAGTTGATACAGGGAGGACATGGACCTGATGGAGAGGGTCCAGAGGAGGGCTATGAAAATGCTCAGGGGGTTGGAGCAGCTCTGCTAGGAGGCCAGGCTGAGGGAGCTGGGGGTGTGCAGCCTGGAGAAGAGAAGGCTCCAGGGAGAGCTAATAGCAGCCTGCCAGGACCTGAAGGGGGCTACAGGAAGGATGGAGAGACACAGCTTACAAGGGCCTGCAGTCACAGGAAGTGAATAACATGATACAGAATATGGTGCCACCCCCTGGGTGAGGTTTTCCACCCTAGGGTCCAGCAGTTAACCCTCAGCCTACAACACCAAAATAAGAGAGAAGAGATAGAGAAGCTGCTCTAGGTAATGACATCAGTTTTGGTTCCACCTCTTTCACAGAATCACAGAAGCATTCAGGTTGGACCCTCAGGATCTCCAAGTCCAACCACTGACCCTACTCTACAAGGCTCACCCCTAAACCATAGCCCCAAGCACCACAGCCACACCACTTTAAAACACCTCCAGGACTGGGGACTCCACCACCTCCCTGGGCAGCCTGTGCCAATCTCTGACCACTCTGGCTGGGAACAAACGTTTCCTCCTGTCCAGTCTACCCCTGCCCTGCTGCAGCTTGAGGCCATTCCCTCTTGTTCTGTCACTCATTACCTGGGAGAAGAGACCAGCACCAACCTCTCCACAACCTCCCTTCAGGGAGCTGCAGAGAGCCAGGAGGTCTCCCCTCAGCCTCCTCTCTATCACACTAACCCTCCCCAGCTCCTTCAGTCGCTCTTCATCGGATTTCTTCTCCAGGCCCTTCCCAGCTTCCTTGCCCTCCTCTGCCCTGGCTCCAGCACCTCCACATCTCTCTTGAACTGAGCTGCCCAACACTGGACACAATACTCCAGGTGTGGCCTCCCCAGAGCTGAGTCCCAGGGGACAATCCCTTCCTACCCTTCTTGCTCCTGGATACCAGCTGTCAGACGCAGAGGGGAGGGTGAGAGCAGCCTGCTCTGCAAAGTAGACAGAGGAGAACATACTGCAAGGGGATCTTCCCCTGTTGCCCTTCTCAGCAGGTTTTGAACCTTCTTTTCCTTCTTTGCTCTTTCCATACCTCCTACTGGAGGGAACCCAGATTGGAAGAGAGTTCAGGAGACACAATCTCAGCACTTGCTGCATTGACATTCCAAGGCAGAGGACTCTTCAGGGCACAGAGCAGTCTGAGGTGTCACTGAGGTATGAAGCTGAGGAAAGAGATGACAAAGGTGAGAAAAATCTTCCAGCAAATGCAGAAAAGAATATGAAAGGGATGTGAAAAGAATGCAGCTGTTGGCAATTTGTCTTCAAAACATGCAGCATCCAGATGGATTTATGCAGAGTTCTTCTATCCTCCTACTCCTTACAAGTGTTCTGCACATTTGAATTGCTGGGCCAGAGAAGTGAATTTCAAACCTGCATGAAGTGTTCTGCAGTACCCAAGGGACGCAGCAACAGTCAGGATCGCAGTGCTGCTGGCCTCACAGCGCCCTGGGTCTCACAGAACCAGGGGGGTTCAGCGTCTCTCTCTTCAGCCTTGCAAACCTGCAAGTCAAAAGGGAAGTGCAGATGTCTGAAACGAGCAGAGAGCTCCTGATCCAAATGAGAGACAAAGTTGTCATGCTAAAAACGTGAGGGCACACTGAGGCTGACTTTCTGGATTTGGTGTTTTTAACAGAAGTCTGGAGGCAAGTGAAAGGATTTTTCCACCTTAGCTCAGCTGAAGGAGAGGACAAAGGGAGGGCTGTCCAGAGCACAAGCGGTGACCCACGAGATTAAAAAGAAGTCTCTCTGTTGCAATTTCATCATCACTGGTAAGTGACAAAGTGCCAAAAGACAGGTTTGTGGCAGCAGCAATATATTTTCTTCAGGGCAGGAAAATCATCAACAAGGTGTCTGTGTATGTGTAGCACTGCTTGAATATGAAAGCAATTTGCTGGAGCCCTGTGGCTTAATTCGATTGCTTCCGTCAAGAGCGGAGACTCTGGATCGCAGCCTTCAGCAGCCGATGGCAGCGGACACGCTGTGACAAATGGATGAGCAAGTGCCTCAAATGACTGCTGCACAAAGCCCCAGCACCACCAGCAGCAATATTTGCATTTATCTGAAAAGAGATTAAATGCTAACAAGGTTTTGGTGCATTTATCTGCCTGGCTTCTGTGCAGGCTCCCCAGTAAATTACAGCGGGGCAGGAAAACAGGCAAAGGGAATGAAATGGAGAGACAGAAGGCAAAGCCAGCATGCTGCTTGTAGAGAGCCCCTGCACTCCTGCATTCTCTGAGCTGCATTTATTCCAGACATGCACCAGCTGGAGAGGCAGGAGTGCAAGCAGGGACCGGACTGCTCAGTCACGGTGTAGGTGACGTGGGCTCATAGGCATCACTGCCTGAGCCGCCTCGGATGCACTGCCAGGCCTCCCAGCCAACCTAATTATGCAGCCAGGATTCATCTGCAAGAGCTTCTGAGAAATGCCTCAGATACACCAGAGCCACTTCTTTTCCTGCAGCAGGACCATGTCCTCCAGCACTTGATGGCAACATAATTGCAAGCTTCATTAATTATTCAGTTCTCTCCAGCCTGGCTGGCACCTTCATTATCTTCCCAAGCAGAGCATCCTCCAGCTGGGAGCTAAAACTGCATGTGCAGGAGCAGGGCCTGTAGGCAAGCTTGGGAGATTCTCCTTCAGTTGGCAAGTAGAGAGAGCTGTTGACTTCTCCATCCACTAAAAATCAGCCCAAAAAATCACTAGGTGATGGATTTGAATGGGGGGGGGGGGGGGGGCTGTATAAATTATTTCAAGCCAGTGAAGAATATTTAAATCTCTTTGATTCTCTTCCTTCTGAAATGGAAGGGAAAAGCATATCCTAAGCAGGAATGAGGTGAGACACCAAGAGCATTTGACTTCAAGTGACAATTCACTGTTCTGGCCCTGATGCACAGCATCACAGAATGGCTCTGGTTGGACAAGACCCTTGACATCATCAGCCTAGGTGAGGTTCAACCACTGAGCAAACATCACCATGGCCACCAAACCATAGCCCCGGGTGCCATGGCCACAGGTTTCTTCAACACCTCCAGGCATGGGGACTCCACCACCTCTGCCAGTCCCTGACCAGTCTTGCAGCAAAGACATTTTTCCTAATCCCCAACCTAACCCTCCCCTGGCACAGCTTCAGCACATTTCCTCTCATTCTGTCACCTGAGAAGACTCCAACCCCCACCTCACTCCGGCCTCCCTGCAGGGAGCTGTAGAGGGCAATGAGGCTCAAAACTGGACCCAGGACTCAAGCTGTGGCCTCACCGGTGCCCAGGAGAGAGCCACAATCACTTCTTTGCTGCCCCAGGCCAGGATGCTGGTGGCCTTCTTGGCCAGCAGAGCACACTGCTGGCTGGTGTTCAGGTGAGCCAACACACACTGGTGCTCTTCCCCTCAGATGCAGGGCCCATCGCTTGGCCCTGTTAGACCTCGCACCATGGACCCAGCCCAGCCAGGTCCCTCAACAGAGCCTTCCTACCCTACTGCAAATCAACCAAAAAGGGAAAGAGATTTTCCCAGCAAAGGTGGTCAGAGACTGGCACAGGCTGCCCAGGGAGGTGGTGGAGTCCCCAAGCCTGGAGGTGTTTTAAGGTGGTTTGGATGCGGTGCTTGGGACGAAGGTTCAGGGGTGAGCCTTGTAGAGCAGGGTCAGTGGTTGGACCTGGTGATCCTGAGGGGCTTTCCCAACCTGAATGATTCTGTGATGCTGTGAGCACTGCCACTGCTCTTGGTGTCACCTGCAAACTTACTGAGGGTGCCCTTGACCCCCTTGTCCAGCTCAGTGATACAAACACTAAAGAGGACAGGCTCCAGCCCTGGGCCTGGAGGCACACCACTGGTGACCAGTAGCCAGCAGGAGCTAACTCCATTCCCCAGCACTCTTCGGTCTGGGCCATCAGCCACTTTTGTACCCAGGGAAGTGTCAACCTATCCAATCTTGAGCAGCAGGAATATAACCTTGGTCCAGGCTTTATCTTATACATGTGAGCATAAAGTCTGATGCCATGAAACTCTCATTTCAGACACAGAAAAATTAAAGTAGATGGAGGTAAACCTGGGCAACATTAACTCTGCTCAGTCCCTGCACATTTAAACTGAGGCATTTAGTCCCAGGGCTCTAGAGCTAGCACAGAAAACAGACTTAACCAGGCTGGAAAAGACCTTTGAGACCATTGAGTCCAACCTATCACCCAACCCCATCTAATCAACTCAACCATGGCACCAAGCACCCCAACAAGTCTATTCCTAAACACCTCCAGGGAGGGTGACTCCAACACCTCCCTGGGCAGCCCATGAGCTGGACACAGGACTCAAGGTGTGGCCTGAGCAGTGCTGAGCACAGGGCAGAATGACCTCCCTGCTCCTGCTGGCCACACTCTTCCTGATGCAGGCCAGGATGCCATTGGCCTTCTTGGCCACCTGGGCACACTGCTGGCTCATGTTGGGCTGCTGTCCACCACTACCCCCAGGTCCCTCTCTGCCTGGCTGCTCTCAGCCACTCTGCCCCCAGCCTGTAGCACTGCCTGGGGTTGCTGTGGCCAATGTGCAGCCCCTGGCACTTGGATGTGTTCAATCTCCTGCCCTTGGCCTCTGCCCATCTGGCCAGCCTGTCGAGGTCCCTCTGCAACACCTTGATGTGTCTGAGAAGCTGGGCACTGCTCAGGAACTTTGGATCTGGGCTTCTCCCATGGAGACAGCTGAAAGCAGAGGACATGTTCATGCATGTGTGTGATTAGGCTGCGTAGAACAACATCATGATTCCATATTCAAACACACTGAGCCTTGTTGTAACACTTCTGGGGGTTTTGCACTGAAGCCTCCAAGCACACTGAGTCTGCATTTTGACATTCCTTTTCATTCTTTCTGCATGAATTCCCTACCTTTGTCTGGATGTTCAAGCAGACTGCCTAGGCAGTGCAAAAGTCAAGCCAGCAAAACAATACTGGGAAAACCCTTTTTGGAAGTAAGATTTCCTGCTTTACAGAAGGAAACTTTCCCAGGCTGTGTGTGCAGGAAGGGTCACTGCTGCAGGAGTGACACAGCTCTGCTGGAGACCCTCAGCACTGACCTACTGCAGAGTTCCTACCCATGGAGCCTGGAGACTAAAGCACTGCTCAGCCACAGAACTCACACAACCATGGAATCACAGAGCTCACCAGGTTGGAAAAGACCTGCAGGCTCAGCCAGGCCAACCCCCACCCAGCACTGCAGGCTCAGCACCACCATGGCCCTAAGCACCAGCTCCACACACTGCTTCAACGCCTGAGAACCCTTCCAGGCAAGAAAGATTTCCTAGCAGCCAGCCTGAGCCTCCCCTGGGGCAGCTTGGAACCATTGCCTCTGCTGCTGGGGCTTGGCACCAAGGAGCAGAGGCTGTCCCTCCTCACTGCAACCCACTGCAGGGAGCTGCAGAGAGCAAGGAGGTCTCCCTCAGCCTCCTCTTCTCCAGCCTCACAACCCCAGCTCCCTCAGCCCTCCTCTAGCCCAGGGGCTCCAGGCCCTGCTCCAGCCTGTGCTGCCCTGCTCTGCACAGGCTCCAGCCCCTCAGTGTCCTTCCTGCTGAGGGGGGGCCAGAGCTGAGCACAGCACTCCAGCTGTGGCCTCCCCAGTGCTGAGCACAGGGGGATGATCCCCTCCCTGGCCCTGCTGCCCCCCTGCTTCTGACCCCAGCCAGGATGCCTTGTGCTTTCTTGCACCCTGGGCACTGCTGCCTCATGCTCAGTGACTGCCACCAAACACCCCGGTGCCTCTCCCAGCTGCAGCTTTCCAGCACACATCCCCAGCTCTGCAGCTCCCCATGGGGCTGCTGTGAGCCAGGTGCAGGACCGGCCTTGGCCTTGCTGAACTTCCTCCAGTGAGCCTTGGCCCATGGCTCTCACCTGTCCAGGTCCTGCTGTGAAGCTTCCCTGGCCTCTAGCAGCTGGACACAGCCAGCAGCTTGGTGCCATCTGCAGCCTCACTGAGGGAGCCTCAGTGCCCTCACCCAGATCATTGATAGACACTGAAGAGGACAGGGCCCAGTGCTGAGCCCTGGGGCACTCCACTGGTGACTGGCCATCAGCCAGACTCAGCTCTGGTCTCTCCCACTCTCTGTGCCCAGCCATTGGCCAGTTTGTGATCCAGTGCAGAGGGCACTGAGCCAAGCCTTGTGCCAGGAGCTTCTGAAGGAGAATGCTGAGGGAGACAGCTAACAGTGCTTCGATAGGGAGAGGCTCTGCCCATAGCTGTTTCCTGCTCTTCTGGGGTAACAGTGCTTTAAGCCATCCCTGGAGGTGATGCCCAAGGTGATATGCAGTGTATGGTTTGCCTGTAGAATCATAGAACTGGCAGGGCTGGAAAGAACCTCAAGGCTCAGCCAGCTCCAACCCCCCTGCCATGGGCAGGGACACCTCACCCCGCAGCAGGTTGCTCACAGCCACCTCCAGCCTGGCTGCAAACACCTCCAGGCAGGAGGCTGCCACCACCTCCCTGGGCAACCTGTGCCAGGCTCTCACCACCCTCCTGGGGAACAACTTCTTCCTCACAGCCAATCTCAATCTCCCCACTTCTACTTTTGCTCCATCCCCCTCAGTCCTATCCCTCCCTGGCACCCTTCAAGGTCCCTCACCACACACTTATCTCTTCAGCAACCAGAGCATGTCCCAGGGTGCAACGACGTGGGAGGGCCCACACCCTAGCAGGTGATGGCATCTCTCAGAGCAGGGCCCTGAGCTGGGCAAGATAGGAAATATGTTTGCCCAGGGCTCCATGAGAAATGGCAATGCAGAGCAGTCTGTGTCTAGCGAGCCGTGAAGAGTCGGTGGCTGAATGCGTGAGGCTGCTCTGTAAGTTAAATGCAACAGCAGGTGCTGGCTAGAGGGAGGGGCTCAAAGACAAAGGGGCACTGGTGGTGGTGTTAGACACTGGGTAAAGCTAAGTGGCTGCCTGGCTGGGGAAGAGAGTCTTTTCTACCTCTCAGGTGTCGTAATTGAGTCCCAGCTCCATTTCTGTGTCATTCCCTTCAACAGCAGCAATTCTGGGCACCGCTCGCTCTGACACCACCAGTTCAAACAGATTTACATGCACTTTACCTGCATGTGTTGTGCTCCTGTAAACACCAAACCAGGATGAAAACAGCACTGTGAGTGTCTTCCATGACTGCTGCCCTCCAGCTGCAGGCTCAGAGCGTTTGTGCAGTTAAGTTCTCCATCGCAGCCACACGGGCAACTCACTTTCAACAGGGCAGCTGTGGCAGTCTGTCCTGTTAGGGCCTGAGGTAATGCAGGAGCTGTGCTGCTGGGGATTCCAGTGCAACACACAACCAGCCACACATCCTGGTGCCTGTGTGACCACCCCCCAGTGATGGGGAAATCCCTAGAACATGCATCTGTTAGGGCTGGGGAAACCCTCCATGGCCCCTGGCTGTCACCGGGGCTCTGCTGCGCTGTCAGTGTCTGTGGATGTGACTGGGGGAGCAGGCAATGCAGTGACCAAAGCAACTCTCTTGGTTTAAGCTTTTCCCAGAGCCCAAAAGCTCAAACTGTAACAGACTCAGGCTGCTTCCTCTCTCCCCTTTTTCCCAGTAGGGAAAACCAGATTAGGCAGGAGGAGAAAAGAGAGGTAAAATCATGAAAGAAACAGACTTGACTGGAGTTGGAAGTGGGAAGGTAAGTTTAACAAGACATCAAAGGCATCTGAGGAAGAGGAAGGTTACAAAGGCATGAGGGTAAATGGAAATAGATACAGAACCAGATGCAGCTGCCAAAGGATTGTCTGGAGGCAAGATGGATTCTCTTTAGATGCAGTCCTTAGGAGTCAGGAGCGGCATGGAAGAGGCCAACAGCAGGAGCAGAGTCTCAGGGAGGCAAGGGCAGGAGAAGAGAGAAAGGCAGCAAATAGCTTCCCTTAGAAAGGGCTGTGGACAGGAAGGGGAGTGGAATAGAAAGGGGAGTGGGACACACAGACACCCCTGCCCAACTCTCTCTGCCCACCTCCTCATGTTTCTTTGTCCACCTGGGGCCTAGTTTCTTTTCAGCCCCCCCCTTCCTGACCTAGCTCAGGAGGAGATTAGAATTAACCAGGTTGGAAGAGCCCTTTGAGATCATTGAGTCCAACCTATCAGCCAGCACCATCTGATCATCTAAACCATGGCACCAAGGGCCTCATCCAGGCTCTTCCTAAGCACCTCCAGGGATGGGGACTCCACCACCTCCCTGGGCAGCACATCCCAATGGCCAATCTCTCTTGCTGGGAAGAACTTCTTCCTAACATCCAGCCTTAACCTCCCCTGGCACAGCTTGAGACTGTGTCCTCTTGTTCTGGTGCTGGCTGCCTGGCAGAAGAGACCAACCCCCACCTGGCTACAACCTCCCTTCAGGAGAGCAAGTAGTGAACTGAATCCCTGCACCTGCTGGCCTGAGACAGTTTGAAGGAAGAACTTCAGCCTAGATCCTGACTGCAAAGACTGAAAGTACAATAAATTACCATTAGATACAAAAGCAAAATAGTGCTAAGGCCTACAGGATTCACTGGATGGCTCATGGGAATATAGAGAAGAGGCACAAACTGTCTGCTCTCTTTCCTTCTCTTGTCACTTCTGCTTACAACTTCCTAGTATCATAGGATCAGTCAGGGTTGGAAGGGACCACAAGGATCATCTAGTTCCAACCCCCTGCCCTTGGCAGGGACACCCCACACTAGATCAGGCGGCCACAGCCATTCATCAGCCTGGGCTTAAACACCTCCAGGGATAGGGCCTCAACCACCTCCCTGCACAACCCATTCCAGGGCTTCACCACTCTCATGGGGAAGAACTTCCTCCTCACCTCCAGCCTGAATCCTCCCCACCTCCAGCTTCATCCCATTCCCCCTAGTCCTAGCACTCCCTGAGAGCCTGAGCAGTCCCCTCCCCGCCTTCTTGTAGCCCCCTTCAGATCCTGGAAGGCCACAATGAGGTCACCTGGGAGCCTTCTCTTCTCCAGGTGAACAGCCCCAACTCCTTCAGTCTGTCCTCACAGGAGGAGGTGCTCCAGCCCTCTGCTCATCCTCCTGGCCCTGCTCTGGACAACCTTCCAGCACCTCCAGATCCCTCTTGGAATAGGGGCTCCCGAACTGGCAGGCAGTACTCCAGGTGGTGTCTCAGCAGGGCTGAGCAGGGGGGAGAATCCCCTCCCTTGCCCTGCTGGCCACACTTCTCCTGCTGCAGCCCAGGCTCTGGTTGGCTTTCCGGGCCTGCAAGTGCACTGAGAGCTCCTGGGAGCTTCTCCTCCCCAGCACCCCCAAGGCTCTCTCCTCAGGGCTGCTCCCCAGCCAGTCCCTGCCCAGCCTGGATTTGTGCCTGGGATTGCCTCCACCCAGCTGCAGGACCCTGCCCTTGGTCTTGTTGAAGCTCCTGAGGTTGGCCTGTGCCCACCTCTCCAGCCTGTCCAGGTCCCTCTGGATGGATCCCTTCCCTCCAGCTGTCTGCTGCACCACACAGCTTGGTGTCAGCAGCAACCTTGCTGAGGCTGCACTCAGTGCCACTGCCCATGGCACCCACAGAGATGTTGAACAAGCCTGGGCCCAGGACTGATCCCTTCTCTCTCTCCTGTGGCCCTGCCAAGGGATCTCTGTTTTGACTCCTGTCTGAGGTAACAGGAAGGAGGGAGGGAGTGGGGGAGGAGGTGAACAGGTCCCCTGGATCAGTCCAGGGGGTTCTAAGGAGCTTCTGTAAGTGCCTAGATGCACTGTGCATCTATTGTGTATCTTGGGCACAGTCAGTGCATTTCCTACCCCTGCGTTGTAGTTTGCTTGTAAACAGAGCTTCATTTGCTTCCAACCCAAACTGAGCCAGTCTGAGCAATTTATTTTGGGGGGTAGTTCCTCCAAATTAGTTGGGGGGTAATTTCACCCCCCCACATGGCCCTGTGCCAGGGTCCAGAGAGTATATAAGGGACCCTGGGCTGCGGCACGGGGCGGTAACCAGTTGTGGTCAACGGCACTGGCAGCAGAGCCCCTGCTAAGTGTTGGCCCCTTGCTGTCTCGATGAGGGCCATGAGGATGATCAGGGGGCTGGAGCTGCTCTCCATGAGGACAGCCTGAGAGAGTTGGCATTGTTCACTCTGGAGAGGAGAAGGCTCCCAGGAGACCTAATTGTGGCCTTCCAGGATCTGCAGGGGGCTCCAAGAAAGCTGGGGAGGGACTTTTGAGGGTCTTGGGTAGTGATAGGATTGGGAAGAATGGATCCAAGCTAGGGAGGGAGATTCAGATCGGATGTGAGGAAGAAGTTGTTCCCCATGAGGGTGGTGAGAGCCTGGCACAGGCTGCCCAGGGAGGTGGTGGCAGCCTCCTGCCTGGAGGTGTTTGCAGCCAGGCTGGATGTGGCTGTGAGCAACCTGCTGCAGTGTGAGGTGTCCCTGCCCATGGCAGGGGGGTTGGGACTGGCTGAGCCTTGAGGTCCCTTCCAGCCCTGGCAATTCTGTGAAGGCCAGACCGTGCCCCACTGTGTACTCTTCCATCTTACCCTTTTGCTGTGCTAGGCAGTCAATTGCTTCTGCTGTAGCAGTTACTGGGTGACCTGTAGGCTATCTAGCAGGGTATACATGTTTATCTTTGTGCTAGGTTAAGGCCAGCCCAGGAGAGGGGTGGGCTGAAAAGAACCTAGCCTCAGGTGGACAAAGCAACATAACCCAGGTGGGCAGAGAGCCCTGTCCCCCTCCCAGGGGAGGGGTACCCAGGCCAAAGTTCTCCACTCCCACTTCCCCTGCACAGCCCTATTGAAGAGGAAGCCATTGCCTGCCTCACTCTCTCCTCCTGCCCTCACTTTGCTGACACCCTGCTGCTGCCGCCAGCTGCTTGAGCCCGTGGCTGGGGCCTGCTCCACACTATTCCAGACTCCCCAGGGAACTGCATCCGCAGGGAATCCATCTTTCATCTACAGAGTCCTTTGCCAGCTGCACCTGGGTGTGGATGTATCTCATTTACCCTTTTCCCTTATACCTTTGCAACCTTCCTTTTACTCGAAGGCCTTTTCTGGTTTGTACAAGTTACCTTTTTCCTCCCTGGTGGACTCAGGACTGTTCTTCTGTGGATTTTCCCTCTCTTCTCCTCCTGCCTAATTTGCTTTCCCTACCGGGAAAAGGAGAGCCTGGAGGCAACTTGAGTCTGTTCTGTTCTGGGCTTTGGGGCTGTGGGGGAAGCTTAAGCCACAACAATTTTCCACTGCACCCCAAGCCTCTGCACCTCACCGCTAGCAATCCTCCACTCGGAGCTCTTCATTGCCCTCCAAACCGACTCCCTCCATGAGAAAATCAAGCCCAGAGCTAGGCACAAGGCAAGCCCTTACCGGACGCTGGAGGCCACTCTTATTAGGGCTGGGACTCTGGGAGGGAGCTCCGGAAAGATCAGGCTCTCAGCAAGCAAAATAAGAGCCATCCCTCCCCCAGATGCCGGCGTTCTGTCTCTTCATTCCACCTCTTCCAGCGCCGCAGCCGGGAGCCCCGGCGCCGAAAAGCCCCGGCTAGCAGCTCCGGCCCGCCAGCTCTGTGAGCAATGGGTCCCTGCTGTCATCGCCGGAACGAGCCTCCCTGCAGGTCACGGATGGCGTGGAACAAAAGCAAAGCCTGGTAAAAAGCTCAGGCAGCCAGCACGCTGCTGCAGCAGCCGCTGTGTCAGGGGCTACCTGCCCAAAGTTTGCAGAGCTGAGGCTCTTTGCAGGAGAACATCGCTGCAGGTGTGTGCCAGCGAGGCAGCCCTCGATGCCTGGGTGTGCCCAGGGGCCCAGCCACAGCCCAGGCATCTTTATGTCAGCCTGCTCTTGGCCACGGCCAGACACCAAAATCACACAATCAGGGCAAACAGAATGACGTCCAGGTGGAGAGCAGTGAAAAGTTCTGACCCTTAGGGGTCTGTACTGGGGCCTGCTCTGCTCAATACTTTTATCAGTGCTAAAGACAGCAGGATCAAAGCACCAGCAGCAGTGTGCAGATGGCACCAAGCTGAGTGGTGCTGTGGATACCCCCAAGGGACAGGATGGCATCCAGAGGGAGCTGGACAGGCTGGAGAGGTGAACCCAGGTGAACCTCATGGGGCTCCACAAGGCTCCTGAACCTGGGCCAGAACAATCCTCACTGTCAATGCAGGCTGGGGGAGGAGGTGGCAGAAAGCAGCCCTGAGGAGAAGGATTGGGG
>CM037639.1:22350110-22375224 GCA_015227895.2 Colaptes auratus | reverse complement strand
AGTGGCTGAGTATCTTGAGGCGGATGTCAAATCGGCAAATCAAAGACTTGGTGTGCTTCTTGGTGAACAGAAGCAGACAGAGGAGAGAGCACGGCAGCAGCAGCCCCCCTCCAAGCAGAATTCATTCTCAACAACTGCTGGGGTAGTTATGCCCCCCCCAAAGGCATTCTGCCCAGCTGAACCAGCAGTAGGTGCTAGTCACATGCCAGGTGAGCCAGGGGGCAGTACACCACCAGCACCGTTAGGAATTCAAGCAGGCCAGCCTGCATTAGTTAAGTTGCCATCAGGTGGTGTGGTCTCTGTGACACTGGCCAGACCCAGAGGGCTGAATGCTTGGGAAGCTGTAGATGTAAATGGAAAACCACACTGCAGCAGTGTTAGGTGGATCCTCCCTGACTGCTGACTGACGGGCCCAGTTTCACACACCAGGGGCAGATTTGTTTCTCTACAGGGCAAACCCCAGCTCCAGTGAAGAATCCTACACCTGGTGAGCAAGGATTTCCTCTGCAGAGACACAAACCTATCAACAGGGGGGACAGCTGAAGATCGATGGAGAATGACCCAAATAGGGCTTGACTGGACTCAAAGCTGACACTGCTCCAGTTACATGGTTTATAATACTGCTCATAAAATGTTTGTGGTTTATGTGCTTAATGTAAGTTGTTCTGGTCAATGAAGGGGGAGAGGGAATCCTCAGTCACAAGGGTAATTGTTATTGTCATAGACACAAAACTGCCCCTGGGCAACGGGGTGGATGGGGAGAGGCAAGGGAGGAGGCTCACGGAGGCTTGGTGTGGGATTTTGAGTTAAAAATTGTTATCTTTATTAATAGTTCTGCTTATCAAACGTTATTAACCACATAAGCATTGCCAAGGGGGCCAAGAAAGCCCATGGCATCCTGGCCTGCATCAGGAACAGTGAGGCCTGCAGGAGCAGGGAAGTCATTCTGCCCCTGTGCTCACACCACTGGTTAGGCCACACCTTGAGTCCTGTGTCCAGTTCTGGGCTCCTCCGTTCAAGAAAGACTTTGAGACTCTTGAATACATGCAGAGAAGGGCAACGAAGTTGGTGAGGGGTTTGGAACACAGCCCTGTGAGGGGAGGCTGAGGGGAGCCCCAAGGTGCCTTCCAAGTTGTGCCTGTGCCAAGCAGCTCTGCTCTTGCTCAGGAGCAAGCAGAGTGACTGTCCCCAGGCTGATAGCCCCAGGGACATTTGCTGAGCTGCCGCAGCGGAGGTACTGCTTCCTCCTCTCCAGCACTGTGCAGACACAGCCCTGGCACTCCCCAAGGGCTTTTACTGCCCTGTCTCTTCCCTGGGGCTCCATCCAGGCCCACCTTGGCTCCTTTGCCCTAAGCTCATCCTCCCAGGGAAGAGAGAAGCTTGTAGGTGGGTTAGGTGAGCAGAAATGCAACGAAAGACACAGCCAAGAAATGTTCCCTGAACAAAGCGCCCTGCAAGCTCCGCAGGGAGTCACTGCCTCACAGGGCTCTTCCTTGGCTCCTGACACGGCCAGTGACAGCGGCTGCATACCCTGCACAGCTCTTAAGCCTTCAGCTGGAACTCACCTGGCTACCCTGAGGCACTGCAAGTAGCCTTCTCATTATCTCTCAGTCATCAATTGTGTAGAGTAACTAAACTTCAGGATACATCAAAGTGGAAATTAGGTCTCTTTCAGTCAGTAGTTGATCTCAGGACCTCTTTTTTTGCCTCATTATCTCTTTGTGAGGAAAGTGACTTTAGAGGAGACACCACCACTGAACAACCCTCTGTCGCCAAGGCAGTGCTCTGGAGGGACAGTCAGGGCCCAGCCACCTGTGTCCCTTGGTGCCAGCAGCTTGCCTACCAGAAGCTGCTGACCTTTCACTGGCAATGAAAATGGCAACTACCCCAGCAAGGGTCTCTGCCCTCATTTTTGACCAGACCACTTCGTTGTGCTGCGTGGTGCTCGCTGCATGCCCTAGTGGAATTTACACAGCAAACTCCACTTAAAAAGTAACTAATTCAGGATGCAAAACTCGGCCCTGCTGCCAAGGGTGCAGCCGAACTGCCAGGGGTGCAGCCCTGCTGCCAGCGGTTGAGCCCTGCTGCCAAGGGTGCAGCCCTGCTGCCAAGGGTGCGGCCCTGCTTCCAAGGGTGCAGCCCTCCTGCCAAGGGCGCATCCCTGCTGCGAAGGGTGCTGCCCAGCTCTCAGAGGTGCAGCCCTGCTGCCAAGGTTGCGGCCCTGCTTCCAGGGTGCAGCTCTGTGCCAGCGGTTCAGCCCTGCTGCCAAGGGTGCGGCTCTGCTGCCAAGGGTGCAGCCCTGCTGCCAGTGGTGCGCCCTGCTGCCAAGGGTGCAGCCCTGCTGCCAGCGGTTCATCCATGCTGCCAACGGTGCAGCCCTGCTTCCAAGGTTGCAGCCCTGCTTGCAAGGGTGCAGGCCTGCTGCCAGCGGTTCAGCCCTGCTTGCAAGGGTGTGGCCCTCCTGCCAAGGGCGCATCCCTGCTGCAAAGGGTGCTGCCCAGCTCTCAGAGGTGCGGCCCTGCTGCCAAGGTTGCGGCCCTGCTTCCAAGGGTGCAGCTCTGCTGCCAGCGGTTAAGCCCTTCTGCCAAGGGTGCGGCTCTGCTGCCAAGGGTGCAGCCCTGCTGCCAGTGGTGCGCCTGCTGCCAAGGGTGCAGCCCTGCTGCCAGCGGTTCATCCATGCTGCCAACGGTGCAGCCCTGCTTCCAAGGTTGCAGCCCTGCTGCCAGCGGTTCAGCCCTGCTTGCAAGGGTGCAGCCCTGCTTGCAAGGGTGCGGCCCTGCTGCCAGCGTTTCAGCCCTGCTTGCAAGGGTGCAGCCCTGCTGCCAGCGGTTCAGCCCTGCTGCCAAGGGTCCAGCCCTGCTGCCAGCGGTGCAGCCCTGCTGCCAAGGGTGCAGCCTTGCTTCCAAGGGTGCATCCCTACTGCCAAGGGTTCATATCTGCTGCCAGCGGTTCAGCCCTGCTGCCAAGGGTGCAGCCCTGCTGCCAGGGGTGCAGCCCCTCTGTCAAGGTTGCATCCCTGCTGCCAGCGTTTCAGCCCTGCTGCCAAGGGTGCAGCCCTCCTGCCAAGGGAGCATCCCTGCTGCGAAGGGTGCAGCCCTGCTGCCTATGGTTCAGCCCTGCTGCCAAGGCTGCAGCCCTGCTGCCAGCGGTTCAGCCCTGCTGCCAAGGGTGCGGCCCTGCTGCCAGCGGTGCATCACCGCTCCAAGGGGCAGGCCTGCTGCCAGAGGTGCATCCCAGCTGCCAGGGTGCGGCCCTGCAGCCAGCGGTGCAACCCAACTTCCAGGGGTGGGGCTCTCCTGCAAGGGTGCAACCCTGCTGCCAGTGGTTCAGCCCAGCTGCCAAGCGTGCAGCTCTGCTGCCCAAGGGTGCAGCCCTGCTGCCAGTGGTGCGCCCTGCTGCCAAGGGTGCAGCCTGCTGCCAGCGGTGCAGCCCTGCTGCCAAGGGTGCATCCCTGCTGCCAGGGGTGTGGCCCTGCTGCAAGAGTGCAGCCCTGCTGCCAAGTGTGCAGCCCTGCTGCCAGTGGTTCAGCCCTGCTTGCAAGGGTGTAGCCCTGCTGCCAGTGGTTCAGCCCTGCTGCCAAGGGGGAGCCTGCTGCCAAGGGTACAGCCCTGCTGCCAGCGTCTCAGCCCCGCTGCCAAGGGTGCGGCCCTGCTTCCAGGGGTGCGGCCCTGCTGCCAGCGGTGCAGCCCTGCTTCCAAGGGTGCAGCCCTGCTGCCAGCGTTTCAGCCCTGCTGCCAAGGGTGCGGCCCTGCTGCCCAGGGTGCATCAACCTGCAAGGGGGCAGGCCTGCTGCCAGAGGTGCAGCCCAGCTGCCAGGGGTGCGGCCCTGCAGCCAGCGGTGCAACCCAACTTCCAGGGGTGGGGCTCTCCTGCCAAGGGTGCAGCCCTGCTGCCAGTGGTTCAGCCCAGCTGCCAAGCATGCAGCTCTGCTGCCAAGGGTGCAGCCTGCTGCCAGCGGTTAAGCCCTTCTGCCAAGTGTGCATCCCTACTGCCAAGGGTTCATATCTGCTGCCAGCGGTTCAGCCCTGCTGCCAAGGGTGCAGCCTTGCTTCCAAGGGTGCATCCCTACTGCCAAGGGTTCATATCTGCTGCCAGCGGTTCAGCCCTGCTGCCAAGGGTGCAGCCCTGCTGCCAGGGGTGCAGCCCCTCTGTCAAGGTTGCATCCCTGCTGCCAGCGTTTCAGCCCTGCTGCCAAGGGTGCAGCCCTCCTGCCAAGGGAGCATCCCTGCTGCGAAGGGTGCAGCCCTGCTGCCAGCGGTTCAGCCCTGCTGCCAAGGCTGCAGCCCTGCTGCCAGTGGTTCAGCCCTGCTGCCAAGGGTGGAGCCCTGCTGCCAAGGGTACAGCCCTGCTGCCAGCGGTTCAGCCCCGCTGCCAAGGGTGCAGCCTGCTGCCAAGGTGCATCCTACAGCCAAGGGTGCCGTCCTGCTGCCAGCGGTGCAGCAGCTGCCAAGGGTGCATCCCTGCTACCAGTGGTTAAGCCCTTCTGCCAAGTGTGCAGCCCTGCTGCCAGCGGTTCAGCCCTGCTGCCAGTGGTTCAGCCCCACTGCCAAGGTTGCATCCCTGCTGCCAGCGTTTCAGCCCTGCTGCCAAGGGTGCAGCCCTCCTGCCAAGGGAGCATCCCTGCTGCGAAGGGTGCAGGCCTGCTGCCTATGGTTCAGCCCTGCTGCCAAGGCTGCAGCCCTGCTGCCAGTGGTTCAGCCCAGCTGCCAAGCGTGCAGCTCTGCTGCCCAAGGGTGCAGCCCTGCTGCCAGTGGTGCGCCCTGCTGCCAAGGGTGCAGCCTGCTGCCAGCGGTTCAGCCCTGCTGCCAAGGGTGCATCCCTGCTGCCAGGGGTGTGGCCCTGCTGCAAGAGTGCAGCCCTGCTGCCAAGTGTGCAGCCCTGCTGCCAGTGGTTCAGCCCTGCTTGCAAGGGTGTAGCCCTGCTGCCAGTGGTTCAGCCCTGCTGCCAAGGGTGGAGCCCTGCTGCCAAGGGTACAGCCCTGCTGCCAGCGTCTCAGCCCCGCTGCCAAGGGTGCGGCCCTGCTTCCAAGGGTGCAGCCCTGCTGCCAGCGTTTCAGCCCTGCTGCCAAGGGTGCGGCCCTGCTGCCCAGGGTGCATCACCGCTGCCAAGGGGGCAGGCCTGCTGCCAGAGGTGCAGCCCAGCTGCCAGGGGTGCGGCCCTGCAGCCAGCGGTGCAACCCAACTTCCAGGGGTGGGGCTCTCCTGCCAAGGGTGCAGCCCTGCTGCCAGTGGTTCAGCCCAGCTGCCAAGCGTGCAGCTCTGCTGCCCAAGGGTGCAGCCCTGCTGCCAGTGGTTCAGCCTAGCTGCCAAGCGTGCAGCTCTGCTGCCAAGGGTGCAGCCTGCTGCCAGCGGTTAAGCCCTTCTGCCAAGTGCGCATCCCTACTGCCAAGGGTTCATATCTGCTGCCAGTGGTTCAGCCCTGCTGCCAGTGGTTCAGCCCTGCTGCCAAGGGTGCAGCCCTGCTGCCAGTGGTTCAGCCCCACTGCCAAGGTTGCATCCCTGCTGCCAGCGTTTCAGCCCTGCTGCCAAGGGTGCAGCCCTCCTGCCAAGGGAGCATCCCTGCTGCGAAGGGTGCAGGCCTGCTGCCTATGGTTCAGCCCTGCTGCCAAGGCTGCAGCCCTGCTGCCAGTGGTTCAGCCCAGCTGCCAAGCGTGCAGCTCTGCTGCCCAAGGGTGTAGCCCTGCTGCCAGTGGTTCAGCCCCGCTGCCAAGGGTGCATCCCTGCTGCCAAGGGTGCATCCCTACAGCCAAGGGTGCCGTCCTGCTGCCAGCCGTTCAGCCCATGTGCCAAGGGAGCAGCCCTGCTGCCAGCGGTGCAGCCCTGCTGCCAAGGGTGTAGCCCAGCTGCCAGCGGTTGAGCCCTGTTGCTAAGGGTGCAGCCCTGCTTCCAGCGGTTCAGCCCTGCTGCCAGCGGTGCAGCCCAGCTTCCAGGGCTGCAGCCCTGCTGCCAAGGGTGCAGCCCTGCTGCCAAGGGTGCAGCCCTGCTTACAGCGGTTCAGCCCTGCTGCCAGCGGTGCAGCCCAGCTGCCAGCGTTTCAGCCCTGCTGCCAAGGGTGCAGCCCTCCTGCCAAGGGTGCAGCCCTCCTGCCAAGGGTGCATCCATGCTGCCAAGGGTGCAGCCCTGCTGCCAGCAGTTCAGCCGTGGTGCCAAGGGTGCATCCCTGCTGCCAAGGGTGCGGCCCTGCTTCCAAGAGTGCAGCCCTGCTGTCAAGGGTGCAGCCCTGCTGCCAAGGGTGCATCCCTGCTGCCAGTGGTGCAGCCCTGCTGCCAAGGGTGCAGCCCTCCTGCCAAGGGAGCATCCCTGCTGCGAAGGGTGCAGCCCTGCTGCCAAGGGTGCGGCCCTGCTGCCCGCAGTGCATCACCGCTGCCAAGGGGGCAGGCCTGCTGCCAGAGGTGCAGCCCAGCTGCCAGGGGTGCGGCCCTGTAGCCAGCGGTGCAACCCAACTTCCAGGGGTGGGGCTCTCCTGCCAAGGGTGCAGCCCTGCTGCCAGTGGTTCAGCCTAGCTGCCAAGCGTGCAGCTCTGCTGCCAAGGGTGCAGCCTGCTGCCAGCGGTTAAGCCCTTCTGCCAAGTGTGCATCCCTACTGCCAAGGGTTCATATCTGCTGCCAGCGGTTCAGCCCTGCTGCCAAGGGTGCAGCCTTGCTTCCAAGGGTGCATCCCTACTGCCAAGGGTTCATATCTGCTGCCAGCGGTTCAGCCCTGCTGCCAAGGGTGCAGCCCTGCTGCCAGGGGTGCAGCCCCTCTGTCAAGGTTGCATCCCTGCTGCCAGCGTTTCAGCCCTGCTGCCAAGGGTGCAGCCCTCCTGCCAAGGGAGCATCCCTGCTGCGAAGGGTGCAGCCCTGCTGCCAGCGGTTCAGCCCTGCTGCCAAGGCTGCAGCCCTGCTGCCAGTGGTTCAGCCCTGCTGCCAAGGGTGGAGCCCTGCTGCCAAGGGTACAGCCCTGCTGCCAGCGGTTCAGCCCCGCTGCCTAGGGTTCAGCCCTGCTGCCAAGGGTGCATCCCTACAGCCAAGGGTGCCGTCCTGCTGCCAGCGGTGCAGCCCAGCTGCCAAGGGTGCATCCCTGCTACCAGTGGTTAAGCCCTTCTGCCAAGTGTGCAGCCCTGCTGCCAGCGGTTCAGCCCTGCTGCCAGTGGTTCAGCCCTGCTGCCAGTGGTTCAGCCCTGCTGCCAAGGGTATAGCCCTGCTGCCAGTGGTTCAGCCCCACTGCCAAGGTTGCATCCCTGCTGCCAGCGTTTCAGCCCTGCTGCCAAGGGTGCAGCCCTCCTGCCAAGGGAGCATCCCTGCTGCGAAGGGTGCAGGCCTGCTGCCTATGGTTCAGCCCTGCTGCCAAGGCTGCAGCCCTGCTGCCAGTGGTTCAGCCCAGCTGCCAAGCGTGCAGCTCTGCTGCCCAAGGGTGTAGCCCTGCTGCCAGTGGTTCAGCCCCGCTGCCAAGGGTGCATCCCTGCTGCCAAGGGTGCATCCCTACAGCCAAGGGTGCCGTCCTGCTGCCAGCCGTTCAGCCCATGTGCCAAGGGAGCAGCCCTGCTGCCAGCGGTGCAGCCCTGCTGCCAAGGGTGTAGCCCAGCTGCCAGCGGTTGAGCCCTGTTGCTAAGGGTGCAGCCCTGCTTCCAGCGGTTCAGCCCTGCTGCCAGCGGTGCAGCCCAGCTTCCAGGGCTGCAGCCCTGCTGCCAAGGGTGCAGCCCTGCTGCCAAGGGTGCAGCCCTGCTTACAGCGGTTCAGCCCTGCTGCCAGCGGTGCAGCCCAGCTGCTGTCAGCGTTTCAGCCCTGCTGCCAAGGGTGCAGCCCTCCTGCCAAGGGTGCAGCCCTCCTGCCAAGGGTGCATCCATGCTGCCAAGGGTGCAGCCCTGCTGCCAGCAGTTCAGCCGTGGTGCCAAGGTTGCATCCCTGCTGCCAAGGGTGCGGCCCTGCTTCCAAGAGTGCAGCCCTGCTGTCAAGGGTGCAGCCCTGCTTCCAAGGTTGCATCCCTGCTGCCAGTGGTGCAGCCCTGCTGCCAAGGGTGCAGCCCTCCTGCCAAGGGAGCATCCCTGCTGCGAAGGGTGCAGCCCTGCTGCCAAGGGTGCGGCCCTGCTGCCCAGGGTGCATCACCGCTGCCAAGGGGGCAGGCCTGCTGCCAGAGGTGCAGCCCAGCTGCCAGGGGTGCGGCCCTGCAGCCAGCGGTGCAACCCAACTTCCAGGGGTGGGGCTCTCCTGCCAAGGGTGCAGCCCTGCTGCCAGTGGTTCAGCCCAGCTGCCAAGCGTGCAGCTCTGCTGCCCAAGGGTGCATCCCTGCTGCCAGTGGTGCGCCCTGCTGCCAAGGGTGCAGCCTGCTGCCAGCGGTTCAGCCCTGCTGCAAGGGTGCATCCCTGCTGCCAGGGGTGCGGCCCTGCTGCAAGAGTGCAGCCCTGCTGCCAAGGGTGCAGCCCAGCTGCCAGCGGTTCAGCCCTGCTGCCAAGGGCGCAGCTCTGCTGCCAGCGGTTCAGCCCTGCTGCCAGTGGTTCAGCCCTGCTGCCACCGGTGCAGCCCTCCTGCCAAGAGTGCAGCCCTGCTGCCAAGGTTGCAGCCCTGCTGCCAGGGTTGCAGCCCTGCTGCCAAGGGTGCATCCCTGCTGCCAAGGGTGCATCCCTGCTGCCAGTGGTGCGCCCTGCTGCCAGCGGTGCAGCCCTGCTGCTAGCGGTTCATCCATGCTGACAACGGTGCAGCCCTGCTTCCAAGTTTGCAGCCCTGCTGCCAGCGGTTCAGCCCTGCTGCCAAGGGTCCAGCCCTGCTGCCAGCGGTGCAGCCCTGCTGCCAAGGGTGCAGCCTTGCTTCCAAGGGTGCATCCCTACTGCCAAGGGTTCATATCTGCTGCCAGCGGTTCAGCCCTGCTGCCAAGGGTGCAGCCCTGCTGCCAGGGGTGCAGCCCCACTGCCAAGGTTGGATCCCTGCTGCCAGCGTTTCAGCCCTGCTGCCAAGGGTGCAGCCCTCCTGCCAAGGGAGCATCCCTGCTGCGAAGGGTGCAGGCCTGCTGCCTATGGTTCAGCCCTGCTGCCAAGGCTGCAGCCCTGCTGCCAGCGGTTCATCCCTGCTGCCAAGGGTGTGGCCCTGCTGCCAGCGGTGCATCACCGCTGCCAAGGGGGCAGGCCTGCTGCCAGAGGTGCAGCCCAGCTGCCAGGGGTGCGGCCCTGCAGCCAGCGGTGCAACCCAACTTCCAGGGGTGGGGCTCTCCTGCCAAGGGTGCAACCCTGCTACCAGCGGTTAAGCCCTTCTGCCAAGTGTGCAGCCCTGCTGCCAGCGTTTCAGCCCTGCTTGCAAGGGTGTGGCCCTGGTGCCAGCAGTGCATCACCGCTGCCAAGGGGGCCGGCCTGCTGCCAGTGGTGCAGCTTAGCTGCCAGGGGTGGGTCTCTCCTGCCAAGGGTGCAACCCTGCTGCCAGCAGTTTAGCCCAGCTGCCAAGGGTGCATCCCTGCTACCAGTGGTTAAGCCCTTCTGCCAAGTGTGCAGCCCTGCTGCCAGCGGTTCAGCCCCGCTGCCAGTGGTTCAGCCCTGCTTGCAAGGGTGTAGCCCTGCTGCCAGTGGTTCAGCCCTGCTGCCAAGGGTGGAGCCCTGCTGCCAAGGGTACAGCCCTGCTGCCAGCGGTTCAGCCCCGCTGCCAAGGGTGCAGCCCTGCTGCCAAGGGTGCATCCCTACAGCCAAGGGTGCCGTCCTGCTGCCAGCGGTGCAGCCCTGCTGCCAAGGGTGTAGCCCAGCTGCCAGCGGTTGAGCCCTGTTGCTAAGGGTGCAGCCCTTCTTCCAGCGTTTCAGCCCTGCTGCTAGCGGTTCAGCCCTGCTGCCAAGGGTGCATCCCTGCTGCGAAGGGTGCAGCCCAGCTGTCAGAGGTGCAGCCCTGCTGCCAAGGTTGCGGCCCTGCTTCCAAGGGTGCAGCCCTGCTGTCAAGGGTGCAGCCCTGCTGCCAGCGGTTCAGCCCTGCTTGCAAGGGTGCAGCCCTGCTGTCAAGGGTGCAGCCCTGCTGCCAGCGGTTCAGCCCTGCTGCCAAGGGTGCAGCCCTGCTGCCAGGGGTGCAGGCCCACTGCCAAGGTTGCATCCCTGCTGCCAGCGTTTCAGCCCTGCTGCCAGTGGTTCAGCCCAGCTGCCAAGCGTGCAGCTCTGCTGCCCAAGGGTGTAGCCCTGCTGCCAGTGGTTCAGCCCTGCTTGCAAGGGTGCAGCCCTGCTTGCAAGGGTGCAGGCCTGCTGCCAGCGGTTCAGCCCTGCTTGCAAGGGTGCAGCCCTGCTTGCAAGGGTGCAGGCCTGCTGCCAGCGGTTCAGCCCTGCTTGCAAGGGTGTGGCCCTGCTGCCAAGGGTGCAGCCCAGCTGCCAGCGGTTCGGCCCTGCTGCCATGGGTGCAGCCCTGCTGCCAGCGTTTCAGCCCTGCTTGCAAGGGTGCAGCCCTGCTGCCAAGGTTGCATCCCTGCTGCCAGGGTTGCAGCCCTGCTGCCAAGGGGTGCATCCCTGCTGACAACAGTGCAGCCCAGCTGCCAGGGGTGCGGCCCTGCTGCCAGCAGTGCATCACGGCTGCCAAGGGGTCAGGCCTGCTGCCAGAGGTGCAGCCCTGCTGCCAAGGGTGCGGCTCTGCTGCCAAGGGTGCAGCCCTGCTGCCAGCGGTTCATCCATGCTGCCAACGGTGCAGCCCTGCTTCCAAGGTTGCAGCCCTGCTGCCAGCGGTTCAGCCCTGCTTGCAAGGGTGCAGCCCTGCTGCCAAGGGTGCGGCCCTGCTGCCAGCGTTTCAGCCCTGCTTGCAAGGGTGCAGCCCTGCTGCCAGCGGTTCAGCCCTGCTTGCAAGGGTGCAGCCCTGCTGCCAAGTGTGCGGCCCTGCTGCCAGCGGTTCAGCCCTGCTTGCAAGGGTGCAGCCCTGCTGCCAGCGGTTCAGCCCTGCTGCCAAGGGTGCAGCCCTGCTGCCAGGGGTGCAGCCCCACTGCCAAGGTTGCATCCCTGCTGCCAGCGTTTCAGCCCTGCTGCCAAGGGTGCAGCCCTCCTGCCAAGGGAGCATCCCTGCTGCCAGCGGTGCAGCCCTGCTGCCTATGGTTCAGCCCTGCTGCCAAGGCTGCAGCCCTGCTGCCAGCGGTTCAGCCCTGCTGCCAAGGGTGCAGCCCTGCTGCCAGCGGTTCAGCCCTGCTGCCAAGGGTGCGGCCCTGCTGCCAGCGGTGCATCACCGCTGCCAAGGGGGCAGGCCTGCTGCCAGAGGTGCATCCCAGCTGCCAGGGGTGCGGCCCTGCAGCCAGCGGTACAACCCAACTTCCAGGGGTGGGGCTCTCCTGCCAAGGGTGCAACCCTGCTGCCAGTGGTTCAGCCCAGCTGCCAAGCGTGCAGCTCTGCTGCCCAAGGGTGCAGCCCTGCTGCCAGTGGTGCGCCCTGCTGCCAAGGGTGCAGCCTGCTGCCAGCGGTTCAGCCCTGCTGCCAAGGGTGCATCCCTGCTGCCAGGGGTGTGGCCCTGCTGCAAGAGTGCAGCCCTGCTGCCAAGTGTGCATCCCTGCTGCCAGCGGTTCAGCCCTGCTGCCAGTGGTTCAGCCCTGCTGCCAGTGGTTCAGCCCTGCTTGCAAGGGTGTAGCCCTGCTGCCAGTGGTTCAGCCCTGCTGCCAAGGGTGCAGCCCTGCTGCCAGGGGTGCAGCCCCACTGCCAAGGTTGCATTCCTGCTGCCAGCGTTTCAGCCCTGCTGCCAAGGGTGCAGCCCTCCTGCCAAGGGAGCATCCCTGCTGCCAGCGGTGCAGCCCTGCTGCCTATGGTTCAGCCCTGCTGCCAAGGCTGCAGCCCTGCTGCCAGCGGTTCAGCCCTGCTGCCAAGGTTGCAGCCCTGCTGCCAGCGGTTCAGCCCTGCTGCCAAGGGTGCGGCCCTGCTGCCAGCGGTGCATCACCGCTGCCAAGGGGGCAGGCCTGCTGCCAGAGGTGCATCCCAGCTGCCAGGGGTGCGGCCCTGCAGCCAGCGGTACAACCCAACTTCCAGGGGTGGGGCTCTCCTGCCAAGGGTGCAACCCTGCTGCCAGTGGTTCAGCCCAGCTGCCAAGCGTGCAGCTCTGCTGCCCAAGGGTGCAGCCCTGCTGCCAGTGGTGCGCCCTGCTGCCAAGGGTGCAGCCTGCTGCCAGCGGTTCAGCCCTGCTGCCAAGGGTGCATCCCTGCTGCCAGGGGTGTGGCCCTGCTGCAAGAGTGCAGCCCTGCTGCCAAGTGTGCATCCCTGCTGCCAGCGGTTCAGCCCTGCTGCCAGTGGTTCAGCCCTGCTGCCAGTGGTTCAGCCCTGCTTGCAAGGGTGTAGCCCTGCTGCCAGTGGTTCAGCCCTGCTGCCAAGGGTGTAGCCCTGCTGCCAGTGGTTCAGCCCTGCTGCCAAGGGTGGAGCCCTGCTGCCAAGGGTACAGCACTGCTGCCAGCGGTTCAGCCCCGCTGCCAAGGGTGCAGCCCCGCTGCCAAGGGTGCATCCCTGCTGCCAAGGGTGCATCCCTACAGCCAAGGGTGCCGTCCTGCTGCCAGCCGTTCAGCCCATGTGCCAAGGGAGCAGCCCTGCTGCCAGCGGTGCAGCCCTGCTGCCAAGGGTGTAGCCCAGCTGCCAGCAGTTGAGCCCTGTTGCTAAGGGTGCAGCCCTGCTTCCAGCGGTTCAGCCCTGCTGCCAGCGGTGCAGCCCTGCTGCCAAGCGTGCAGCTCTGCTGCCCAAGGGTGCAACCCTGCTGCCAGTGGTCCAGCCCAGCTGCCAAGTGTGCAGCTCTGCTGCCCAAGGGTGCAGTCCTGCTGCCAGTGGTTCAGCCCAGCTGCCAAGCGTGCAGCTCTGCTGCCCAAGGGTGCATCCCTGCTGCCAGGGGTGCGGCCCTGCTGCCAAGGGTGCAGCCCTGCTGCCAGTGGTGCGCCCTGCTGCCAAGGGCGCAGCTCTGCTGCCAGCGGTGCAGCCCAGCTGCCAAGGGGTGCATCCCTGCTGCCAAGGGCACATCCCTGCTACCAGCGGTTAAGCCCTTCTGCCAAGTGTGCAGCCCTGCTGCCAGCGTTTCAGCCCTGCTTGCAAGGGTGTGGCCCTGCTGCCAGCAGTGCATCACCGCTGCCAAGGGGGCCGGCCTGCTGCCAGTGGTTAAGCCCTTCTGCCAAGTGTGCAGCCCTGCTGCCAGTGGTTCAGCCCTGCTGCCAGTGGTTCAGCCCTGCTGCCAGTGGTTCAGCCCTGCTGCCAAGGGTACAGCCCTGCTGCTAGCGGTTCAGCCCCTCATCAAGGGTGCATCCCTACAGCCAAGGGTGTCGTCCTGCTGCCAGCCGTTCAGCCCATGTGCCAAGGGTGCAGCCCTGCTGCCTAGGGTACAGCCCTCCTGCCAGCGGTGCAGCCCTGCTGCCAGCGGTTCAGCCATGCTGCCACCGGTGCAGCCCTGCTGCCAAGAGTGCAGCCCTGCTGCCAAGGTTGCAGCCCTGCTGCCAGGGTTGCAGCCCTGCTGCCAAGGGTGCAGCCCTGCTCTCAGCAGTGCAGCCCAGCTGCCAGCGGTGTAACCCTGCTTCCAAGGGTGCAGCCCTGCTGCCAAGAGTGCAGCCCTGCTGCCAAGGTTGCAGCCCTGCTGCCAGGGTTGCAGCCCTGCTGCCAAGGGTGCAGCCCTGCTGTCAGCAGTGCAGCCCAGCTGCCAGCGGTGTGACCCTGCTGCCAAGGGTGCAGCCCTGCTGCCTATGGTTCAGCCCTGCTGCCAAGAGTGCAGCCCTCCTGCCAAGGGAGCATCCCTGCTGCGAAGGGTGCAGGCCTGCTGCCAGCGGTTCAGCCCTGCTTGCAAGGGTGCAGCCCTGCTGCCAAGGTTGCATCCCTGCTGCCAGGGTTGCAGCCCTGCTGCCAAGGGTGCATTCCTGCTGCCAGCGTTTCAGCCCTGCTTGCAAGGGTGCAGCCCTGCTGCCAAGGGTGCAGCCCTGCTGCCAAGGTTGCATCCCTGCTGCCAGGGTTGCAGCCCTGCTGCCAAGGGGTGCATCCCTGCTGCCAGCAGTTCAGCCCAGCTGCCAGGGGTGCATCCCTGCTGCCAGCGGTTCAGCCCTGGATTCATAGCAAGATGCCAGGAATTACCTTTTAATGTGTGCTTGGGTCAGTTCCCTTTGTTTCCTCAGACGTCTTCATCTTAAACCCTGCCAGAAACTATCCCTGGAGGTTTTTAAGGCCAGGGTGGATGTGGCTCTGGGCAACCTGACCTAGTGTGAAGTGTCCCTGCCCATGGCAGGGCCTGTTGGAACTGGATGGTCCCTGAGGTCCTTTCCAACCCTGACAATTCCATGGTTCTATAAATTACCTTTTCATGTGTGTTTGGTTTGGAATTCTTTGTTTCCTGAGATGTGTTCAGCTCAAACCCTGCCATTTCTACACCCATGGCTCCATTTCACAGAATCAAACAGGTTGGAAAAGACTTTTGAGATCATCAAATCCAACCTATCACCCAGCACCATCTGATCAACCCAACCATGGCACCAAGTGCCTCATCCAGGCTCTTCCTAAACACCTCCAGGGATGGGGACTCCACCACCTCCCTGGGCAGCACATCCCAGTGGCCAATCTCTCTTGCTGGGAAGAATTTCTTCCTCACCTCCAGCCTAAACCTCCCCTGGCGCAGCCTGAGACTGTGTCCTCTTGTTCTGCTGCTGGGTGCCTGGCAGAAGAGACCAACCCCCACCTGGCTACACCCTCCCTTCAGGGAGTTGGAGAGAGCAAGAAGGTCTGCCCTGAGCCTCCTCTTCTGCAGGCTAAGCAACCCCAGCTCCCTCAGCCTCTCCTCACAGGGCTGTGCTCCAGACCCCTCCCCAGCCTTGTTGCCCTTCTCTGGACACCTTCCAGCAGCTCAACATCTTTCCTAAACTGAGGAGCCCAGAACCGGAGACAGGATTCTAGGTGTGGCCTCAGCAGTGCTGAGCACAGGGCACAATGACCTCCCTGCTCCTGCTGGCCACACTGTTCCTGATGCAGGCCAGGATGCCCTTGGCCTTCTTGGCCACCTGGGCACACTGCAGGCTCATGTTCAGCTGCTGTCAACCACTACCCGCCCCGGGTCTCTTTCTGCCTGGCTGCTCTCAGCCACTCTGCCCCCAGCCTGTAGCACTGCCTGGGGTTGCTGTGGCCAATGTGCAGCACCTGGCACTTGGATGTGTTCAATCTCCTGCCCTTGGCCTCTGCCCATCTGTCCAGCCTGGCAAGGTCCCTCTGCAGAGCTCTCCTACCCTCTAACAGATCAACTCCTGCCCCCAGCTTGGTGTCATCTGCAAACTTACTAATGGTGGACTCCATCCCCTCATCCAAATCATCAGTAAAGATACTGAACAGGCTGGGGCCCAGCACTGATCCTTGGGGCACACCACTGGTGCCTGGCTGCCAGCTGGCTGTGGCACCATTCACCACCACTCTCTAGGCTCAGCCTCCAGCCAGTTCCTAACCCAGCTCAGAGTGCTGCTGTCCAAGCCAGGGGCTGCCAGCTTGGCCAGCAGTTTGCTGTGGGGGACGGTGTCCAAGGCTTGAGAGGCAGCAGTCGACTCCAAGTGAAACCAAACACCAAACAATGCATCATGATCCAAGGAAAAGATTTTATTTTGGGGCTAACATGTTGATAATAAATAAAGGAATAGAATCATGTCAGAACAGAGGCTCTCATGCACTTAACACACAATAAGGCTGGCTGACACTGCGTGTTTGGGCAGACTGAGAAGAGGTATTTGGCAATCTGGTTAAGTCTGAATGCTTCAAAGGTTATAGACAAGGAATCCCTCCTGCTGCTTTCACATTTCTTTCATACCAATTCAAATCAATGTGCAGACATCCATCCCTCCTCTGATGTCCTCTCCACCTGTAACATGCCCCAGTGATATACAGCTGTCAAGAGAAGAGTACTTATGGATTGGAGTTAATGATGCTCCTAACAATCTGTCACCTTTCTGTCACCTTGTGCAAGGTCTTGAGGGAAAAGGAGACTAGGAGAAACTGCAAAACAAAGTCCAGCACATTAAAACCCATCCAGTGCCAAGGCCACTCTGGGCCACACCTTGTGGGCCTGGGATGTAAGCAGTATCAGTTAAATAATCAAACATGCCCAGGTGGCTCAGAGGAGGCTGAAGATCTTTCCTGGTTTAAGGATCTGACCCTGCAGACTCTGATCCTGCAGATGATGCTTTAAGGACCTGATCTGCAGATGATGCTTTAAGGACCTGATCTGCAGATGATGCTTTAAGGATCTGATCTGCAGATGATGCTTTAAGGATCTGATCTGCAGATGATGCTGAAGGATCTGATCTGCAGATGATGCTTTAAGGATCTGATCTGCAGATGATGTTGAAGGATCTGATCTGCAGATGATGCTTTAAGGATCTGATCTGCAGATGATGCTTTAAGGATCTGATCTGCAGATGATGCTTTAAGGACCTGATCTGCAGATGATGCTGAAGGATCTGATCTGCAGATGATGCTTTAAGGATCTGATCTGCAGATGATGTTGAAGGATCTGATCTGCAGATGATGCTTTAAGGATCTGATCTGCAGATGATGCTTTAAGGATCTGATCTGCAGATGATGCTGAAGGATCTGATCTGCAGATGATGCTTTAAGGATCTGATCTGCAGATGATGCTTTAAGGATCTGATCTGCAGATGATGTTGAAGGATCTGATCTGCAGATGATGCTTTAAGGATCTGATCTGCAGATGATGTTGAAGGATCTGATCTGCAGATGATGCTTTAAGGATCTGATCTGCAGATGATGCTTTAAGGATCTGATCTGCAGATGATGCTGAAGGATCTGATCTGCAGATGATGCTTTAAGGATCTGATCTGCAGATGATGCTGAAGGATCTGATCTGCAGATGATGCTTTAAGGACCTGATCTGCAGATGATGCTTTAAGGACCTGATCTGCAGATGATGCTGAAGGATCTGATCTGCAGATGATGTTTAATGGATCTGCTGTGCAGCTTCTGATCCTGCAGATGATGTTTAATGGATCTGCTGTGCAGCTTCTGATCCTGCAGATGATGTTTAATGGATCTGCTGTGCAGCTCCTGCAGTATCAGACGCTTTTCAAGCCTTCATGAGATGGCAAGGCAAGGTTAAGACTTTGTCAGTAGGCTGCTTGTGGTTGCCAGGGCAGCCACCTCGAGGGGGCTCAGAGCGGCCGAACAAAAAGGACAAAACTGTTGTAATAGAAATCAATCTGATTAAAAAATTAAATATTCCAATTAACACTGAAAAAGTGTTGGTAATCATTATTTACAACCCAGCAAGGAGAGCAGTGTGCTCCCGCCGCGGGCGGAGGGGCTGGCGGAGGCAGGCGGGCGGTCAGTTGAGGGAGGGGGAGCGGTCGGTGCTCCAGAGCAGCTCTATGTGAGGCCACTTGGTCTGCAGGCAGCGCTTCACCGGCGTGTCGTCCGTCTGCAGCATGGGCTCCTCGAAGCCCAGCACCACTGCTGTGCCCTCCACGTACATCACCTGCAAAGGAAACCTTCCTGTCAGCCTGCCTTGCCTTAAAAACCCCTCTGGACAACCCACTCCAGAGTCTTGCCACCCTCCTAGTGCAGACTTCCTTGCTAAGATCCCAAGGAAACCTATTCTCCTTCAATTTAAATCCCCTTTCCCTTGGCCTAGGGGTGGACACTCTTGTATGAAGTCCTTCTGCAGCCTTCCTGTAGGTTCCCTTCAGGTATTGGCAGGCAGCTCTAAGGTCCCCCTGGAGTCCTCTCCAGGCAGAGTGATCCCAGTTTGCTTAGCCTATCCTCATAGCACAGCTTAAGAGAGGAGCTGAGGCCAACCAATGCGCTCGAGCAGCCAAAACCCCACCAGGAGCACAAAGCAGTCTCCAGGCACAAACATATCCTACTGGGGGGAAATCACAGTAAGACCTCTGGGAGAAGCCTTTTTCAAGTGAGAGCATTTTGTCTGCAAGCACCAGTCAGTGCTGCACACTCATTGTGATCAGGGCTAGAAATCTGCTCTTAGATCTTACCTTTTCGTTATAGTTTGACTGCTTCAGTCCATTGTAATGGTAAACAGTGAATGACTCTGAAACCCTGGAGTCCTAGAAGGAAGAGAGTAACCTCAGGGGACAGAAACTGTGCCAGGATACATGAAACCCCCCCCCCCAAAGAACCTTCCCCCGCAAACCTTCCCCCAACCACAGCAAACCACAAATCCCAGGGCTCCTTTTCTCCCCTCACCATTGCCTCCCTTCCATTAGGCCTAAGCAGACCATAATTGCACAGGGGAAAATCAGTCAGGCCTCTAAATGCCACCACCAGGCCTCCTCCCTCATGTTACCAGATAAGGAACTCCCTCCAGAGAGCTGAAAGGAGGGAGGAAAGAGTTGGCCTTGCTGCCAGACAGCAGGATTCTGGGACTGAATAGCAGCATTGCAGCTCTCCCATCCAGCCCTGGACCTCCCTGCTCCTCCTGGAGGACTCAACTCTTGTGGTTTTTTTTCCTTAAAGGCCTCAAACCACCACAGCTGCTGCAGTGGAGTTTCCTTGGAAGGCTGCAGTTGGTGGTGCAGAAGCAGCAGCGATTTGCTGGCCAGCCCTGTGCCAGGCAGGCAGCAGTGAAGAGCAGCCGCGGCCAGCGGATCCCAGGAGAGCAGCACAACAGAGAGAGCTCTGCAGCAGCAGTGACACTGGTTACCTGCTCAGGGAAAAACTCCTGCAGAAAGGGGCCCAGCAAGATGATGCCCAGGCCTTCTGGGTCTAATTTGGTCTTCATGAGGTTTACACTATGACAAAAACCAACAAACATTTAATGGAGCAGCATCAGCCAGACAGTTCTGTCCTTGCACACTGAAGTTCTGCTGTGGCCGGCCAGGCCCAGCAGTGCTGCCCTGCTCTGACCATGCAAGGTGCCCAAACCTGTCTGGCTGTCAACAAAACTCACCTGTTCTTTTCAGCTGAGTGATAGCTCTGAGAATTTGAAACCTATGCAATGTGAACCCAAGGTGAGGGCCCCAAAGGCCTCTTGCTGTCCTGTGAGCATTCCTGAACTCAGCACAGCTCTGTCACTGCCAACCAACCTGCTGCTAAAAGGAGGTCTGCAAAGCCACCAAGAGTTCCTAAGCACTAAAATGAAGACACATTCATCCTTTGCATGGTGTGCTTGCTGTCAAAGCAGCCCAGCCCAGTGGAGAGCAGAAATAGCAGCAATCCCATCCTGAAAGCCTTGCTGCATCAATAGAATTCCAGGTTGCAGCTTAGGCCTGATTTGGATAGGAGGATGGCAACAGAAAGTTGAGCTGCTGCTAAATGCAACTGAGCACTAAACATTGAGCTGCATCTCCCTGTCACATGGCCAGCAAGGAGGGGCTGAGGGAGCTGGGGCTGTTCAGGCAGGAGGAGGCTGAGGGAGACCTCATAGCTCTCTACAGCTCCCTGAAGGGAGGGTGCCACATGGCTGAGAGGTGGCTGCCAGTGGAGCACACTGAGCCATGTGCCTCTCAGAGGCTGTGCACAGCTCTGTCATTGCTCTCTGCAGCTCCCTGCAGGGAGGTTGCAGTGAGGAGGGGACAGCCTCTGCTCCTGGGTGGCAAGCCCCAGGAGCAGAGGCAATGGTTCCAAGCTGCCCCAGGGGAGGCTCAGGCTGGCTGCTAGGAAATCTTTCTTGCCTGGAAGGGTTCTCAGGCACTGGAATGCTGTGGCCAGGGCAGTGCTGGAGTGCCCATCCCTGGAGGTGTTGAAGCAGTGTGTGGAGCTGGTGCCTAGGGCCATGGCTTGGTGCTGAGCCTGCAGTGCTGGGTGGAGGCTGGACTGGCTGAACCTGGAGGGCTCTTCCAGCCTGATGTTTTCTGTCAGTACTCCCTAGTGCCCTCCCCAGTGCCCACAAAGGATTCAGGGGGCTCTGCTGCCTGGCTGGGGATACTTCTCCATGTGGTGAATCGCTGCTCAGAGCTAACACTTCCATAAGTGGAGATTCTTCTCGTGTGGGCACTGGGCTGAGTCTCAGCTTCTCCCAGCTGCCTTCTTTGCCTTTATGCACCCAGGGCTCCTGCCAGGGGCTGTGGGCAGAAGGTGCCTTTCTGAGGTCTTTTTGATTATTGTTGCCTGGAAGTATTTTATCCTTTTGGCTACCACTTTTGTGTCTTCATGTTTAAGTGTTTTACCTTCTTGGTCCTACCAAAGCAGTAAATATTTGGCTTCTCTCTGTAATACTCAAGGGAGTGGCTCTGTTAAGGCCCTTGGGAAAGGAATTTTAAAGTTCACAAAACTGAATGGGACATTCTCCATCTAAAGAATAGACCAGAATAGGATAGGATAGGATAGGATAGGATAGGATAGGATAGGATAGGATAGGATAGGATGGATAGGATAGAATAGAATAGAATAGAATAGAATAGAATAGAATAGAATAGAATAGAATAGCATAGAATAGAATTAACCAGGATGGGAAAGACCTCAGAGATCATCCAGTCCAACCTCTCACCCAGCACCATCTGATCAACTAACCCATGGCACCAAGTGCCTCATCCAGGCTCTTCCTAAACACCTCCAGGGATGGGGACTCCACCACCTCCCTGGGCAGCACATTCCCATGGCCAATCTCTCTTGCTGGGAAGAATTTCTTCCTCTCCTCCAGCCTAAACCTCCCCTGGCACAGCTTGAGACTGTGTCCTCTTGTTCTGGTGCTGGCTGCCTGGGAGAAGAGACCAACCCCCACCTGGCTACAACCTCCCTTCAGGGAGTTGGAGAGAGCAAGAAGGTCACCCCTGAGCCTCCTCTTCTCCAGGCTAAGCAACCCCAGCTCCCTCAGCCTCTCCTCCCAGGGCTGTGCTCCAGACCCCTCCCCAGCTCTGTTGCCCTTCTCTGGACACCTTCCAGCAGCTCAACATCTTTCCTGACCTGAGGAGCCCAGGACTGGACACAGGACTTAGGACAGGGTTTAGTTTCCTCTTTGTCTTTTGTTTCTAGCTTTGACTCCTGCTCTCCACACAGAGAGCTCAGGGAACTCAGTTGCACTTCTGGACATTTGGAAGGAGAGTAAATGGCATCCATCAGCTCTCAGATGGTGGTGGGCAGCAAGCTTGCACTCTCCACTGCCACTCCACAGGACCAACCTGACCCCTGTAAACCAGCCCATACACTCACCCTCTTTTGGAGATGTCTGAGGGGGCTGGCTTCTAGTTAGCACTTTCCAAGCTAGAGATGTTTGTAACCTGAGCTCCTTCCTTTTCATTGAGAGCTGACTTAGATACCTCCAGTGGAGTCCCCCAGGGGTCAGTACTGGGACCAGCTCTACTCAATCTATTCATCAGTGACCTGGATGAGGGCACAGAGGGCACTGCCAGCAAGTTTGCTGAAGACACCAAACAGGGAGGAGTGGCTGACACAGGAGGGCTGTGCTGCCATTCAGCCAGACCTGGGCAGGCTGAGAGGTGAGCAGGGAGAACTTGATTGATGGGCAACAAGGGCAAGGGTGAGGTCTGGGGATCTCTTCCAAGCCCTAACACTCTGTGATAAGAACATTCTGTGCCCAGGGTGTAGGCAGGGGAAAACCAAACAATCAGATGAGCCCCCTAAATGACAATCAATATGTGGTTAATGAACATTTCATTATACTTACTATTCAGGATCTGAAACAAGGTCCAGAGCCTTCATTACATCTTCTAGCAGGGTGTCAGGTATGAACCCATTATCTGAAGAAGAAGTGAAGCTTCTCATTAGGAAAAGAAACCACAATGCTTTCCAGAAGTAGAAATTGTACTCCAAAGGCCAAGCAACCACATCAGTTTAGCTCTCAAATCTGCAGCCAAATGAGAGGCTGCTGGAACAACCCCATGGAGCAGGACAGGTTGGGGACTGAGCTGTTGGAGAGCAGGGAAGGGGAAAGGGACCTGGGGGTCCTGGTGGATGGGAGGTTGACCAGGAGCCAGCAATGTGCTCTGGTGGCCAAGAAGGCCAAAGGACTCCTGGGGGGCATTAGAAGGGCTGTGGGGAGGAGGTCAAGAGAGGTTCTCCTCCCCCTCTACTCTGCCCTGCTGAGGCCACATCTGCAATATTGTGTCCAGTTCTGGGCCCCTCAGCTCAAGAAGGACCTCAGGGAACTGCTGCAGAGGAGCCCCCAGAGGCACAGAGCTGCTGCAGGCAGTGGAAGATCTTCCTCATGAGGAGAGCTGAGGGAGCTGAGGGCTCTTAGGCTTGGAGAGGAGGAGCTGGAGTGAGCTCCTTGCTGCTGCTCAAGCTGTGCAGGGGGAGTGCCCAGAGGCTGGAGCCAGGCTCTGCTGGGGGCTGCCCAATGCCAGCACAAGGGGCAGTGGTGGGAGCTGAGGCAGAGGAAGTGCCATGCAAACAGGAGGAAGAATTTGTTCCCTGTGAGGGTTCTAGAGCCCTGGAGCAGGCTGCCCGGGGGGGTTGTGGAGTCTCCCTCTCTAGAGATGTTCAAAACCTGCCTGGATGTGTTCCTGTGTGAGCTGCCCTGGGTGCTCCTGCTCTGCAGGGGGTTGGGCTGGGTGATCTCTGGAGGTCCCCTCCAGCCCCTAAGAGTCTGTGAGTCTGTGATGTGGAAGCAGGACCTCTGGGCCTTTAGAAAGGTTCTACTTCTTGCAGAGCTCCTCTACCCAGCACAGTATTCATGATTATTTGGAATTGGTCTCTGAGTGAGTGCATTTCAGTGCAACACCTCTGCTGGCAGTCAGAAGCAGAGCCCTTACCCTCAGGGTCATAGGTCTGGAAGACCCTCCTGGCTTGTTCCGAAGGCGCTTCGGGAGCAACGAGAGCCATATCCTGAGAGGGAAGAGAGAAGGCAGCTCTCAGAAGAGGCTGAAGTCAGGCACAGGGCACCAAGGCAATGCTCAGCCATGCCAGGCAGAGCTGGACCTTGAATTCATGACAACTTCAATGCAGCAGAAGCATTGAAGTTGTCATGGTAACTTGGCAGTAGTGATGTGCAATGATCAAGAAGCCCCTTAAGGGTTACTCCACAAGCTTCGACACAAGCCTGAGGGAAACCTTTTCACAGGGATGTTGTGGCACAAAAGGTACAAAGAACAACAGCAGAGACTACAGGGAGACCTAGGAGCAACCTTCCAGTACCTGAGGGAGCCTCTGGGCAAGCTGATCTAGGGGAGGATGCCCCTGTTCACAGCAGAGGGGGTTGCACCAGATGACCTTTGGAGGTCCCTTCCAACCCAGCCCCCGCTGTGACTCAGTGACTCCTTTCACTAACACCAGCCTTGCCCTGTGTTTCCCCTTGCAGCTGTATTTCACAGTCCAGCCCAGCTCCCACCACACCAAGTCCCTTCCTTTCCTTGCCTGTGCACGGGCAGGCACTGAACTTTTGTGTTCAGCAGGACCAGAGACCATTGAGTCCAACCTTCACCCCAAGAGCACCGTGGCCCCAGCTGCCACGGCCACACTGCCTCAGTACTGCCACACCGAAGTGTCTGCACTTTACCCAGCCCTGGCAGCCTTTGGCACACCCCTCTGTACCACCCAGTCACTTTTAAAGCACAGAGGGACAAAAGCACTTGCATGGCAAGATTCCCTAAGCTGGCAGCTGGCACTGGGCTGCCTGGAATGCAGATGAGTATGAGCAGACACACTGAGGGGCTGCACAGCCGAGCTCTGTGTGGCAACCCGAGCACCAGGGGGAACAATGCACTGCAGTACTGCACTGAGCTGGAGCTGGGGGCAGGAACCAATGGAAGTATTATTCCAATAGCTAACCAGATGTGACACAGCCACAGAGCCACAGAATGGGAGAGACTGGAAGGGACCTCTGGAGACCATGGAGTCCATGCCCCAGGGCAGGGCACACAGGAACACATCCAGGGGGGGTTTGAATGTCTCTGGAGATGGAGACTCCACCACCTCTCTGGGCAGCCTGCTCCAGGCCTCCAGCACCCTGAATCAAAGGAGTTTCCTCTTCAGCAGCTCTACTTGCAGGTCAGGATGGGAATGAATGAATTGAAAGTCGAATGGGGAAGGAGAAAAAAAGTCAAGAAGGAGTAGGGAGGAGGGCAGGGACTGCCTGTGGTGAGGAAGACTGAAATCATCCTAAGAGAAGTGGAGCACAGGTAGTGACCTTTACAGCACTGCCTTACTTTTCTTTCTTCTTTATCCCTCATGGGACATCTTGGCACTCATGGAGCCATGAAGGCCAGTGGCATCCCATGGAGCATCAGGAAGAGCTTGGCCAGCAGGTCAAAGGAGGCTCTCCTCCATCTCTACTCTGCCCTGGTGAGGCCTCATCTGGAGCCCTTGGTCCAGTTCTGGGCCTCTTGGTCCATGGAGGACAGGGAATTGCTGGAGAGGATTAGGGGACTGGAACATCTCCCTCATGAGGAAGGACTGAGTGAATTGGAGCTTGTCAGCTGGAGAAGAGCCTGAGGGGAGATCTCATCAATGTTATCAACACTTCAGGGGTGGGTGCCAGGAGGATGGGCTCAGGCTTGTTTCAGTGGTGCCCAGTGACAGGACAAAGGGTAACAGGCACAAACCTCAGCAGAGGAAGTTCCACTTGAACATGAGGAGGAATCTTATAAGGGTGGTGGAGCTCTGGGGAGCAGGCTGGCCAGAGATGTGGTGAAGTGTTCTTCCCTGCAGCCATTCAAACCCACCCAGACAGGGTCCTGTGCAAGCTACTCTGGCAGCAGGGTTGAAGATGGGCTCCAGAGGTCCCTTCCACTCCCTACCATTCTGGGATCCAACAGCTGCCACAAGCATGAAGGTTCTGCTGTCAGGCAGCAGCTGAAGCCCAAGCTGATTGCAGCCAGCTATAAAATCTGCTGAAGCCCAGGGGTCCCCAGACAAGCTCAGCCTCTCCTCTCACAGCTTCATTAGGCAGCTGGGAAGCTTTGCAGCCAGCAGTTTGGCTGCTACTGAAACAGCACTTGTGATGTTGGCAGCACAGTGCAGAGCTCCCAGGTGAGGCTGGGAAAGTGAGACTCACAGAGCTGCCAGGGCTGGAAGGGACCTCAAGGCTCAGCCAGCTCCAACCCCCTGCCATGGGCAGGGACACCTCACACTGCAGCAGGTTGCTCACAGCCACCTCCAGCCTGGCTGCAAACACCTCCAGGCAGGAGGCTGCCACCACCTCCCTGGGCAGCCTGTGCCAGGCTCTCACCACCCTCCTGGGCAACAACTTCTTCCTCACAGCCAATCTCAATCTCCCCACTTCTACTTTTGCTTCATCCCCCCCAGTCCTATCCCTCCCTGACACCCTCAAAAGTCCCTCCCCAGCTTTCTTGGAGCCCCC
>CM037639.1:22285717-22349610 GCA_015227895.2 Colaptes auratus | reverse complement strand
GGGACACATACCCCAGTGCCATGGAGCTGTCAAAAGCCAAATCACTTGCCTGGCTGCCCAGAGAGCAAAAGGGAGGTCGTTTGTAGGGCAGTGGCCACCGAATCTGTTCTGTTTCTAGTGTAAAGCTCCCACCTGGTATCCATGTGAGATAAACTCCTTGATTGGTACTTCAGGGTTGGATGGAAAACAATTAAAGTTTCTAATGGCAATGCAGAGATGAAAGAATCACAGAACACATCTGGCTGGAAGAGACCTGAGGCTCAGCCAGTCCAACCTCCCCCCCAGCACTGCAGGCTCAGCACCAAGCCATGGCCCTAAAGCACAGCTCCACACACTGCTTCAACACCTCCAGGGATGGGCACTCCCCAGCACTGCCCTGGCCACAAATTCCAATGCCTGAGAAACCCTTCCAGGCAGAAGCAAGATTTCCTAGCAGCCAGCCTGAGCCTCCCCTGGGGCAGCTTGGAACCATTGCCTCTGCTCCTGGGGCTTGGCACCAAGGAGCAGAGGCTGTCCCCTCCTCACTGCAACCTCCCTTCTGAGAGGCACATGGCAGAGTGTGCTCCACGGGCAGCCACCTCTCAGCTGTGTGGCACCCAATCTGGCACCCAGCACCCTGCTGTTGCTAACTTCTGAGGTACTTCTGCACGTGGCAAAATGCCTTTGGAAGGAGCTGCTCTGGTCATGGAGTGTGTAGCAATGTGACTGTGGAAGTCTCAGTCTTTACCACATGAGCAACCTGCTCCTAAAAGCTACCAAACGGGATTAGCAGTACCTTCTGATGGTGGGGAAGGCTGCTGGACATGAAGAGTGTGACCGAGGACAGAAGTTTGGAACAATGGGGTCTGCTCTTGACCTAGATGACGATGATGATGATGATGATGATGATGATGATGATTTTAGCTGTGATCTATCTTTTCCAAAAGTGATTTCACAGAATCCATCCAGTTGGAAGAGACCTCCAAGCTCATCCACTCCAACTTTCCACCCAGCACTACTGAAGGTCAACACTAAACCATGTCTCCAAGTGCTCAGTCCCCTAGACTGAGACCTTCTCCAGGCTGCACACCCCCAGCTCCCTCAGCCTGTTCCCATAGCAGAGCTGCTCCAACCCCCTGAGCATTTTCGTGGCCTCCTGTGGACCCTCTCCATCAGGTCCAGGTCCTTCTTGTGTTGAGGGCTCCAGAGCTGGACACAGCAGTTCAGGTGAGGTCTCCCCAGAGCAGAGCAGAGGGCAGGATCCTCTCTCTCCATCTCTGGCCACACTGCTTTGGCTGCAGCCCAGGCTGCCCTTGGCCTCCTGTGCTGCAGTCTCACACTGCCTGCTCCTGTCCAGCTTCTCCCCCACCAAGTCCTTCTCCCAGGGCTGCTTTCTATCACTCCTCCCCCAGTCTGTATTGACAGTGAGGATTGCTCCAGCCCAGGTGCAGGACTCTGCCCTTGCTGTGGCTGAACCTCATGAGGCTCAGCTGGGTTCACCTCTCCAGCCTGTCCAGGTCCCTCTGGATGCCATCCTGTCCCTCTGGCACATCAACAGCACCACTCAGCTTGGCGCCATCTGCACACTGCTGACGGTGCCTCGACCCCACCGCTGCTGAAGTGCTGTGGGAGCTGCCAGGCTCCCCTTGGCTCTAGAACATGCTTTAGTTGTGCTGCTGTTGATCCAGGCCAGCTGCCACGCCAGAGCTGAGGCTTCAGGCTCTCTTGCTTGCTGTTTTCTGAACACACACCAGGTCATTATTTCAGTGTAAATTGGGTTTGTTCCTAGGTAACACCAAAGTGTTTTAACTTCTTTCTTTTCCTGTTAAATAATTCCTGGCATCAGAAGCCAGGAGACTTCTGTAACAGACCCACAGGGCACCAGCAGCCTCTGCTCTTTCAGGTGTCAGAATGGCTGCTGGGACACTTCTGGGCACATTGTTTTAATCCAAAGAAAACAGAATTTGTCACCAAGGCTCTTGAACTAAAACATTCTGCCATCTGATCTGGGATGTTGTAGGCTTCTCTTTGCTTCCCTTGGCTTGTTCCTGCCTCACAGCGGGGAGGAGGGAGGCAGAACATCAGAGGTAGAGACCTCTGAGTTACTCATGCCAGTACAAGCTCTTCTAGTTAGGCAAATCAGTTTAATGCTTCACTGTTCCATCTCTGCTTCACAGGATCACAGATCTCAGGCTTACAGGATGTCAGGGGTTGGAAGTGACCTCTGGAGAGCTTCCAGTCCACCCCCCTGCCAAATCAGGAGCAGAGAATCCAGCACAGGGCACACAGGAACACATCCAGACAGGGCTGCAAAGGCTCCACAGAAGGAGACTCCACAACCTCTCTGGGCAGCCTGCTCCAGGCCTCTGGGACCCTCACAGGGAAGAAGTTCTTCCTCAGGAGCCTTCTCTCCAGACTGAACAGCCCCAGGGCTCTCAGCCTCTTCTCCCCAGGCAGTGCTGCAGCCCCTGCAGCATCCTTGTAGTCCTCCCTTGGACTCTCCAGCAGATCCCTGTCCCTCCTGAACTGGGGAGCCCAGAGCTGGATGCAGTATTCCAGGTGAGGTCTCAGCAGGGCAGAGCAGATGGGGAGGAGAACCTCCCAGGATCCCTAAGGCATTTAAGTGGCTGATCAGAAACTGTAGGCTTGGGACAGTGCAAGCAGCATAGAAGAGGAGGGTGCCGAGACACTGGGCTTAGGCCAGCCTGACATGAGCCTGCTGAGAAATGGTTGATTGCTCTGGAAGAGCTTCATGCACTTCAGAGAAGTGCAGAGGGGCACCTCCAGCCTGGCATCGCTGTTCAGTGAATGGATCAAGCACCAGAGCATCAGCTTAGCTAAGTCAGAGATTACAGAGCAAACGTGGCCTGGTCTTTACAGGACCCAGCCCAGCAGAGTGCAGCTCGATGCCTGCACCAACAGTGAGTCCCTGTCTGTGGCTTCTGCCTTCAGCTTTGCTCCCCTTGCCCTTCTGCCTGCGGTGACTCTGGCTGTGCAAAGTGCTCGCATTGAAATTCTCCTGCTGTGCCAGCTGGCTGCTCTCCCTAACGCTGCCCTGGCTCTACAGCCACAGCTGTGCCTGGCAACTGCCAGTGCCCCCCCTCTGCCTCTCAGGTGGCCAGGGGCACCCCAGTGCCAGCAGATGCGAGAGAGCACAGGGGCAGTGCTTGCGGCGCGGCAGGGCCCAAGCTGCCAGCCGGGGCGGGACGGGGCCGGGACGGTGCCTGCCAGCGGCTGGCACCTCCGGAGGGGAAATGAAGTGAAGCTGGCAGGTCAGCTGCTGAGCAGGCCTGGTGCCATGCAGGCAGATGGGCTGCAGTCTTGAGGAACACGAAGTGGATTTGTTGCAGGCAGGTTTGCAAGCATGAAATGTCGGAAGAGCTGCCTGTGTCCAGCCTCAAACCTGAGGGGAAGGGAACGTGTGAGGGGGGTGGGGTGAGCCCCTGCTGCAGACCTGCCTTGGAGCCCTGCCTGCGCCCTGCACCAGATGCCTGGGTTACTTTTCTCTCTTTTTTTGGTAGATATGAGACCTGGGAGGGCTGAATCCTGCCAAGCAGTTGCTGTTCCCCACCACAAGGCTCACTTCCCACAAATTCATAGAATCACACAATCAGTAAGGCTGGAAAAGACCTCAGAGATCATCAAGTCCAACCTGTCACCCAACATCTAATGACTAACTAACCCATGGCTCCAAGTGCCACATCCAATCCCCTCTTGAACACCTCCAGGGATGGGGACTCCACCACCCCCCTGGGCAGCACATCCCAGTGGCCAAATTCTGCTCACAAGGTAAAGAAGTTATTGTGATGGTGGTTGTTGTGGTGTGGTTGTCGTGGTTGTATGTGGTTGGGGGGTGGTGGGGGTTGGGGGGTGGGGGGTTGGGGGGTGGTGGTGTTTGGTGGAGGTGGTTGTTGAGTTTTGGTAGTGATTGATGGTTGTAGGTGCTTGGTGATGGTGGTTGTTGGGTGGTGGTGGTTGGTGGTGCTTGTTGTGGGGTTTTAATGGTGGTTGGTGGTGGGGTTTGGTGGTGGTTGTTGGGTTGGGTTAGGAACTGGCTGGAGGCTGAGCCCAAAGAGTGGTGGTGAATGGTGCCACAGCCAGCTGGCAGCCAGGCACCAGTGGTGTGCCCCAGGGATCAGTGCTGAGCCCCACCTGTTCAATATCTTTATTGATGATCTGGATGAGGGCATCGAGTCCATCATCAGTAAAATCTGCAGATGACACCAAGTGGGGGGCAGGAGTTGATCTGCTGGAGGGCAGAGAGGCTTTGCAGAGGACTCGACAGGCTGGACAGATGGGCAGAGGCCAAGGGCAGGAGACTGAACACATCCAAGTGCCAGGTGCTGCACATTGGCCACAGCAACCCAGGCAGTGCTACAGGCTGGGGACAGAGTGGCTGAGAGCAGCCAGGCAGAGAGGACCTGGGGGTGCTGGTTAATGGTAAGCTGAACATGAGCCTGCAGTGTGCCCAGGCAGCCAAGAGGGCCAATGGCATCTGGCCTGCATCAGGAAGAGTGTGGCCAGCAGGAGCAGGAGGTCATTCTGCCCCTGGACACTGCACTGGTTAGGCCACACCTCGAGTCCTGTGTCCAGTTCTGGGCCCCTCAGTTTAGGAAGGAGGTTGAGCTGCTGGAAGGTGTCCAGAGAAGGGCAACAAAGTTGGTGAGGGGCTTGGAGCACAGCCCTGTGAGGAGAGGCTGAGGGAGTGGGGGTTGCTTAGCTGCAGAAGAGGAGCTCAGGGGGAGAACTTCTTGCTCTCTACAACTCCCTGAAGGAGGTTGTAGCCAGGCAGGTTGGTCTCTTCTCCCAGGCAACCAGCACCAGAACAAGAGGACACAGTCTCAGGCTGCGCCAGGGGAGGTTTAGGCTGGATGTTAGGAGGAAGTTCTATACAGAGAGAGTGATTGCCCACTGGAATGGGCTGTGCTCCAGACCCCTCCCCAGCTTTGTTGCCCTTCTCTGGACACCTTCCAGCAGCTCAACCTCCTTCCTAACCTGAGGAGCCCAGAACTGGACACAGGACTCAAGGTGTGGCCTGAGCCGTGCTGAGCACAGGGCACAAGGACTTCCCTGCTCCTGCTGGCCACACTCTTCCTGATGCAGGCCAGGATGCCCTTGGCCTTCTTGGCTGCCTGGGCACACTGCAGGCTCATGTTCAGCTGCTGTCAACCACTACCCCAGGTCCCTCTCTGCCTGGCTGCTCTCAGCCACTCTGACCCCAGCCTGTAGCACTGCCTGGGGTTGCTGTGGCCAATGTGCAGCCCCTGGCACTTGGATGTGTTCAATCTCCTGCCCTTGGCCTCTGCCCATCTGTCCAGCCTGTCCAGGTCCCTCTGCAGAGCTCTCCTACCCTCTAACAGATCAACTCCTGCCCCCAGCTTGGGGTCATCTGCAGATTTACTGATGATGGACTCAATGCCCTCATCCAGATCATCAGTAAAGATACTGAACAGGATGGGGCCCAGCACTGATCCCTGAGGGTGGACACCACTTGTGACTGGGATTTGAGGCAAAGGCTCCAACTGCAGGCTAAGCTGTATCTGAGCTTACATTGTTCTGCCCTGTAACTGGTGCCTTGCAGCTCCAGTTTAGAAAGTGGAGAGTGAAAGCAAGCATTAATCTGGCTGTAACCCAAAGAGCAGGACTGTGCAGAAGAAAAGTGAAATCAGATACTGCAGTTGGTGAAATACAACTGGAGGAGGGAGCATGCTGGAAGCAGCACTTTCCTAACCACTTCCCTGCAGCTGAGAAAGCCTTCAGAGGCTTTAGGCTTCACCCCTGTAGTGACAGGGGCAGGAAAAATCAGGACCTATTTGCTGTTCTTTGATTTGATGATGATGACTTCTTTTGTGTGGCAGAATGTTCCTAGCAGGGGTAGGGCTGTTAGAGCATGAGAGATCACAGCTCACAGGGTGTTAGAGGTTGGAAGAGACCTCTGGAGAGCTTCCAGTCCAACCCCCTGCCAGAGCAGGAGCAGAGAATCCAGCACAGGGCACACAGGAACACATCCAGACAGGGCTGCAAAGGCTCCAGAGAAGGAGACTCCACAACCTCTCTGGGCAGCCTGCTCCAGGCCTCTGGGACCCTCACAGTCAAGAAGCTCCTCCTCATGTTGAGCCTGAACCTCCTGTGCTGCAGTTTCTATCCCCAGGCCCTTTTCCTATCCCAGGGCACAGTGAGCAGAGGCTGTCCCTGTCCCCTCCCTCCTGACCCCCAGCCCTCAGCTCTTGATAGACATTGATCAGATCCCTCTCAGCCTTCTCCTCTCCAGACTAAACAGCCCCAGGGCTCTCAGCCTCTCAAATTTGCATTTGGCAGAACTGCCTCTCAGTTCTTCCAGCTCAGGCTGCCCTCGTGGCTCTCACACAGTGCTGATTTGTTGTGGGCTGCCCTGGATGCTCTGCTTGTCACCAGCTGCCCGGCAGGAAGGGATTGTGCAACAGCCGGGCTGCTGGGCCGCGGGCAGAGGCAGGGACCATGCAGTCAGATCTCCAGCTCCAGGCGAGGAAGCCTCTTGGAGCAGTGAAAGAAGCTGCTTAGATGATGGATAGTCTGCTGCCTGAGTCTGTTTTCTGGTTCATAAAGCTTCCTCTCCATGCAGTCTGGAAGCTTGCTTCAACAGCAAAGGACAAGAGGACTGAAGGAAAGGTAAAAGCAAATGAATAAAGCCAATTGCCATGCTGTGGGTGACCAAGCTCTGTCTTAGGGGGAGAGGGGTCAGAAGTTGAGCTGGTGTTAGAATGTCAGTGTCTAGGTGTGGTGGCCATGATTCAGTTTCTGAGAGCTCTGTGACTGAGATTTTGCCCTGAGAATAAATCTTTGATGCTGAGGAATTCAGTGGATGCTTGAAGCAGTTGGGGGCTGAGACTGTGAAGCTTTCCGTTGCCATTACCTGTCTGGGGATGCCAAACCCTGTACTTAGCTGCTCTCAGCAGCTGGCTTGGGTGTAATTCCAGCTCATCTTCAACTGCTCATCTTCATCCCAGCTGGCTGAAGACATTGTTAGGCTTCCTTTTACTTTTCATCATCCTGAGCCTGCTTTGTGACATGAAGTGAGGTGTATTTGAGAATATGAATTATTCCTGGGCATGCACAGGAGACAAATCAGATTCCCCCTCTCAGCTCTGCTGTTGGCCATAATCTCCATGCTCTGTCCTTCTCTGGGCTGCAGAGGCTTCACCTGCTGAGAGGTGCTCACTGCTGGGAGATCAGGAGCAGGGACTGGGCTGGAGCTGAGCTCTTTGTGTGCAGCAAAAGGCTGAACTCGTGGCAGTAGGGCTCTAACAGGGTCTTAAGTGTTTCAGTAGATCTTGATTCCTGGACTTGACTGTAACGTGAGTATCCCCAGGAGAACTGATTTGTCACCCAGAGTATCCCCAAGGAACTGATTGGTTACCTGGAGTATCACTGGGAAAACTGATTTGTCACCTGAAGTATCCCCAGGGAACTGATTTGTTACCTGAAGTATCCCCAAGGAACTGGTTTGTGACCTGAAGTATCCCCAGGGAACTGGTTTGTCACCTGAAGTATCCCCAGGGAACTGTTTTGTGACCTGGAGTATCCCCAGGGAACTGGTTTGTGGCCTGGAGTTGCTGCAGTTTCACAAGGAAATGGAAGCTCCCCAGGGAGGAGGAGGGCTGCGTGTGGAAGGGGCCAGCTCTGCCGAGTTCCTGTTGCTTCCCCCAGTGCCTGCTGGATATTCGGTGCTGTGATGAGCACTCAGGGGCAGCCTGTACCAGGAGCTGCAGTCCTGCACTCCCTTCACAGCCCAAGCCCTCTCCTCTCTGTGCTCCCAGGGCTGTGGGACCTGCTGCTCCTCCAAAGCAGAGCCCGGCCCGCAGGGCCAGCCACATTCCTGTGGCATGAGATCTTTGGGAAGGGAAGGACCCGGGCCAGAGCTGGTGGGAGGCCGGGGGTGGGGGGAGGCTGCTCTTGCCGGTTTGCTGCGCTGATGGCCACCATTGCCTTTCCCGCTCCCGAGGGCTGACAATGGCCAGCAGCCTCAGCGCTGCTCAGGGGAGCATCGATCGCTTCCTCCTCCTCGGCTGCGCTCGGCCTGGGCAGGGCTGACCCTCACCCACCACCCACGCGTGCCGCTTTGACTCCACAAACACGGCCAGAGATGGGAAGTGCAGCTGCGCTCAGCAGGCTGCCCTGCACGAGCCTTTCCCTTCTGAGCCTCACATTCTTGGACCCAGCAGGGTAAGGCCTTGGGGCCATTTGCCTACCCCTGGCTCCATGCCTTTTAATAAATATTGTCAGTAAACCAAGGGCTTTCTTCTTGTTTTCTCAACATTCACCCACTGCTGCTCTGCACAGGTGTTAAGCTGAAGCTCAGAAGGGCTGCTGGCTCCATGGTAACAGTGTCATTGTCAGGTTCCATTCAGGCAGTTGCTGGCTGGTGCTCACAGTGCTGCTTGTGCAGTCACAGGCACCAATCACAAGCAGAAGATGCTTGCAGGGCTGGCTGGATAAGAGACACACAGAATCATTGACAGAATCACAGAATCCTTAGGATTGGAAGGGACCTCAAGGCTCAGCCATTCCAAGCCCCTGCCATGGCCAGGGACACCTCACACTCCAGCAGGTTGCTCACAGCCACCTCCAGCCTGGCTGCAAACACCTCCAGGCAGGAGGCTGCCACCACCTCCCTGGGCAGCCTGTGCCAGGCTCTCACCACCCTCATGGGCAACAACTTCTTCCTCACAGCCAATCTCAATCTCCCCACTTCTACTTTTGCTCCATCCCCCCCAGTCCTATCACTCCCTGACACCCTCAAAAGTCCCTCCCCAGCTCTCTTGGAGCCCCCTGCAGATCCTGGAAGGCCACTAGAAGGTCTCCTGGGAGCCTTCTCCTCTCCAGCCTGCACAACCCCAACTCTCTCAGGCTGTCTCCAGAGCAGAGCAGCTCCAGCCCTCTGCTCCTCCTCCTGGCCCTTCTCTGGACACCTTCCAGCACCTCCAGAGCCTTCCTGTAATAGAGGCTGCAACAGAAGTGTGGCCAGCAGGGCCAGGGAGGGGATTCTGCCCCTCTGCTCCACTCTGCTGAGACCACAGCTGCAGCTCTGGGTCCAGGTCTGGAGCCTCTGTGCCAGGAAGGCTCTGGAGGGGCTGGAAGGTGTCCAGAACAGGGCCACGAGGTGAGCTCTGTCTCTCCCTCTGCCCTAGTGACAGGAACTCAGGAACTCAGGGAGAGAAGAGTCTCAAAGATCCTGCTCTGGCAAGGGGGTTGGACTGGATGATCTCTGGAGGTCCCTTCCAACCCCTAACATTCTGTGTTTCTGTTTAAGTTCTTAGTTTGACAGGAGGTCTGTTTCTGCCATGGTACACAGCAATGGTACCTCCATGTAATGGAAATTTGACTGCTAAGAGGGGAAGCTGCCTCTCAGAGCAGCATTTTGTCAGTGACCAGGCAGAGGAGAACACCCATGAGTGCATGGCACGTTGGAGAAGTTCCAGTCAGTGTTGATAGCTCTCAGGTATTTAAACTCCACAGTTCAAATCCTACCCTGGAGAACATAGCTGAGAAGGTCCTAGACTCTGCTGCCTGCTAGTGCCTGCTTCCCTGCTGCAGCTCAGTCAGTAACAGGACAGTCACCCAGAGGACACCAGGCAGGGTATTCCCAGGGCTGTCACAGGAGATCTCTTCCTTGCCATGAGAACATTTTTGTCTTTCTCAAGCCCACAGGTCAGTCACAATGGTGGAGGCTGAGGCATAGGAGGTTCCAGGTGAACATGAGGAAAGGTTTTTTCCCTGTGAGGGTGACAGAATGCTGGAGCAGGCTGCCCAGGGGGGTTGTGGAGTCTCCTTCTCTGGAGATATTCAAAACCCACCTGGATGTGTTCCTGTGTGACCTCCTGTGTGACCTCCTGTGTGACCTGGTCTCTTTTCCCACCCAATCAGCACCAGAACAAGGGGACACAGTCTCAAGCTGTGCCAGGGGAGGTTTAGGCTGGAGGTGAGGAGAAAGTTCTTCACAGTTGTTAGCCATTGGGATGTGCTGCCCAGGGGGGTGGTGGAGTCCCCATCCCTGGAGGTGTTCAAGAGGGGATTGGATGTGGCCCTTGGTGCCATGGTCTAGTAGTCAGGAGGTCTGTGGTGACAGGTTGGACTCGATGATCTTTGAGGTCTTTTCCAACCTTATTGATTCTGTGATTCTATGCTCTAGGTGCTCCTGCTCTGGCAGGGGAGTTGGGCTGGATGAGCTTTGGAGGTCCAGCTTCCAGCCCCTAACATCCTGTGAGTCGAGATTCACTGCCTGCTAAATGAGCGTGGTGAGTGGTGAGCGGCAGCACAGCGCTGAGTCGCGGCGAGCTGCCTTTCCTGCCAGCCAGTGTCTGCACTGGGAGCAGGCAGGACTGGGAGGCACCCTAAGGTCTGGGCAGGAAGCGAGTAGGCCTGCTGAAGAATCCCTGCTTTCAGCCATATGAAATAGGACAGGGCTGCATTTCCTGACATCCTCTTTTCACTGGGGCACTCTCGGTGCCACTGATACCATCTCAGTCAGACGTGGGCAGGCTCTTCCTTAGGCCACTCTCAGGACTGAGGCTTGGGTTAGGGTTGGGGGGAGTGGAGGGGGCTGAGTGTTGCAACTCAAACTGTGCACTGGAAAGCTCAGAGAGAGACAAAGCTCAGCTTTTACAGGGCTGTTGGAACAACTGCTGGAGCAATACAATACAATACACCAGGTTGTAAGAGACCTTCAAGATCATCGTGTCCAACCCATCAGCCAATCCAACCCACCCAAACAACTAACCCATGGCACCAAGCACCCCAGCAAGTCTCCTCCTGAACACCTCCAGTGCATGAGAACACAAGTATGTTCCATGGCTGAAAGCCAAGAGAAAAGACTGCAAAGCAAAGATCCACTCCAACCCTGTGGCTTTATCTCTGTACCAGTTAAATCAATTAATAATTATTATTAATAATAAAATAGCCACGGGCTGGGGGGCAGGAGGGAGGGGACAGGGACAGCCTCTGCTCAGTTGCACCCTGGGATAGGCCAAGGGGCAATGGATGGAAACTGCAGCACAGGAGGTTCCAGCTCAACAGGAGGAGGAACTTCTTGCCTGTGAGGGTCCCAGAGGCCTGGAGCAGGCTGCCCAGAGAGGTTGTGGAGTCTCCTGCTCTGGAGCCTTTGCAGCCCTGTCTGGATGTGTTCCTGTGTGCCCTGTGCTGGATTCTCTGCTCCTGCTCTGGCAGGGGGTTGGACTGGAAGCTCTCCAGAGGTCCCTTCCAACCTGCAACCTCCTGTGAGCCTGTGACCCTGCCAAGCTGGCTTCCCACCCCCCCAGCTGTGCTGCAGGGAGCAGTCCTGGGCTCACGGGCACCCAGCAGCACAGGTATCAACTCACGTTTCTGACCCCAGGAAACCAGGCACAAGCAGAGCAGCCTCATTTCTTTATCATGCTTCACAACCAATTAGAGCAGAAACTGCTTAAGAGGCACTAAAAGAGGCTAGCTGAGAAAGCTGCTGAATGCTGGAAATTCCAGCACTGCCAATCCCAACAACCACAAAAATATTTAGCCTTAAAGTTCAGACTTCTTTCTCTTGTTTGATTCAAGTTTTGAGCTCCATGCTTTCAAGACTGGCTTTTTGTTTAGGTTTGGTTTGGTTTTTTTTGCAACTAAATTGCCTAGAAACTCTTTCAGCAGAGGCAAACATCTTTGATCCAGCTGAACAGCCCCAAAACCAAGCATGTAATATCATATACACATGTATGGGTCACAACAGCACCGTGGGGAGCTGCAGAGCTGGGGATGTGTGGCTGGAAAGCTGCAGCTGGGAGAGGCACCTGGGGGTGTTGGGTGGCAGTCACTGAGCATGAGGCAGCAGTGCCCAGGGGCCAAGAAAGCCAAAGGCCTCCTGGCTGGGGTCAGAAGCAGGGTGGGCAGCAGGGCCAGGGAGGGAATCATCCCCCTGTGCTCAGCACTGGGGAGGCCACAGCTGGAGTGCTGTGCTCAGCTCTGAGCCCTCCCTGCAGGAAGGACATTGAGGGGCTGGAGCCTGTGCAGAGCAGGGCAGCCAGGCTGGAGCAGGGCCTGGAGCCCCTGGGCTAGAGGAGGGGCTGAGGGAGCTGGGGGTGTTGAGGCTGGAGCAGAGGAGGCTGAGGGAGACCTCCTTGCTCTCTGCAGCTCCCTGCAGGGAGGTTGCAGTGAGGAGGGGACAGCCTCTGCTCCTTGGTGCCAAGCCCCAGGAGCAGAGGCAATGGTTCCAAGCTGCCCCAGGGGAGGCTCAGGCTGGCTGCTAGGAAATCTTTCTTGGCTGGAAGGGTTCTCAGGCACTGGAATGTTGTGGCCAGAGCAGTGCTGGAGTGCCCATCCCTGGAGGTGTTGAAGCAGTGTGTGGAGCTGGTGCTCAGGGCCATGGCTTGGTGCTGAGCCTGCAGTGCTGGGTGGGGCTGGACTGGCTGAGCCTGGAGGGCTCTTCCAGGCAGATGTGCTCTGTGAGAATGTGGTTCTGTTATAATGACCTCTGGGAAACAAAACTGACTGCAGGCCTCCAGCTGGACTCTGCGCTGTTGCTCTGCAACCAAGCATCAGACTATACTCATGTTCATAGAATCGTCAGGGTTGGAAGGGTCCTCCAGGATGATCTAGTTCCAACCCCCTGCCACGGGCAGGGACCCCTCACACCGGGTCAGCTATACTCCTGTAGAAGGTGTGAGGCTGCAAACAACCAGAGGTCAACATTTCTGAAAGGGGAAGCAACCCGGGGTGAAAACTTTGTGAGGCCAAGAATCCAAGTCCATCAAAGCCCCTGGTTCACTGGATCTGTACCTACTGCAGAATGCTCCTTGGGAGTGCTGTGCTGCAGCTGCAGGAGCAGCAAAGTCAGGGTGTTGCTTCCCAGTGCAGACAGACATCAGTAACTTCTGCTCCATCCATGTCGTCCCTACAGTGTCACAGCCCTCCAGTCAGAGTTGTTTTTCCCCTGGGTGGATGATTGCACACAGACTGAGAGATGAGTCAGAAATTCTTAACTCAGCAATTAAAGCAACCATAAATATGTGGCTGGAGAGAGATATGGTTAGATAGAGCTTACTGATAGATGGAGACATGGATGCATGATTTAGTCAGTCACAGATGAGATAGGAGTCATGGAAATGGGAAATGTTACCTGTCTTTAATGTGACATGAGGTAAAATATCATCTCATGGCAGTAATATCATAATAGATCTCAGAATATTATCATCTCCTGGCCTTAAATGTATCACACATTGCATTGGCTTGGAAGGCACTCTCCAAGGTCATCTTGTCCAACCTCCTGCAGGCAGCAGGGACACCTCCAGCAGGGTCAGGCTGCCCAGAACACAGAATTAACCAGGTTGGAAAAGACCTCAGAGATCACCAAGTCCAACCTGTCACCCAGCACCAGCTAATCAACTAACCCATGGCACCAAGGGCCTCATCCAGGCTCTTCCTAAACACCTCCAGGGATGGGGACTCCACCACCTCCCTGCTGTGAGAGACTAAAGCTTGTCTGTCCTGGTGTGACTCAGCAAAGATAAAATCCCTTGCTGCTTGCCCAGACAATAGCTGCTGTGCTTGGGCAGAGCCACTGGAAGGACTCTTGGAAGGTGCAAAGATAACCTTGCTCACGGGACTGCAGCTGGCCTACAACAATGGCCCAAGGGCCCAGCCAGCACTCCTTCAGGACAGGATCATTTCCAGCCATCAGATACCCCAGGAAAGGACAATGGATTCACCACCTGTTTCCCTGATGTGTAATGAGAGTGTGGGTAGGTAGATGGAGAGGGAGGAGGCAGAGGCTCCCCCCTCCATCCAGACCCTGCCCAAACTCACCTGAGTACACAGAAAGGCCCTGCCCAAACTCACCTGAGTACACAGAAAGGTTTCCTGGGGAAGGATACCTGGACAGAGATGATTTCCCATAACGATATCCTGGGGAACAACACCTGGACACTTGCCTGAGGACTGAAAACCTGTATAAAAGACTGGAGCAGCTACTGTCTTAGGAGAAGAAAATTGGAGAAGAAAACTGGAGAAGCAAAATGCAGCACCACAGGCTGGAAAGCTCACGGGGCCAACACAACGGATCCTGGGCTCTGAAAACCCTCTCTCCGTGCCCTAAGTTCCGCCTGCTGCAACTCATGGAGCTGAAGAAGCTGCTCAGAGGACCACATCCCTTCTACAGCCAAAGCCTCAGCACCCTTCCTCTACAGACTCAACATCTCCTGCAGCACCTTTCCTCCACAGACTCAAACTGGCTTGGGGGGTGAGGGGTGCGGTCATATAATTCCTTTCCTCTTCTTCTCTCTTCTCTCTCTATTTTCTCTCTCTCCACTGTATTTATGTCCATCCACTGTATTTATGTAATCAATAGTCTAGCTGTTGATATTTTGGCCTCGTTTGTGCCTCTCATTTCACAACAGGGGAATATTCATTAAAAACCTGAATCTCTTTCTCTCTCCGGATCAAGATACCTGGGCAGCACATCCCAAGGGCCAATCTCTCTTGCTGGGAAGAACTTTCTCCTCACCTCCAGCCTAAACCTCCCCTGGCACAGCTTGAGACTGTGTCCTCTTGTTCTGGTGCTGGGTGACTGCAGAAGAGACCAACCCCCACCTGGCTACAACCTCCCTTCAGGGAGTTGCAGAGAGCAAGAAGGCTAAGCAACCCCAGCTCCCTCAGCCTCTCCTCACAGGGCTGTGCTCCAGACCCCTCCCCAGCTCTGTTGCCCTTCTCTGGACACCTTCCAGCAGCTCAACATCTTTCCTAACCTGAGGAGCCCAGAACCGGACACAGGACTCAAGGTGTGGCCTCAGCAGTGCTGAGCACAGGGCACAATGACTTCCCTGCTCCTGCTGCCCAGGGACACATCGAGTCTCATCTTGATTGTGTCCAGGGATGGGGACTCCACCACCTCCCTGGGCAGCCTGTGCCAGTGTCTCCCCAGCCTCACTGTGCAGAACTTGCTCCTGGTGCCCAACCTAAATCTGCCCTGCTCCAGTTTCAAAACACTGCCTCTCATCCTGCCACCACAACCCCTTCTAAAGAGTCCCTCCCCAGTCCTCCTGTAGGTCCCCTGCAGATACTGAAATGCAGCTCTAAGGTCTCCTGGAGCCTTCTCTCCTCCAGGATGGAAAGCCCCAACTCTCCCAGCCTGTCCCCGTAGCAGAGGTTCTCCAGCCCTACGATCCTCTCCGTGTCCTCCCTTGGATCCACTGCATCAGGTCCAGGTCCATCTTGTGTTGAGAGCTCCAGAGCTGGACACAGCCCTGCAAGTGAGGTCTCCCCAGAGCAGAGCAGAAGGGCAGGATCCTCTCTCTCCAGCTCTGGCCACACTGCTTTGGATGCAGCCCAGGCTGCCCTTGGCCTTCTGTGCTGCCAGTGCCCATTGCTGGCTCCTGTCCAGCTTCTCCCCCACCAGCACCCCAAGGCCTTCTCTGCAGGGCTGCTCTCAATCTCATCAGCCCTCAGTCTGGAATGATATCAAGGGTTGCCTTGACCGAGGTGCAGGACCTTGCACTTTGCCTTCCTGAACCTCATGAGGTTCTCCTCAGCCACCTCTGCAGCCTGTGCAGGTCCCCCTGGATGGCATCCCAACAGGAGTTATGCCTTTGCCTAGGCATAATCAGAGTCCAGGTGGTTTTCAAACACAGTGTTGAGTCTTCAGGGTTATGACTGACTTGAGGCTGAACAAGCTCCTGGCTGATCTCTCCCTTCCAGTTTCTGTAGTCTATAAATGGGGCTGGGTGGTCAGAAGAGATCATCTCAATAGATCTGGATTCTATTGGAGGCCTTTAAAGATGGCATGGGAGCTGCCTAATATTGCCACTGAGCAAGAAACTTCCCTTATTTCCTCCTGACTAGGCAGCTGGCATGCTGAATTGGTACAGAACATCCCAGCAGGCAGATGGTGGGGAGGAGGGCACACGGGCACAAGTTTGAAGCCCTTCCCCTCTGGTGCTTCCTGGCTTGTTGCAGATGGACAGAATCCAGCTGATGCTAGTCCCTGATTGACTGGAAGGGAGAGACAGGGACAACTCAGGGCCCTTTTAACCCTCCTGCTGTGAGGGGCTGGTGGCATAAACCCTCCCAGTTCTGATACAGCAGCAGGGGTTGGCACTCTCATAGGCACTCTAGCCAGCTTCAGCTGGGGCTGTACCCAGTGCTTGGTGCTGCATGAACTTGAGTTTGTGATCTGCTATTTAATGTAAAAGCAAGGCTGAAGATGATTCATGGATCCATAGAATACCAGGTTGGAAGGCACCCCAGGGGTCACCCAGTCCAACCTTTCAGAGTAAGAATAGAGATGAAATGAGCTGGCCCAGGAGCCTCTAAGCTGGGCCCTGAAACTGTCTCATGTAGGGCAATCCACCTCCTCCCTTGGACTTTATTCCAATGGTTAACAGCTCCAACAGTGAAAAGAAATCTTCTGGCATCCAGCTCAGCCTGTCCTCATCACCCTCCTCTTTGCCATGGGACTCTCCCTCCTCATGATAGCCACTCTTGTACTTGATAGAATCATAGAGTCACAGAATGCTCTGGGTTGGAAGGGACCTCCAAAGCTCATCCAGTCCAACCCCTCTGCACTCAGCAGGGACAGCCCCAGCTAGATCAGGCTGCCCACAGCCCTCTCCAGCCTCACCTTGAATATCTCCAGCCATGGAGCCTCAACCACCTCCCTGGGCAACCTGTGCCAGTGTTCCAGCAGCCTCCTGGTGCAGAACTTGTTCCTCACATCCAATCTCAATCTGCTCTGCTCTAGTCTGAAGCCATTGCCCCTGCTCCTGTCCCTGCAGGCCTTTGCAAACAGTCTCTCTGCAGCCTTCTTGTAGCCCCTTCAGGTCCTGGCAGGCTGCTCTATGGTGTCCCTGGAGCCTTCTCTTCTCCAGGCTGCACACCCCCAGCTCCCTCAGCCTGTCCCCACAGCAGAGCTGCTCCAACCCCCTGAGCATTTCTGTGACCTCCTCTGGACCCTCTCCATCAGGTCCAGGTCCTTCCTGTGTTGAGGGCTCCAGAGCTGGACACAGTACTCCAGCTGAGGTCTCAGCAGAGCAAAGCCAAGTGTCAGAATCACCTCTCTGGCTCTCTGGCAGTGCTGCTTTGGCTGCAGCCCAGGCTGCCCTTGGCCTCCTGTGCTGCAGTCTCACCCTGCCTGCTCCTGTCCAGCTTCTCCCCCACCAGCACCCCCAAGTCCTTTTCCTCAGGGCTGCTTTCTATCACTCCTCCCCCAGCCTGTATTGATAGTGAGGATTGTTCTGGCCACTTGTACATGGTTAGGAGGTCTCCCCTAGGGCAACAAGGCTGGGGAGGGGTCTGGAGCACAGCCCTGTGAGGAGAGGCTGAGGGAGCTGGGGTTGCTTAGCCTGGATAAAAGGAGGCTCAGAGGAGACCTTCTTGCTCTCTCCAACTCCCTGAAGGGAGGCTGTAGCCAGGTGGGGGTTGGTCTCTTCTGCCAGTCACCCAGCACCAGAACAAGAGGACACAGTCTCAAGCTGTGCCAGGGGAGGTTTAGGCTGGATGTCAGGAAGAAGTTCTTCCCAGAAAGAGAGATTGCCATTGGGATGTGCTGCCCAGGGAGGTGGTGGGTTGGATGGAAGTGTTTAAGAAGAGCCTGGATGAGGCACTTGGTGGCATGGTCTGGTTGATTCCTTAGGGTTGGGTGATTGGTTGGAGTTGATGATCTTGGCAGTCTCTTCCAACCTGGCTGATTCTGTGATTCTCCAGGGTGAACCAACACAGCTTCTTCAGTACCAGAACAAGAGGACACAGTCTCAGGCTGCGCCAGGGCAGGTTTAGACTGGATCTTAGGAAGAAGTTCTATACCGAGAGAGTGATTGCCCATTGGAATGTGCTGCCCGGGGAGGTGGTGGAGTCACCTTCATTGGAGGTGTTCAAGAAGAGGCTTGCTGGGGTGCTTGGTGCCACGGGTTAGTTGTTTAGTTGTTTAGGTGGGTTGTATTGTACTGTATTGTATTGTATTGTATTGAGGTGGGTTGGATTGGTTGATGGGTTGGACGTGATGATCTTGAAGGTCTCTTCCAACCTGGTGTATTGTATTGTATTGTATATGATGATGCTGCTGGAAAATATTCTGCCACCTCTCCTTGCAAGGCAGACAGGAGCCTTTTTGTACTGCTGTGGAGCAGCTGTTTGGGTTTTAACCTCCTTGTGCTAGAGTTTGATGTTCCCCAGCAGCAGGGGGACACTTGCTTCCACCTTCACTTTGTAGCTGGGTAGGCAGCCAAGGCCAGAACAGCCCTGTTGAATTTGGGTACTTTTACTACGAGTACTTGACCATGTTTCTATGTGTTACATAACCTGTGTGCAGTCTTTGCTCCTCTCCTTGCAGCCTTCCTGTTGGATGCCATTCAGAATGCCTCTGAGCACAGCTTTAGTCTCTCTGTGCAGCACTTGGGGCTGCCTGCAGGCTTCTTGTGCCAGCTGCAAGAGGAACTCATTCCATTCATTGCTTTTATCACTAACCTCTACCAGCTTTAGAAATGTGACCTGGGACCACTTTTTTGTTTGACACAAGGGAGGTACAAGCCCTCTGAATGCCTGCCTTCATTTGCTCTCCAGGTTATGGAAACACAAAGGCAAGGGCAACTCTCTTGTAAACCAAAGGTTGCCGATGTGGAGCTCCCAAGCCGAAAAGCCACCACACGCTTCCCCTTGAGAAAGCTTTTGGCTCAGAGTCTGAGTGAAATCACCCAGCCTACCACACTAAGCTTCAGTCTTTCATCAAACAAATGATCTTATTCTTGCCAGGAGCTGAAGTCTTATAGCTACATAAACATCTGCTTGGGAAGTGCCAGCTCCTTACCGAGCTGCTTTACCCCCACTGGTAGTCTTGAGGAAGGATTTCCAAGTGCAGAGAGACTTGGCAACCTTACCTGGCTGTCATGGATGCAGCATTCCTGACATTCTTGCCACTTTGGTCTTGAATCAGGTGAAACTAAAGTTCTTCCCTGCCCCTGGGCTTTTGAACTGTTCATAGCTGCATGGTTGATATGTCTTTGCTCTCCACCATGACTGACAGTGTGAGCCTGCAGCACAGAAGGCCAGTGGCAGCCTGGGCTGCATCCACAGCAGCATGGCCAGAGAGGGGGATCCTGCCCCCCTGCTCTGCTGAGACCTCACCTGCAATGCTGTATTCAGCTATGGAGCTCTCAATACAGGGAGGGCATGGACCTGATGGAGGAGGTCAACAGGAGGGTTGGATCAGGGGGTTGGAGCAGCTTTGCTACAAGGACAGGCTGAGGGAGCTGGGGGTGTGCAGCCTGGAGAAGAGAAGGTTCTGGGCAGACCTAACAGCAGCCTTCCAGTACCTGAAGGGGCTACAAGAAGGCTACAGAGGGACTGTTTGCAAAGGCCTGCAGGGACAGGACCAGGGGCAATGGCTTCAGACTAGAGCAGAGCAGCTCGAGATTGGTTGCGAGGAACAAGTTCTGCACCAGGAGGCTGCTGGAACACTGCAACAGGCTGCCCAGGGAGGTGGCTGGGGCTCCATGCCTGGAGATATTCAACGTGAGGCAGGACAGGGCTGTGGGCAACCTGATTTAGCTGGGGATGTCCCTGCTGAGTGCAGAGGGGTTGGACTGGATGAGCTTTGGAGGTCCCCTTCCAACCCAGCCCAGTCTGTGATGATGCCCTGGAAATATTTCTGAACTCCATGGGGTATTCTCCTTTCTTGCTGAACAAACTGCAATAATCCTTTGACAAGACATAAACCTCCCTGCTGAGCTTGGGCCATACCTGGCTGCAGAGGAAGGATGCCTTTGCCCTGTAGCACAAACCCTCATGAGGCATGTTGCCTGCATCAGCTAAGACTCCTCACAGCACATTCCAGCTATAGAGCACTCTCTGCTTGGATGTGTCTCTGGGCTGTCCTCTACAGGTGTCTTGGTCCAGAGAGGGCAAGAGCCTCAGCTGTATTGAATATTCCCCTGCTGTGAAATGAGAGGCACAAAGGAGGCCAAAACATCAACAGCTAGGCTATTGATTACACAAATCAAGTGGATGGATCAGAGGAGAGAGAGAGAAAATAGAAAGAGAGAGAGAGAGAGAGAGAGAAGAGGAATTATATTGCCACACCCCTCACCCCCCAAGACTGTTTGAGTCTGTGGAGGAAAGGTGCTGCAGGAGATGTTGGGTCTGTAGAGAAACGGTGCTGAGGCTTTGGCTGTGGAAGAGATGTGGTCCCCTGGGCAGCCTCTCCAGCTCCATGAGTTGCAGCAGGCAGAACTTGGGGCACGGAGAGAGGGTTCAGTCTGCTTCTTCCCGGCTCCATGGCCTCTTTTCTTCGGAGCAGCACTGCCCCGGGCTTTGCCTTCTCTCCGCTTTCCTTCTCAGCGGCATTGTCCTCCTCCTGGGTTTTCCTTCTCCTGTGTTTTTGGTTCTCCGTTTTCCTTCTGCAATTTGCTTCTCCTGAGCCAGTAGTTGCTCAGGTCTTTTACACAGTTTTTAGTCCTTAGCTGTGTGTCCAAGTATTGTCCCTCAGGAATTCAGGGGCCAGGTGGTGAATCCATTGTCTCACCATCCTCCCTTTCCGGGGTACTTGATGGGTGGAGATCACCTTGTCTTATGCATATTCCCGAAGGTGGCCTCGGTCCCTGATTTTATCTTTGTTGAGTCACATCAGGAGAGACAAGCTTTTAGCCTCTCACTACAGGCAACAGGAAACCAGCTCTTAACCTCCCTAAATGAGTAGGATCTTCCCTGGCAAGGGGAAGCCCCGGCAGACAGGATAGAGGCACCTCTGAGAGCTTCCACTTCAGTAATGAAGCTTTTACTGGACTTGTCAGCTTTGAAAGCCACCACTGAAGGTAAACCAGAAACAGCTGAAGAGTTCTGTATGCCCTGAGTGAGGAGAGGGGAAAGCTCTGTGGCAAACATGCAATTAATACTTTCAGCAGTTTCCAAACAGTGCAGCTGAGGGAAGAGAACGGCAGGTGAGCATGCAGCACGGGGAGAGATGGAAGGACTCGAAGAGGAAAGTATAGAGGATAAAATCCAGGTTTGAGTGCTATGGTCAGGAAATGAATGTCCTTCTCCTCTCCCTGCAGACAGATGAAAGCATATTTTCCTGAGTGCTCTGGGAGTGCAGCTTTACACCAGTCCAAACTGATTTAAGACTGGAGCTCCCACAGCCCTGCCACTGCCTCACACTGCCTTCCTTCAGCAGTAATTCCTCTTCTGAGGAGGGCTGGGGACGTGGCTGGGTCAACCCTCCTGAGCTAGGTGACCAGGAGGTGGCAGGGTCAGGGCAGCAGGAAGCACAGAACAAGGACAATCACAAAAGCCTGGTTCTATGTCAACTTAACCTGCTGCATCCCCTCTTGGAACATAGGATGTTAGTAGAGGTGGGAAGAGAGGGTTACGTTTACTGGTAATTTAAAAGTGAGTGAGATCTAGGAACAACCCCATGGAGCAGGACAGGTTGGGGACTGAGCTGTTGGAGAGCAGGGAAGAGGAAAAGGACCTGGGGGTCCTGGTGGATGGAAGGTTGACCAGGAGCCAGCAATGTGCTGGTGGACAAGAAGGCCAAGGGCATCCTGGGGTGGATTAAAAGGGCTGTGGGGAGTAATAGAGAGAGGTTCTCCTCCCCCTCTGCTCTGCCCTGCTGAGGCCACATCTGCAATATTGTGTCCAGTTCTGGGCCCCTCAGCTCAAGAAGGACCTCAGGGAACTGCTTGAGAGAGTCCATCCCAGAGCCACAGAACTGCTGCAGGCAGTGGAAGATCTTCCTCATGAGGAGAGCCTGAGGGAGCTGAGGGATCTGGAGCTTGGAGAGGAGGAGCCTGAGGGTGAGCTCCTTGCTGCTGCTCAAGCTGTGCAGGGGGAGTGCCCAGAGGCTGGAGCCAGGCTCTGCTGGGTGCTGTCCAATGCCAGCACAAGGGGCAGTGGTGGAAGCTGAGGCAGAGGAAGTGCCATGCAAACAGGAGGAAGGGTTCTTGCAGCCAGGCTGGATGTGGCTCTGAGCAGCCTGCTGTAGTGTCAGGTGTCCCTGGCCACGGCAGGGGGGTTGGAACTGGATGAGCCTTGAGGTCTCTTCCAACCCTGACAACTCTATGATTGCATATAGAGACACACATATGTACACACATATATGTATCATTCTATTCTATGATTCCATGACTGATATAGATATGGTTTTATGTGTCTGTATATATACAGACATGTAAATGTATGTACATGTGTATTACATGTCTGTATCTATAAATACACATATATTTAATGCTTTATATTCTATATAGATTCATGTTTTATATGTAGATACAGACATAGAAAACTACTCAAATTCTCAGTGGCATTATATCTTTTTAAATACATTTCTTTCCAATTCTATATCTTCATAATGCTGTATCTATATGTCTACAAAATAAGTGGTTTATAGGCATCTGTCTATTCTATGTACACACAGACTTAGGACAACATTTACATTTGATGTGAGATTGCCATGGCTTTTCCTCTCAACCCCGTTCAGAAATGAGGTGTTTGCTTCTCTCAGCTGTCAGCTGATGCACTTTATATCTACCTATCCATATAGGTACATGGATACAGGTATAGAGAATGCACACATGCATACGAGCCCCTTGCAGCTTGAGGGGGAATTGCCATGGGTTTCCCTCCCTTTCAGAGCTGATGTGTTTGCTTCTCTCAGCTGTCAGCTGGACAGCACAGCTGGGAAGGATGTGGGGAGGGAATAGGCAGGGCAGGCTCTCCTAATTACATAGAACAGAAATGGTGTAAATGAGAAGCTGCAGTACCACCCCTGCCTGACCTGACTCCACTCACACAGGCACTCTGCAGAAGGCTGTAAGAGCTCTGATGAGTTTCTGACATCAAGAGGAAGGAGAAATGATTTTAATTCAATCCAATGAATGTCTATCTTCCCAGAAGGTTATTTCTTTTTTCCTTCCAGAAAAGCTAATTTATGCTCAGTGGCTTTATAGCTGCAGCAAACAAAGCAAATAGCTGAGGGGCCCATTTGGACAGGGGAATCACATATTAGCCTTTTCTGCCCCGAACTGAAGTGCTGCTGTAGACATAAACTTGAACAACTTGCAGTAGATTTCATTGGCATCACTCATAGCTGACAAAGCAATCTTAAAAAGGATCCTTTGGGTCCTCCTTCCAGAAGTGGAAAAGTACTGTGGGAGAGATTTCCCCAGTGCAGAGTAGAGTGGTAGAACCACCTTCCTCAGCTCACGTTTTATAACGAGGCAGGCAGAACACTGGAACAGGTTGTCCTGAGAGGTTGTAAATGTCTCATCCCCGAAAACATTCAGAATCAGGCTGGATGGGGCTCTGGGAAACCTGATCTAGTTCAAGATGTCCCTGCTCGCTGCAGGGGAGTTGGACTAGATGAACTTCAAAGCCAAAAAATAACAAAGTCAGAAAATAACAACTTGCAGTAGATGTCATTAGCATTACTCATCACTGGCAGCACTGAAACAAAGGAATCTTTAAAAGGGTTCTTTGGAAGCATCTGGAAGCTCATTCTGGAGCAACCAGTGTTCAAATGGTCTGAAAAGAGACTTCAGAGTTCTGCATCATAGATCATAGAATCACAGAATGGGCTGGGCTGGAAGGGACCTCCAAAGCTCATCCAGGCCAACCCCTCTGCACTCAGCAGGGACATCCTCCACTGGATCAGATTGCCCACAGCCCTGTCCAGCCTCGCCTTTAATACCTCCAGGCGTGGGGCCTCAACCACCTCCCCTGGGCAACCTGTGCCAGTGTTCTACCACCCTCCTGGTGCAGAATGATTATGACAGTAACTCAAACAGGTTCTGTTTGTCTCCCCCCCCCTCCAAATGGGTGACTCTGCAGAGTGTATTCCAATATTCCACCACCCTCCTGGTGCAGAGCTTGTTCCTCACATCCAATCTCAATCTGCTCTGCTCTGGTTTGAAGCCATTGCCCCTGGTCCTGTCCCTGCAGGTTTTTGTAATGAAGTCCAAATATGCTGTGGATGCAAAGCAGTATCAGGGTCTGTAGGCTTTGGGGTTTCTATGCATGAAGACATTTGGGTTTTTCATATTTAGCATTAACATCTGCTGCTGAGAGCGAGAGCTGCCTGCTTTAGCAAAGTGACTGCACGTTTTCTGCACCAGTTTTGTGTTCACATTGGGGCAGCATAGAATCACAGAATGGTAGGGGTTGGAATGCTCATCCAGTCCAAGCCCCCTGCCAGAGCATGGTCACCTAGAGCAGGTCACACAGCAACACATCCAGGCAGGTTTTGAACATCTCCAGAGAGGGAGACTCCACAACCCCCTTGGGCAGCCTGCTCCAGGGCTCTGTCACCCTCAGAGTCAAAACACCCTTCCTCCTGTTTCCACAGCACTTCCTCTGCCTCAGCTTCCACCACTGCCCCTTGTGCTGGCATTGGGCAGCCCCCAGCAGAGCCTGGCTCCAGCCTCTGGGCACTCCCCCTGCACAGCTTGAGCAACAGCAAGGAGCTCACCCTCAGGCTCCTCCTCTCCAAGCCTAAGAGCCCTCAGCTCCCTCAGGCTCTCCTCAGGAGGAAGATCTTCCACTGCCTGCAGCAGCTCTGTGCCTCTGTGCTGGGCTCTCTCAAGCAGTTCCCTGAGGTCCTTCTTGAGCTGAGGGGCCCAGAACTGGACACAATATTCCAGATGCAGCCTAGCATCCCAGAGCTAGCATCACAAGTAGGCCACCACAGTTCTTTGCCTTTGCAGACAAGTTAACAGCAGTGTCTTGGAGAAAAGCCATGGCTCCAATGACAGTGCTACCTGCTGGTGTTGGGATCCCTCCTGGAGCAGCCTTGGAGATGGCCTTCAGGTGGTGTGTCAACTCCATGGGGCAGGTCAGAAATGATGCATTAGGCATTCTCAAACAATTAACCTGCTTGGTATCTTATTTTCTCACATGTCAATAGCTGAAGCCCACAGTTTAAATCACCACTTGGAACTTCACCTCTCCACACTTAGGCAAATTCCTATCATCTTAGCACTCATCTTTGTCTCCAAGAGCTTCAAGAAAAGGCAGAGAGATCTCTAAACTCCCCTTGTTCAGCTGAGGGATTCAAGAGGCATGCTATTATGGGCTGGCAAATTAAAGTGTTTAACATTTAGTTCTGCTAAACAAACTGACAAAGACTGATTTGGATTCCTTCTGCTGCTTAGAGAAAAACCAAGGCAAGGTGACAGGTTGTTAATCATCAGCTGTCAATGCAGCTGCACTTCTCCACGTTGTCACTCTTCCTTGGAAACCTGTAAAGCCTCCAATTAGCATCTCTCTGTTAGAGTCTGTCCTTGAAAGGCAAAAGGCATTTTGTTCTGCTTGCTGTGTATCACACCTGGGTAGAAAATGCATTATCTCAGTGGAAGCTACTTTTGTTTAAAATCTTCCACAGCAGAGGAACTGCAGTTTCAAACCAGGCCCCTTTGGTGCTGGCTAAAGAGTGGAATTGGTGAAGTTTGGGTTTTTTTAATTCACAGCCTAACCAGGGTAAGGGCTGGTGGCTACATTTCTGGTAGCTAAACCCAGGTTTGATGAAGAATCATAGAACAGCTTAGGCTGAAAGAGGCCTCAGAGCTCATCGACTCCAACCCCCCTGCCAAGGGCAGGGACACCTCTCAACCAGCCCAGGTTACTCAAGGCCCCATCCAGCCTGGCCTTGAACATCTCCAGGGAGGTTCCATCCACAACCTCTCTGGACAACCCATTCCAGAGTCTTGCCACCCTTGCAGTGAAGAGTTCCTTAATAAGATCCAATCTAAAGCTGTTCTCCTTCAATTTCAATCCATTTCCCCTTGTCCCATGGGTGGGCACTCTTGTAAAAAGTCCCTCTGCAGCCTTCCTGCAGGATCCCTTCAGGTCCTGGCAGGCAGCTCTAAGGTCCCCCTGGAGTCTTCTCCTCTCCAGGCTCAACACCCCCAGCTCCTTCAGCCTGTCCCCACAGCAGAGCTGCTCCAGCCCCTGGACCATCTTGGTGGCCTCCTCTGGGCTTGTTCAACAAATCTGTGTCCCTCTTACCGTGGGGACACCAGAACTGGAAGAGTATTGGAGGTCAGTCTCACAAAAGCAGATAAAGGGGGAAAATCCCCTCTCTTGATCTGCTGGCCACACTCCTGATGCTGCCTTCCAGACTGCTGGCTCAAGGGGAGCTTCCCAACGTCCAACACCCCCAAGTCCTTCTCTTTGGGGTGGCTCTCAGTCCACTCTGCACCCAGTTTATGTTTGTGCCTGGGACTGGCCTGACCCAGATGCAGGACCTGGCCCTGTGCCTTGTTGAACCTCATACAGCCTGCTTCTAAAGCCTCCCAAGGTCCCTTTGGATGGATCCCTGCCCTCATGGGAGTCCAGGAGACCACAGCTTGGTGTCACAGGCACATCTGCTGAGGATGCCCCCGGGACCACTGGCCGTGTGGCTGCCAAAGATGTTGAGCAGCACCAGACCCACCACAGGCCTCTGCACTGTTGAAGGTCTTGTGTCAGAATAGACTAGACTAGACTAGACTGGAATTAACCAGGTGGGAAAAGATCTTAGAGATCATTGAGTCCAACCTATCACCCAGCACCATCTGATCAACTAACCCATGGCACCAAGTGCCTCATCCAGGCTCTTCCTAAACACCTCCAGGGATGGGGACTCCACCACCTCCCTGGGCAGCACATTCCAATGGGCAATCTCTCTTGCTGGGAAGAATTTCTTCCTAACACCCAGCCTAAAGCTCCCCTGGCACAGCTTGAGACTGTGTCCTCTTGTTCTGGTGCTGGGTGCCTGGGAGAAGAGACCAACCCCCACCTGGCTGCAACCTCCCTTCAGGGAGTTGTAGAGAGCAAGAAGGCTAAGCAAGCCCAGCTCCCTCAGCCTCTCCTCACAGGGCTGTGCTCCAGACCCCTCCCCAGCTTTGTTGCCCTTCTCTGGACACCTTCCAGCAGCTCAACATCTTTCCTAACCTGAGGAGCCCAGAACTGGACACAGGACTCAAGGTGTGGCCTGAGCAGTGCTGAGCACAGGGCACAATGACCTCCCTGCTCCTGCTGGCCACACTCTTCCTGATGCAGGCCAGGATGCCATTGGCCTTCTTGGCCACCTGGGCACACTGCTGGCTCATGTTCAGCCTACTATCAACCACTACCCCCAGGTCCCTCTCTGCCTGGCTGCCCTCCAGTCACTCTGCCCCCAGCCTGTAGCACTGCCTGGGGTTATTGTGGCCAGAGTGCAGCACCCAGCATTTAGGTGTGTTCAATCTCCTGCCCTTGGCCTCTGCCCATCTGCCCAGCCTGGCAATACTGAACACTGGGGGTTATTTTAGTTTAGTTTATTTTTGGTAGCATTTGAAGCGCTCTGGTAAATGTCTGGCGAGGCAAACCTGGACCTCTGTTCGTCTGGGAGCAGTGGAGCTCAAAGCACAGCCGCTGCCCTCTGCGACGCCCAACTCCGCCCGTCCCGCTGCGGGCACGGAGGGCAGCGCTCCGCGGGCAGCGCTCCGCAGCCGGCGGCCGTTACCGGCCGTTGGCGGAGCCCTCCCGCAGCAGAGCCGGCGGCTGCGTGTCCTTCCCGGTAACCTGTTGTCTCTGCCCGAGCCGCGGGATGGGAGACCCGCCGCGGAGGTGGCCACCGGAGGGGATCACCCGAGGTCGGCACCCGGGGTCTGCCCTAGAGCTCCCCCAGGCAGCGGCCGGGGCCTATTTTCAAGGCTCGCCCCGCTGTACCGGGGCTCCGGGTGGCCGAGCCCCACCTCCCCAGCTCCGGGCTGAGGCACGCAGGGACCAGCACCCCCTCCCGCTCGCGCTCTGGGGGCGCAGGCGCCGGTGCGCGCAGCCCGAGCCGAGCCGAGCCGAGCCGAGCCGAGCCGAGCCGAGCCGAGCCGAGCCGAGCCGAGCCGAGCCGAGCCGAGCCGAGCCGAGCCGAGCCGAGCCGAGCCGAGCCGAGCCGAGCCGAGCCGCCATGCCCGGCCCTTCCGCCGCGCCGCCCCGCCCCGTCCGCTGCCGCCCGCGGAAGTGAGCGGAGCGGGAACGCGGCCGTGCCGCCGCAGCCCCGACCACGGCCGTGGGAACGCGGCCAGGCGACGGCGACGAGCGGCGGTGAGGGGCCGCCGCTGGCGTTCAGCACGGCGCCGCCATCCCCGGCTCCCCGCGGCGGCCGCGCCTCGGGGTGAGCGGGAGGGCCGCGGCGGGGGCTGCGGCGGCCGAGGCAGCCGCTGCGGGGCGGGGGCCGCCGCGCTCCGGGACCCTCCGCGACCCTCCGCTTTCCTCGCCGCGCCCCCGCCGCACCCCCGCCGCGGTCTCCGGGCTGCGGGCGGGGGTTGGAGCCGGGGTGAGGCGTTATGTTCGGCCGGTGCGCGGCCCCTCCCCGGGCGGGTCGCGGCTGCTCGGGGCGCTGGTGGCGAGGCAAGGCGGCGGCGCTGCTGGCTGCTCTCCGCTGCCGGAGCTGCTGGGCCACTAATCTGGGTCCTCTGCGGGCTGCCTCTGTGCGTGTGCCAGCGCCGCGCTGCCCTGAGGGGAGAGGCGGTGGCGACCTGCAGGGTCCGCCTGTCGCGTTCTATTTTTGTGACCGTCATTTTTTTTCCACCTTTAGCGTTGGTTTCTCTTGCAGATGTTGCTGCAGGTGGGGGCAAAGGGAGCAGTGTGATTGCCTGGCATCTTGGGGCATCTCTCTCTTCACCTTTCAGCTCCCGCTCCGGCGCTGCTGTTGCTAAAGAGTTTTGTAACTATCGACTCAAGTACAATTTCGATGGAAAATGAAGGTAAAGGTCTCATCCGAGTCACTGACCTCACTGGAGCTAAGAGGAGTTTTGCATGCAATTCGGTGACAGCTCCGACGGGTGCGTGTGCAGGTTTTACCCTGCCAGGGGCTCGCAGGGTTGCTCTCTGTCCGTGGCGTGGTAGGAATTCTGACCTGTATCTTGTAGTTGAAGAGCCATTGTTTCCCTTCATTTGCATTGCTGCTTGCTGAACTAATTCTGAGACAGATTGTATTGTCTCTTGACAGGTATTCAGGAGGCCTCATGCATGTTTTCAGTGCTCTCTGTGTCTGGGGTAGGAATCCCTGATTTATATCGGGATTTCTAAGCATTAGTTGCTTGGTGCTTGCTTTGATGACGTGACTTTGTGTCTTTAAGGGTAACAGTGAGAAGCCTCGGTTGCATTGCCTGTTAAAATATTTTTGTGCATGTTTTGTGCTCTTGAACGGCTTCTCTGGTCTCTCTTGGTGCCAAAGCCTTGTGTTGTACCGCTCGAAGGATCTGGTTTCTGTAAGCTCTCTGGACTGACTGCAAGGAGTTGCTCTATTTCCTCCCTGTCTAATTTGGAAATGACTTAATCTGGGGAGTTATTTCAGCTTTTCTGTGTTGGTCCTCAGCTGGAGCTCTAGGAACCCTGGAAGCCCCTTGGCTGCATTGGCAGTAGTGGCTGTGGGCTTAACTGATGGAAAAAAATCCACCCTAAATTATTTTTCAGTTGTGTTCTTCCTATTTGAGTGCAGAAGATCTCTGAAATGTGTTCTTGTTGTTGCTATATGTGTCAGAAAAGAGCTGTCAGTGCTTCCTCCCACTTGTGTCAACGGGATTCTTTGAAGGTGGTTTATTTTTTTTTGGTGGCTGCTGGATTTCCTTTGCTCCCTGAGCTCTCTCAGCTCCTTTTCCTCCCTCCCCACCCCGTTTGAAGGAGGATGCCTTTGTAAGAGTTCGACTTACAGAGCCAGGTTGAAGTTGTGGGGTAGGGCTAACTGCATTGTTTTCTGCAGCTGGATGTTGTCCTGCTTCAAAATAGCTTCCTGACTGGAAAGCTGTGGTCGTTGTGGACAGCAGCCTGTGCTGGAGGCTATGTAGATTGCTGTAGTTATCATTTTAGGAGCCTTTTTGCACCTTAATGGTAGAATTTTCTTGATGGTGTTGCTCATGTCTTCCAGCTGAAGAGCGTGGAAGGCGTTGGGCAGAAGGAGCTGCGGAGCCCGAGGGAGGGTTTGCAGATGGATCTTTGCTGTGAGGGGCTGGAGAGCTGCCTGAGTGGTGGTGGTGCCTCAGCCTGGGGCAAGTAGAGGTTTTCCCCCTGGGGTGGGGAAAGCAGAGCAGACTTATTGCCGTTGGGGAGCAATGGAGCTGCAGGGGTGGAAAGAGTTGCTCCAAGGTTCGTGTGCTGAAGCCGAAGCAGGGAGAAGACCCTGATGCCTCTTGGTTCTCTTGCGTTGTATCTCGTGGCTGGAGTTTGCATGGAGCTACATGTGGTCTTCCTGCCCAGTCTAAGGCTTTGGGATGCTGGTAGGCCAGGGTGGCGTTTCTGAAGTTCCACAGAGCAGCTGAGGCTGGAAGAGACTTCAGAGATATCTGCTCCAGCCTTCCTGCCGGGGGCAGGGATGGCTCTCAACTAGCCCCATCCAACCTGGCCTTGAACCTGTCCCCAGGGAGAGGCCATCCACAGTCTCTCTGGACAATCCATTCCAGACTCTTGCCACCTTTGTAGTTTCTTAAGGAATACCTAAACTCTGTTTAAAAATTAGTAATTCTTGTACAACAGAGGTAATGTAAACCACCCCAGCTTTATCTGGGGAAACAACCCGGAAGAGGTTCAGGTGCATATTTCACAGGCTGAAAGAAATGCCATGGTTTAGTGAGGGCTTTCACGGTGGAGTGGGGCTCCTGGGGCTGGGGGAAGGGCTGAACTTCAGTGTGAATGAAAAAAAGGCTGAGCTGCTTCTCTTACTATTGGAATTGTTTCCTCTTCAGAGTTTCCAGGTGTGTCCCCTCCCCCATCTCATAGCTGCACCTCCAGACAGGCACATCTGTCTGCAGCTGTTGGCTCTGCTTTGGTGCTCTTGCTGTCTCTGAACTGTTTCTATCCATGAGACACTCTCAGACAGCTAGACACCAGCAGCCTGCACTTGGGAACCTCTCAGCACTCCTGAGAGGATCCATAATGTGCCTTCTCCAGGAGACAGTGGAAGCAGCTCTGTAGAACAAAGATTGCAGATAGAATATCTTTAAACTTTATGAATTAGGTTTGCTTTGCAAGTTTCTGTTTGAAAGGCTTTTTGAAGTTGGATGTTGAGCAAGAGGAGGCAGATTGGTATCTCTTTCCATTTGGATGAATGTTCAAGATTGTGAAGTGATGAAGTGCTTGGAAAGCTGCTGCTTTCCTGTGGTAATTCAGTGTTCAGAAGAGTATGGAAAGCTGGGGGTGCTGGTTGGCAGTCACTGACCAGGAGGCTCCCTCAGTGAGTCTGCAGATGGCACCAGGCTGGGTGGCTGTGTCCATCTGCTAGAGGCCAGGGAAGCTTCACAGCAGGACCTGGACAGGTGAGAGCCATGGGCCAAGGCTCATTGGAGGAAGTTCAGCAAGGCCAAGGGTCAGGTCCTGCACCTGGCTCACAGCAGCCCCATGGGGAGCTGCAGAGCTGGGGATGTGTGGCTGGAAAGCTGCAGCTGGGAGAGGCACCTGGGGGTGTTGGGTGGCAGTCACTGAGCATGAGGCAGCAGTGCCCAGGGGGCCAAGAAAGCCAAAGGCCTCCTGGCTGGGGTCAGAAGCAGGGTGGGCAGCAGGGCCAGGGAGGGGATCATCCCCCTGTGCTCAGCACTGGGGAGGCCACAGCTGGAGTGCTGTGCTCAGCTCTGGCCCTCCCTGCAGGAAGGACATTGAGGGGCTGGAGCCTGTGCAGAGCAGGGCAGCCAGGCTGGAGCAGGGCCTGGAGCCCCTGGGCTAGAGGAGGGGCTGAGGGAGCTGGGGGTGTTGAGGCTGGAGCAGAGGAGGCTGAGGGAGACCTCCTTGCTCTCTGCAGCTCCCTGCAGGGAGGTTGCAGTGAGGAGGGGACAGCCTCTGCTCCTTGGTGCCAAGCCCCAGGAGCAGAGGCAATGGTTCCAAGCTGCCCCAGGGGAGGCTCAGGCTGGCTGCTAGGAAATCTTTCTTGCCTGGAAGGGTTCTCAGGCACTGGAATGTTGTGGCCAGGGCAGTGCTGGAGTGCCCATCCCTGGAGGTGTTGAAGCAGTGTGTGGAGCTGGTGCTTAGGGCCATGGTTTGGTGCTGAGCCTGCAGTGCTGGGTGGGGGTTGGACTGGCTGAGCCTGGAGGGCTCTTCCAGCCTGTGTTCTGTGAGTCTGTGACTTTTGGCTCTCTCCCTTTTTGCCTTTGGTGATTTTCAGTAACTTTCTATAGTCATAGTCAGAATATTTTATTTTCCTTTTTTGCCATCTTTTGCATGGTGACAGCTCCTCCCTTCTCCTGAGCACTGTCTTGTAGAAGGCTGCCTTGCAGTAGAAAAAGAAGGAATGCAGTTGAGGTTACATCAGCCTTGAGCTTTTCTGCTGTGAGGGCAGTCTGTGATTGCAGCTACAGACCCTTCAACAGAACATTTTGTTACCAAGGCCTTCTGCAGCATTTGTTTTCCTATCAGAAGAGGTCACAACAAGGTTTTCCCACCTGTCAACCAAAAAGATTTTCCCCAACCCATGTGGGACTTTGTCACTTAAACTCAGACCAGACTTAATCCAAGTACTACAAGCACCATGTGGAGCTTCTGAAATCCTCCTTAATGTTCATTGTTTTGAGCCCTAGTTAATTGCAGCTAATCCTCAAAGACTCCTCTTAACTCCATCCTGCAGTCTGTCAGTAGTGGTTTCAGGGTAATGCTGATAATTGGGTGAATAATCAAGACACCAGTCAAGGAAAAAGTGCTTTGGTCCTTCACCTAGTCCTGAGATGATGAATGATTGGGGTGCCTGCACTGAAGGTGCTTTTCCTGGGGAGTTTCATGGTTTTCTTCAATGGTAAAAAAGGGCTGAGATGCAGCAGGAGCAGGCTGAAGATGAGTGAGTAGATGTGGGGTTTGGGGCAGTGACTTACAGAATCACAGAATTAGCCAGGTTGGAAAAGAGCTTTGAGACCACTGAGTCCAACCTCTCACCCAGCACCACCTGATCAACTCAACCATGGCACCAAGGGCCTCATCCAGGCTCTTCCTAAACACCTCCAGGGATGGGGACTCCACCACCTCCCTGGGCAGCACATCCCAATGGCCAATCTCTCTGGCTGGGAAGAACTTTCTCCTCACCTCCAGCCTAAACCTCCCCTGGCACAGCTTGAGACTGTGTCCTCTTGTTCTGGTGCTGCTTGCCTGGGAGAAGAGACCAACCCCCACCTGGCTACAACCTCCCTTCAGGGAGTTGCAGAGAGCAAGAAGGTCTCCCCTGAGCCTCCTCTTCTGCAGGCTAAGCAACCCCAGCTCCCTCAGCCTCTCCTCACAGGGCTGCGCTCCAGACCCCTCCCCAGCTTTGTTGCCCTTCTCTGGATGTATTTGAGTTAGCTCAACATGGATTAGGTGGCTAGGGCAGCCGAGGGGAAGGGATGCCTGTGGCATCAGGGACCTGAAAACAGGCAACATTGTTCCAGAGTGGCCTCCGGTTGTTCCTGAAAGGAATACCGAACATAGTGGGAAGGAACTTTGTGATGAACGGTGTCAGGAGCTGTGAAGTGGACTGGGTGGCACCACAGCCGTTTTGATGTTGCTTTTGCTGTGTGGTGATTTAAGAAACTGATAGGTGACACAAGGACTTTGATTGGCTGTGGTTGCTGCTTCTTACCAGCTGCAGCTTGCAGAAAGTTGGACCCCAGTGCTGGCAAAAGAAAAGTCCTCTCTCTTCTGTTCACCTTGGAGGAGAAGCTGAGTGAAGAGATGCTTGCTTTCTTCTTTTTGTGGAGAGTCTTCATTAAAGACCAGTTCCAGCAGGTAGCTTCCTGCCTTTCAGCAGTGCTCTGCTAACTGCTAAGTTAACACAGCTCTGACCTGGCATTACAAACACAGCTAGTGGGGTGGGCTGGCTCCTTTCTCCTTACTGTCAGGTTGATAGGAGGAGAGCACATGGCCTGAAATTGTGCCAGGGGAGGGTTAGGTTGGAGATGAGGAAAAATCTCTTTGCTGCAAGAGTGGTCAGGGACTGACACAGGCTGCCCAGGGAGGTGATGGAGTCCCCATCCCTGGGGGTGTTCCAGAAACCTGTGGCCATGGCACCTGGGGACAGGGTTTGGTGGCCATGGTGGGATTGGGTGGTCTTGGAGGGCTTTGCCAACCCAAACAATGCAATGGTTCTGTGAAATCTTTCCCATTGAATGGCCAGTGTCATCTTCCCATCTGTTGTTTGGCTGATGAAGCATTAGGCTGGTTTAGGCTTTCCCCTTTTTTTCTCCATGCAGATAGCTCAGAAATGTTAATCTCTGGTAATCTGCTGCCTGCTTGGGTTTAGATGTTGCAGAAAGGATGTTGAGTCATTTTGCTTTGTAGCTCTGTTACATGGAGAGAGCGTGGCTGATTTCCTGAGTCAGGAAAGAGTGGTGGAAGGAGCATGCAGGCAGTTCCCAGGGTGGCTGATCTAACAGGAGAGGAACAGATCTCCTTTTACCTGCTCTTTTGGTGGCAGGTGTGGTGGAGCTGGGATCTCTGCTGTAGGGCTGGGTGAACTGCTCTCCTTGCTGCTGAGAGTTGCCTTCTTGTTCCTGCTGCCTGTGGTGGTGGCTGTCAGGCTGGCTGAGTTTGTCTATCTTGGCAGGAGGTTAGCCCAGCCCTTCTGTCCCCTTGTCCCATTGGAGCCCTCTCTGTTGAGTTAATAAATGGAATAGGCTCAAAGTCTCCACTTAATTACAGTGGGGGCCAAAGGGGTGAGGGCTGCTCCTTTCAGCATGAGCCAGGCCCTTGGGGTGACTCAGTTCTTCTGGCAGGTGTAGCTTCAGCTCAGTAGAAGCTCTCCTGTAGACAACAGGGGAGTGTTGTGAGATGGAACAAGTTAGTGAAGAGTAGATTTAGTTGAGACCTGCTTTGGAGTTTGTCAGAGTCCACAGGACACCTCGCTGGCAGTGGGTGATCCACTTGGCATTTGCAGTGTGGTCTGTAGAAGCTGCAAGGAGTGCTAAAGGCAGAGAAGAGAAGGCAAATAAGATACAGCAACCAAGGGGTAAATCTGGGACAAGCCTCTGGGTCTAGTTACTTGGTTTGCTCTAAACAACTGGAAGGGATAAAATGGCTAATGGGGGCTAGCAAAGGCAGCCTCTGGAATCTCTTGCAAAGGCTTTTAAACTCTTCATAAATTTTCTGCAGCAACGTTGCTGCTTTGTGGATACAGAGTCTAGCTGGAGGCCTGTGTCTAGTGGGGTCCCTCAGGAGTCTCTGCTGGGACCAGCACTGTCCAACATATTCATCAGTGACCTGCCTGAGGGCACAGGGGACACTGGCAGCAAGTTTGCTGAAGACCCAAATCTGGGAGCGATTGTGGCACCATTCAGTGAGAGCTGGGCAGGGAGAAATGGAATGGGATCCAACAAGGGCAAGGGGAAAGTCTGGCACCTGGAACAACCCTATGGACCAGGATAGGTTGGGGACCTGTTGGAGAGGAGCACAGAGGAAAGGGACCTGGGGGTCCTGGTGGACAGAAGGGTGTCCATGAGCCAGCAACGTGCCCTTGTGGCAAAGAAGGCCAAGGGCATCCTGGGCTGGATTAGAAGGGCTGTGGTGAGTAGGTTGAGAGAGGTTGAAGTGTGGCCAGCAGGGCAAGGGAGGGGATTCTCCCCCTCTACTCAGCTCTGCTGATACCCCACCTGGAGTACTGCCTCCAGTTCTGGAGCCCCTATGACAAGAGGGATCTGGAGGGGCTGGAAGGTGTCCAGAGCAGGGCCAGGAGGATGAGCAGAGGGCTGGAGCACCTCTGCTGTGAGGACAGACTGAAGGAGTTGGGGCTGTTCAGTCTGGAGAAGAGAAGGCTCCCAGGTGACCTCATTGTGGCCTTCCAGGATCTGAAGGGGGCTACAAGAAGGCTGGGGAGGAACTGCTCAGGATCTCAGGTTGTGATAGGACTAGGGGGAATGGAATGAAGCTGGAGGTGGGGAGGAAGTTCTTCCCCATGAGAGTGGTGAAGCCCTGGAATGGGTTGTGCAGGGAGGTGGTTGAGGCCCTGTCCCTGGAGGTGTTGAAGCCCAGGCTGGATGAGGCTGTGGCCAGCCTGCTCTAGTGTGGGGTGTCCCTGCCCATGGCAGGGGGGTTGGAACTAGCTGATCCTTGTGGTCCCTTCCAACCCTGACTGAAACTATGAAACTATAATTTCCTAACAAATTTCCTGACATGTAAGGTCCTTCTCCCCCTGTGCTCTGCCCTGGGTTGGCCACATCTGCAATATTGTGTCCAGTTCTGGGCCCCTCAGCTCAAGAAGGACCTCAGGGAACTGCTTGAGAGAGTCCATCCCAGAGGCACAGAGCTGCTGCAGGCAGTGGAAGATCTTCCTGTGAGGCCAGGCTCAGGGAGCTGGGGCTGGGAGCTTGGAGCAGAGGAGCCTGAGGGCTGCCCTCATTGCTGGGAACCAAGATGTGCAGGGCTGGAGCCAGGCTCTGCTCAGGCCAAGGGGCACTGGGGGCAAGCTGGAGCAGAGGAGGTTCTTCCTCTCTGAGGGTGCCAGAGCCCTGGAGCAGGCTGCCAGGCTGCCCAGTGAGCAGGTTGTGGAGGCTCCTTCTCTGGAGACGTTCAAAACCCACTTGAATGTGTTCCTGGGTGACCCTGCTCTGGCTGGGGGCTTGGACTGGATGGTCTCTGGAGGTCTCTTCCAACCCCTAACATTCTGTGATCTTAGGAAAGCTTCATCCTGGGAACTTTGTAAGCAGTGAGTTCAGGGCTTCAGTTAGAATTTGTTTGTGTCCCATTCTGTGGTAACTGCAGAGCTGTCAAGGACAGAATCAATGAGTTGTCCTGGAGCTTCATTCATTCTCCTAGACAAACAAATACTGAGGTGTGTTTGCTTGGCAGCTCCAGTCTGCAGGTGTCATGGGCACCCTGGTGGTGCATCACAGGCTGCTGACATTCTTTGTCAGTCTCTGCTGTGCAAGTGCTGCCCTTCATTTTGTGAAGCCCAGCGCTTCAAAGTGGTAGCAGCCAGGAGCGGTCTGTTGGAGAGGAGCCAGATGATCTTATTTCTAAGCTTCAATGTTCTCTTCTAGAAAGCTAGCAACTCTCAGGCAAGATGAATGAGTGAGCCTTAGAATCAAAGTCTCTTGGCCTTCAGCTTGCACACCCATCCATGTGAGGCAGGATTTAAGGAGAGGTGGAAGCCCTTTGGAGCTGAGCGAGATGTGGCCATCGGTGCTCGGTTGCCGTGGGGCGCCGGTGCTGGTTTGATCATCTCAGTGTGTGCTCAGCATTCTGTGTCCTTTTGTTCTTGTGCTTAGCACAGAGGCACACAGTGCCAGGCTGGAAGGGACCCCAAGGCTCACCTGCTCCAACCTGTCCAGGTGATGCTGCAGCTGCAGTGAGCTGGCCCAGCACCCTGGCAAGCTGAGTCTTACACTGTCCAGTGCAGGGGACTGCACTGCTGCCCTGGGGAGATGATTCCAGTCTCTGACTGTGCTCATGGGGAATCATTTCTCCTGCAGTCCAAAGGGAATCTCCCCAGCAGCACCTTGTCCCCATCAGCCCTTGTCTTCTCCATGGCACTCCTTGAACCAAGGGAGTCTCCATGCTCCTGGCAGCCACCCTTTATGTCCTGTATCCATGGCAATGAGGTCTCCCCTGAGCCTGCTCTTCTGAAGGCTGAACAAGCCCAGCCCTCAGCCTTTCCTCCCAGGGCAGGGCTGCCAGCCCCCTGATCATTCTCCTGGCCTTCTCTGGATGCTTCCCATCCTGTTCACATCTCTTTTGTACAGCAGAGACCAAAAGTGCAGGCAGTGCTGCAGGTGTGGTCTGAGCTGCACTGAATGGGACAATGACTTCTCCCTCTGTGCTGGTGATGCCCTTGGTGATGCACCCAGCACCCTGTTGGCTTTCTTTGCCCCTGCAGCTCACTTGTGCTGAGCTTGTTGTCCACCAAGACCCCCAGGTGCCTCTCCCCAGGGCTGCTCTCCAGCCAGGTGGATCCCAGTCTGAGCTGCATTCCTCGGCTATGCTTTCCCAGGTGCAAGACCCTGCACTTGACCCCACTGCATGTTGTAAGGTTCTTGCCAGCCCACTCCTGCAGCCTGTCCAGGGGTCCTGGAGCCTGGCTCTCCCTCTGGAGTGTCAACCTCCCTGCTCATCTTGCTGTCATCTGCAAACTTCTTCAGGTGCTCTTGATCCCAGCATCCAGATTGCTCATGAAGTTACTAAACACTGTGGATCCCCAGTATCCAAGTTCTGAGCCAGGAGCTGCCCAGGGCCAAAGGACAGGGAAGATCTTTTAGCCCTTCCCAAGGAGTAAATAAAATGCTCCATGCTGATTGGAAGGTGAAATGGCAATTCTGTTCACAAACACACACAAAAGGCATTCAGGTAGAAGGAGCACACCTGAGCCTACCAGGCCAGAGCCTGCCAGCAGCCTCCACCCCCCTCAGCCTCAGCAGCCCAGGAGCAGCCAAAGTGCTGCCCCCAGCCCCAGGCCTGCCGCAGGCTTCCCCAGGCCCTGGGCCGGAGCTGGAAATTCACTGCCAGCCAAGGCCAGGAGAAAGCCTCTGCCCCACACCCCAGGAGGTAACAGCACAGGGCCTGAGATGGAGAGAAGAGAGAGAGCTTTGGCTGTGCACTGCCTGCAACAGAGAGAGACAGGGAAACAGAAGAGAAGAACAGACTGCAATGTCCTGGGACAAGCTGCCTGTGCCCCTGGGGCTCTCCAGCCCCTGGAGGGCTTTTCCTGGTGGCTGTACCAATGAACTCTTGATTGCCCCTAACCTACCACACCTAGGGGACCCCTCTTGTGCCTGGCTGCCAGGTTGAGAAGGAGCCATGGACTGCCACCCTCTGGGTAGGGGCTGGCAGGCAGTTCCCCACCTGCCCCACAGCCCACTTGCCTAGGCCATAAGGTGTGGGTTTCTGTAGGAGGAGGCTATGGGGCCAGTGCCTGGGTAATTCAAGTCTCCCAGGAGAACCAGGTTTTGTTGACCTGAAGCTTGCTTAAGGGACTCAAGAATGCCCTCGTTGGCTGTGCCAGCTTGGTTCAGGGGTCGGTAACAGATGCTGCTGTCAGGCCTCCCTTGGAGACAGCCCTTCTGGTTCTGACCCAGGGCATTCCCTACAGCTTCCACACCTGCCAGAGCTGCCTTCAGTACTTCCAGGCTTCTCTTCCCTAGGTAACAACAAATGCATGAAATGTTCAAAGAGACTATCCCAGTGCTCAAGGAGGGCTTTTTTGAACAGGAAGAACTAAAGCTTGGCCAAGCAGCTGCAGATTGCTCTGGTGTTTGTCAGTGCATTCTCAGTAACTCTGATGCCATCTCAAGGCTTTTGGCAGCCAGGCTTTAAGTTCATCCCAGGGTGTCCTCCAGAGCAGGCAGGAGTGCTCTAAATGCTTTGGCTTAGGGGTTGGGCTTGGGGGTTCGTGTTAGGGTTGGGCTTGGGGGTGATTTGAATGCAAGGTTTGAATGTTCCATAGTTTCTACTCCATCAGTGGGCTGGAGAGAAGGCATGGTGGTGTTGAGGGGTTAGTCTGAAGTTGTGGTGGGTTGAAATTACCCCCACCTAATTTGGAGAACTACCCCCAAAGCAGAACTGCCAGCCCAGCTGAGTCTGGGGTGGGAGCACATGAAGCTGCATTTACAAGCAAACTGCAGTCTGGGAACATGAAGTGCAGTGAATGTGTGCAAAATAGACAAGATTTTCAACTTACAAACTACACAAGAGCCCTCCTGCACAAAACCAGGAGGTTACCAGTAGCTTCCCCCTCTCTGTCCCATTTCTCCTCTGTACAAGGGAAAAAGAGAAAGGAGAAGAGCAGAGAGTAGCTTGGTAGATACTTAGCCACAAGAAGAACACAGCCAAGGTCAGCAGCAGCCAGGCCAAAGCCACCAGCTGGTGTCAGCTGGAGCAGAGACAGAGAGAGAAAAGTTCATCCAACTAACTTTGTGTTAGTTATCAGACCACTGGCATTAGGTAGACCTCATCATTATTCTCCCTTTGCATCCAGTGGTAATTCATTTACATTCTACCACTTTCTACTCAAGATCTCAAGATTTCCCAGGCAGCAGCCTGAACCTGCCACAGAAGCCTGCAGCACTGCAGTCAGGCCAGGCATCATTCTTTTGTGAAACACTTCTCTGTCTGGAGAGCAGGCAGGTGTCGTTCACAAGGCATGCAGGATCACCACATGGAATACACTCTGATGACAGAAGATCAGCTCTTTCCTGTCCTGCTGGGAATAGAATTAACCAGGTTGGAAAAGAGCTTTGAGATCATCCAGTCCAACCTATCACCCAGCACCATCTGATCAGCTAACCCATGGCACCAAGTGCCTCCTCCAAGCTCTTCCTAAACACCTCCAGGGATGGGGACTCCACCACCTCCCAATGGCCAATCTCTCTGGCTGGGAAGAACTTTCTCCTCACCTCCAGCCTGAACCTCCCCTGGCACAGCTTGAGGCTGTGTCCTCTTGTTCTGGTGCTGGCTGCCTGGGAGAAGAGACCAACCCCCACCTGGCTACAACCTCCCTTCAGGGAGTTGCAGAGAGCAAGAAGGTCTCCCCTGAGCCTCCTCTTCTGCAGGCTAAGCAAGCCCAGCTCCCTCAGCCTCTCCTCACAGGGCTGTGCTCCAGACCCCTCCCCAACTTTGTTGCCCTTCTCTGGACACCTTCCAGCAGCTCAACATCTTTCCTAACCTGAGGAGCCCAGAACTGGACACAGGACTCAAGGTGTGGCCTAACCAGTGCTGAGCACAGGGGCAGATACTGAACAGGCTGGGGCCCAGCACTGCTCCCTGGGGCACACCACTGGTGCCTGGCTGCCAGCTGGCTGTGGCACCATTCACCACCACTCTCTGGGCTCAGCCTCCAGCCAGTTCCTAACCCAGCTCAGAGTGCTGCTGTCCAAGCCAGGGGCTGACAGCTTGGCCAGCAGTTTGCTGTGGGGGACGGTGTCAAAGGCCTTGCTGAGGTCCAGGCAGACCACATCCACAGCCTGCCCCACATCAACCAGGCGGGTCACCTGATCACAGAAGGAGCTCAGGTTGGTCATGCAGGACCTGCCCTTCCTAAAGCCATGCTGGCTGGGCCTGAGCCCTTGGCCATCCTGTAAGTGCTGTGTGACTGCACTCAAGATGACTGTTCCATAACCTTGCCTGGCACTGAGGCTGACAGGCCTGGGATTCCCTGGCTCCTCCACCTGACCCTTCCTGTGGCTGGGCAGCACCCTGGCAGCTTTCAGCCTCTGCTGAGCTGCATTCATAGATCCATCGAGCACCAGGTTGGAAGGGACCCCAAGGATCACCCAGTCCAACCTTCCAGGGTAAGAATAGAGCTGAAATGAGCTGGCCCAGCAGCCTGCCAAGCTGGGCCTTGAACCTGTCTCATGTGGGGGAATCCACCTCCTCCCTTTATTCCAACGGTTAACAGCTCCAGTGAATGAAAATGTTTCTGGCATCCAGTCGGAATGTCCCCAGCAGTCTCTCTCCCTCCCCATGGCAGCGACCCTTTATGTGGTTGTACATGCTTAGGTGGTCCCCCTAAGCCTTCCCTTCCCCAGGCTGAAGAACCCTTGCTCTCTGAGCCTTCCTTCATGTGCCAGGGCTTCCAGTCCTCTCATCATTCTTGTGGCCCTTCTCTGCACCCTCTCCAGCCTGTCCCCATCCCTCCTGTACAGCAGGGACCAGAGCTGTGCCCAGTGCTCGAGGTGTGGCCTGCCCAGCCCTGAGCAGAGTGGGACAAAGACACCTGGATCCCTGCTGGTGACACCCTGCTCAGTGCAGCCCCTGCAGCACCCTGCTCACTGGTGCTGGGCTCTGCTGCTTCCCTTCCTGGTTTTGAAGTTGCAAAAGACATGGTGCAACACCCTGAGGAGTCAGCTGTGCTGTGGGCTCTGGAGACCTGTTTCTCAGGGGAGGGGCTGTTCACAAGGTGCTTTTAGCACTTCACAAAATCCCTGAGCTTTGTAGGTGCTAAGCTGGGTGTTGAATGGAGCACCTTAGTCTACACTGCCTGAAGCAGAAGGGATTGAGGGTAGGTCTCTTCAATATTTTGCACCTTTTAAGATTGGGCTCACCCTGGGACTCTGGGGGCTTGGTGTCAGCATTCAGCTCTGGGTCTGGTTGCTCAGAGAGGCAGAAGTGTTGTGTACCAAGGAGGCCAGTTCTGCCTCACAGCTGCTGGGTGGCAGAAGTGTTGTGTACCAAGGAGGCCAGTTCTGCCTCACAGCTGCTGGGTGGCAGAAGTGCTGTGTACCAAGGAGGCCAGTTCTGCCTCACAGCTGCTGGGTGGCAGAAGTGCTGTGTACCAAGGAGGCCAGTTCTGCCTCACAGCTGCTGGGTGGCCCTAGTGACAGCCCCAGCCTCTGCTGCAGCAGGGCTTGAGCCCAAGGCAGGGCTTCTCAGGCTGATGGGGCAGCTTGTTCTCTTGCTTTGGGTATTTCTGTTTCTCTGGTTAGCAGGTGGTGGCCGTGCCCTGTTCCTGCAGAGCCTGAGGAAACAGCACACAACACTCTGACCTTCCAGGAGAGCAATGACTCTGCCAGGAGGACTCATTAATGCTAATCAATGTTTCTCCTTCCTTCTGGCTTTTTGAGAGACAGAATGTTGTGTGTGTGCTTCCTTTGATGTGAGGGCTCCTGCTAAGTGTAAAGTACTGTTGGGCAGGAAGAAATGTCTTTGGCTGTTAGAACACAGGGCTGCAGCCGTTGCCTGCAAGTGGAAAAGGGCCACACTCTTTCCAAAGGACTCCATCCCAGTGAAGGCAGCAGGGTGTAAGCCCAGAGCCTTCAAAGGTGCTTCTTATCCTGAGCAAACAGTGCCTGGTAGAAAACAAGCAACTCATTAGTCTGCAGGCTTCAAGCTCTTGGGGGTGGGAAGCAACAGCTCTTTGCAGTGGCAGGGACATGGCTGAGCCTTGGGTGAGCCTTGGCACGGTGCTGTGGCTCTGAGAAAGCAGCCTTGCTGCCCAAGGAGCTGTCCAGAGTATGATGCTCCCTGATCAGGATCTTCTTCACATGTGGAGGGTGTGATGTTCAGTGTCACTGTGCACATGTGAAGATCTTGCACAGACTCAGAACAAGTCCAGCTGGAAGAGCCCTGCAGGCTCAGCCAGTCCAACCCCCACCCAGCACTGCAGGCTCAGCACCAACCATGGCCCTAAGCACCAGCTCCACACACTGCTTCAACACCTCCAGGGATGGGCACTCCAGCACTGCCCTGGCCACAACATTCCAGTGCCTGAGAACCCTTCCAGGCAAGAAAGATTTCCTAGCAGCCAGCCTGAGCCTCCCCTGGGGCAGCTGGGAACCATTGCCTCTGCTCCTGGGGCTTGGCACCAAGGAGCAGAGGCTGTCCCCTCCTCACTGCAACCTCCCTGCAGGGAGCTGCAGAGAGCAAGGAGGTCTCCCTCAGCCTCCTCTTCTCCAGGCCCAACACCCCCAGCTCCCTCAGCCCCTCCTCTAGCCCAGGGGCTCCAGGCCCTGCTCCAGCCTGGCTGCCCTGCTCTGCACAGGCTCCAGCCCCTCAGTGTCCTTCCTGCAGGGAGGGCCCAGAGCTGAGCACAGCACTCCAGCTGTGGCCTCCCCAGTGCTGAGCACAGGGGGATGATCCCCTCCCTGGCCCTGCTGCCCACCCTGCTTCTGACCCCAGCCAGGATGCCTTTGGCTTTCTTGGCCCCCTGGGCACTGCTGCCTCATGCTCAGTGACTGCCAAGCAGCCCCTCCAGGTCCCTCTCTGAGTCACAGCTTTCCAGCCACAAATGGTTGGGATTTGTGGTTCAGCAGGACACCTTTCTGCTGGTTTCAGTGTATTTGTTAAGGTAAGCTTAGCAGGGTGTGGAAGTTGCAGTACCCAGTTCCAGTCTGGCAGTGCCAGTGTGACTCCCAGGGCTGGGGACTGTGAATGCTCACTGCCAGGGCTGGCCATCCTGGGTCGCTGGCAGGGACCATTTGGGTTAAGCTAGCTCAGGGTTGTTGCTCTCTTTGAAATTTTGGTGCTTGGTCAGTTGCTGTGCTGGGCTGAGCCAAGCCTCCATACCAACCCAGGCTGGGCATGAGGAGTTTGGGAGCAGCCCTGCAGAGAAGGCCTTGGGGGTGCTGGTGGGGGAAAACCTGCACAGGAGCCAGCAATGGGCACTGGCAGCACAGGAGGCCAAGGGCAGCCTGGGCTGCATCCAAAGCAGTGTGGCCAGAGCTGGAGAGAGAGGATCCTGCCCCCCTGCTGAGACATCACAGCTCCATCTGTGGGACCCCCAACACAAGGACCTGATGGATTGGCTCAGAGGAGGCCACAAAGGTGATCAGAGGGCTGGAGAGCTGGGCTGGAGAGCTCAGCTGGAAGAGTTGGGGCTGTTAAGCCTGGGGAAGAGAAGGTTCCAGGGAGACCTTGGAGCTGCATTTCAATATCTACAGGAGGCCTCCATGCAGGCTGGGGAGGGACTGTTCAGAAGGGTTGTGGGGACAGGGCGAGGGGCAGTGGTTTGAAACTGGAGCAGGGCAGAGTTAGGTGGGACACCAGGAGGAAGTTCTGCACAGTGAGGCTGGGGAGACACTGGCACAGGCTGCCCAGGGAGGTGGTGGAGGCTCTGTCCCTGGAGACATTCAAACTCAGCCTGGCTGTGTCCCTGGGCAGCCTGCTCTGGCTGGAGCTGTCCCTGCTGCCTGCAGGACAAAATGACCTTGGAGGGTCCCTTCCAACACAGTGCAGTCTGTGTGCAGCCCTCTGGGCTGGTGTGGCTGCATCAGGCACTCTCATTGTTGGGATGGAATCGGGGATGGCCACCAGCTGATCTGCTGGAGTGGTGCTGGGGCTCTGCTGAGCTCCCCAGCAGCTCTGGTTGGTCACACCCTGTGCCACTTCCTGAGCCTCCCAGGCTCCTCAGCCAGCTCTGCTGCAGAGGATGACTGGGCACTCACAGTGGTTCTCATACTTGAACTGCCAGAGGTCTGAGGCTCATTAGGGAAGTTGCTGATTGAGAGTAGAGGAGGAGATGTGTCTTTGACTTCATCACACACCAGGTGCACACAGCTCTGTCAGTGCAGACTATTTGGATGAAGTCTTCCCAAAGATGACTTCCAGTATCATGCACACCATAGTAAAATACAGGTAAATTAGTTCTGAAGCCAAGGATAATATGGAGGGGCTGGAAGGTGTCCAGAGAAGGGCCAGGAGGGTGAGCAGAGGGCTGGAGCTGCTCTGCTATGAGGACAGCCTGAGAGAGTTGGGGTTGAGAAGGCTCCCAGGAGACCTAATTGTGGCCTTCCAGGATCTGCAGGGGGCTCCAAGAAAGCTGGGGAGGGACTTCTGAGGGTGTCAGGGAGGGATAGGACTGGGGGGGATGGAGCAAAAGTAGAAGTGGGGAGATTGAGATTGGCTGTGAGGAAGAAGTTGTTGCCCATGAGGGTGGTGAGAGCCTGGCACAGGCTGCCCAGGGAGGTGGTGGCAGCCTCCTGCCTGGAGGTGTTTGCAGCCAGGCTGGAGGTGGCTGTGAGCAGCCTGCTGTGGTGTGAGGTGTCCCTGCCCATGGCAGGGGGCTGGAACTGGCTGAGCCTTGAGGTCCCTTCCAGCCCTGGCAGCTCTGTGACTCTGTGAATAAGACATTAATAAAAGAAATGCACTTGAGGTGAGTTTGTGGTTTGTCTGCAGGTTTGTGAGCCTGAGTGAGCTGGGTTTCAGGTACTGAGTCTGTATTCACCACACTTCCAGCTGCTGCTGGAGCTGCTGAGTCTCTCTGGGAGTAGAATTCCTGGTGAAACCTGGGGGCATTCCCTGCAGCAGATGACATCTTAGCCAGTGCCACACTGGGTGTTGCTTGTTCCTGACTGGTCTGAAGGCTCTTGGTGTGCTCTTCTCTGCCCTGCCTCCACGTCTGGCATCCTGGCATGCTTCCAGGTGTGCAGCTGGTGTGGGCAGGGGGCGGTGCTTGTGCCTGCCTGCCCCCTGCCCGGCAGCTCAGACCCCTACCCTCGGTGGCCCTGCCCTGCCTCTCGGGCTCCAGAGCTGCTTGCTTAGGCCTGCAGTGAGGGAGCAAGTCCTGCTGTTCCCTGCTGCCCTGGGAGCTAGGTGGCACCTGTGGGCTTCCAGGGGTTTCTCTTAGAAAGTGAAAGCACCAGAGTGCCAGTGCTTGCACTTTCACTTTCGCTCTTGCTCCCTTGGGCCCCTGGGCTGAAGGTTCTGTGGAGCCTGGTTAGGCAGGCAGCCAGAGGAACGAAGGTTGGGTGGAGTTCATCTCAGCTATTTGAGTGTGTGGCCAGCCATGTGCCACACCTGGTTGGGGCACAGAGATGCTCTTCTCTGGGGTCATCCTGAAGGCCTTTCTCAGAGATTTGAAGCCTCAGCATCCACAGAGGAGATTTACAGAATCACAGAACCATTGTGGCTGGAAAAGATCTCTGAGACCAAGTCCAGCATATGACCCAACACCACCACATCAGCCAAGCCATGCCACCAAGTGCCACATCCAAGCTTTTCTTAAACACCTCCAGTGGTGGCAATTCCACCACCTCCCTGGGCAGCCCATCCAGTGTCTGATTCCCTTTCCCTGAGGAAGTGCTTCCTAGCATCCAACCTAACCCTCCCCTGGCACAGCTCCAGGCCATGCCCTCTCCTCTTGTCACCAGGTGCCTGGGAGCAGAGCCTGACCCCCACCTGACTGCAGCTTCCCTTCAGGTAGTTGTAGAGTGTGGTAAGGTCCCCCCTGAGCCTCCTCTTCTGCAGGCTGAACACCCCCAGCTCCCTCAGCCTCTCCTCCTCAGCCTTTCCCTCCAGTCCCTTCCCCAGGCTGGTTGCTCTCCTCTGGACCTGCTGCAGCACCTCAAGATCTTTCTTGCAGGGGGGCCCAGAGCTGCACACAGTGCTGCAGGTGAGGCCTCAGCAGTGCCCAGCACAGGGCACAATTCCATCCCTGGTGCTGCTGCCACACTGCTCCTGACACAAGCCAGGATGCCCTTGGCCTTCTGTGCCCCTGGGCACACTGCTGGCTCCTCTCCAGCTGCTGTCCCCCAGCACTGCCAGGTCCCTCCCTGCCAGCTGCTCTCCAGCCACTCATCCCCAGTCTGTAGCCTGCATGGGCTTGGTGTGGCCAAAGTGCAGGAGCCTGCCCTGGGCCTTGTGGAATCTCACACCTGGCCTCAGCCAACTGACCCAGCCTGGCCAGGTCCCTCTGCAGCACCCTCCTATCCTCCAGGAGCTCCACACTGCCTCCCTTCTTGGTGTCATCTGCAAACTCACTAATGATTCACTGCAACCCCTCACCCAGGTCCTCCATAAAGATGGTGACTAGAGCTGGGCCCAGTACTGATCACTGGGGGCCACCACTGGTCACCAGACACCAGCTGGCTGCAGCACCGTTCCTAACCACTCTCTGCCTGGTCATCCAGCCAGTTTTCACCCAGCCAATTAGGGCAATAATGAGTTTTGAAAGTGTAAACCCAGCTGCTCCCATTCTGGGCAATGGAAGGGGAAGGCCATTCCCGTGGTGTCCACGTTTGGTGCCTTCCAGCTGATGGAGGGGGCAGGAGTGTGTGGCACAGTGCATGAGTTAGAGTGTGGGTGCAGTATGGCAGGGAGAAGGAAGAGAGTCCCTGCAGCTACTGCTCTGCTGGACAGGAACTGGGGAACTCAGCAGTGAGAGGGAAGGAAGAGAATCCCTGCAGCTACTGCTCTGCTGGACAGGAACTGGGGAACTCAGCAGTGAGAGGGAAGGAAGAGAGTCCCTGCAGCTACTGCTCTGCTGGACAGGAACTGGGGAACTCAGCAGTGAGAGGGAAGGAAGAGAGTCCCTGCAGCTACTGCTCTGCTGGACAGGAACTGGGGAACTCAGCAGTGAGAGGGAAGGAAGAGAGTCCCTGCAGCTACTGCTCTGCTGGACAGGAACTGGGGAACTCAGCAGTGAGAGGGAAGGAAGAGAGTCCCTGCAGCTACTGCTCTGCTGGACAGGAACTGGGGAACTCAGCAGTGAGAGGGAAGGAAGAGAGTCCCTGCAGCTACTGCTCTGCTGGACAGGAACTGGGGAACTCAGCAGTGAGAGGGAAGGAAGAGAATCCCTGCAGCTACTGCTCTGCTGGACAGGAACTGGGGAACTCAGCAGTGAGAGGGAAGGAAGAGAGTCCCTGCAGCTACTGCTCTGCTGGACAGGAACTGGGGAACTCAGCAGTGAGAGGGAAGGAAGAGAATCCCTGCAGCTACTGCTCTGCTGGACAGGAACTGGGGAACTCAGCAGTGAGAGGGAAGGAAGAGAATCCCTGCAGCTGCTGCTCTGCTGGACAGGAACTGGGGACCTGCAGCTGCCTTAATTTCCAAGGCAGTGCTGAGCTGTGTGATCAGTGCTGCTGTTGAGCTGTGCTGCAGTTCACCAAGTTCCAGGTTCCGAGGTTGAGAGGCAAACTTGACTTTTACCACACTGACTTGGAGCTTTGTGCTGTGGTCAGGTTGTGACTTCACCGCGGGCGGTGCAGCTCTGCTTGGAGGCTCTCGTAGTGTCGTTTCTCCTTTGTGCACAAAAAAGGTCCTGCTTAGCTCACCTTCGTTCTGGAGGAGAAAGTAGGGGCAGGGAGTGGAATTTACCTGGAGTGATTGTTTTCTGCCCAGGTGTTTCTGATCATGAGCTTAAGGATTATGAATATATTAACTGCTAGGACCTGTGTTGTCACCGAGCATGTGGGTACAGAAACGAGTCTGCTGCCTGCCCAGTGTTCTCTGCTGGTAGTGCAGGTGGCACTGCATGAAGACAAGCTGAATTGTGGCTTTATTTGTTTTTAAGTGCATCAGTACTGCCTTGCTCTTGCCTGTGTTGTGTGGAATGAAATCTTGCTGCTCTCCTTCCCTTCAGGCTTCGGTTTCTGTTTCTTAGGTTGCACGTCTTGAAAAAATCCCTGATGGTGACAATGAGACAATGATTCCTGTACTGTCCTCCAAAAAAGCAAGTGAGCTGCCAGTTGATGAAGTAGCCAGCATCCTGCAAGTGAGTGGGGCTGCATCTCTGGAGGGGGGGGGTGGTGGTGGTACCCAGCAGTGTCCATGTGCTGTGGGTAGTTCCTGTCCTTGAAGGGCTGTCCAGTGTCGTGCAGCGTGCTGTTAGCTGTTGTCTGCTTCTAACAGCACATGGATGACTTAAGGCTCTGATCTCTATCAGGTTCCCAAAAATTGGGTATTTGGAGGGGATCTGAGCTATAAATCCAAAATATTTGGATTTCTGTGTGCCTTGCAAATTGCTTTTTGTTGATACAAATCTCCTAGGCTCAGTCCTCCTCCCTGCCTCGGCTGTGTTTTCAGAGCTGTTTCCACCTCCCCGAGGGATCCTTGATGTCCTTAATTGGTTTGGGTAGCCTCCATTTGAAGTGAAGGAGCTGGAAGGCTGCCCACTGCCTGATTCATGAGCCATTCAACCTGGGCTCATTGTCATGATAGATGCTCTTTTCTCATTTGCTGTCGGCTGGACTGTTTGAGGAGTGCACCCTGGGAGGTGTGGGTCGGTGACAGCTCGGGACTGCAGAGCTAGCGCTGTCGTCTGCCCGAGGAGCTGACCTCCTGACACAACCCTCAGCAGTCTGAGCCATGCCCACAGTTTGGCTTGTGGAGGAGTTTGCTGCAGGGAGGACTGGCAGTCTCTGGCTGTGGTGTTGGATCTCTTCAGCAGCACCAAACCGAGTCTGAAGGCAGGAGAGATGTTCCTGAGCTGTGTCCCGCAGACATCGGTCCCCAGCTTGTCTTGGTGGTGGTGGCCAAATCCAAGGCTGCATTTTGGCTGCTGGAATTTATTTTGGAGTCAAGCTTCTCAGTGGCACTGCTGACTGTGTTCCCCTCTCCATGTTCTGCTTAGGCCAACCTTCAGCATGGCTTAAAGAACTGTGAGGTGTGTCACCGCCGAGCGTTCCATGGCTGGAACGAGTTTGACATCAGCGAAGATGAACCACTGTGGAAAAAGTACATTGCCCAGGTGAAGCTCTTCTCCTTTGTGCTTTCATTCTTGGTCAGTAGTTTTGCTCTCTCAGTATAGGCAGGAAGTCTGGGGTGACAGGTTGGACTTGATGAACTTTGAGGATTTTTCCAACCTTATTGATTCTGTTGATTGATTCTATTGATTCAATACATGGACCTGATGGAGAGGGTCCAGAGGAAGGCCACAAAAATGCTCAGGGGGTTGGAGCAGCTCTGCTAGGAGGACAGGCTGAGGGAGCTGGGGGTGTGCAGCCTGGAGAAGAGAAGGCTCCAGGGAGACCTAAGAGCAGCCTGCCAGTACCTGAAGGGGCTGCAAGAAGGCTGCAGAGGGACTGTTTGCAAAGGCCTGCAGGGACAGGACCAGGGGCAATGGCTTCAAAGTAGGGCAGAGCAGATTGAGATTGGATGTGAGGAACAAGTTCTGCACCAGGAGGCTGCTGGAACACTGGCACAGGTTGCCCAGGGAGGTGGTTGAGGCTCCATGCCTGGAGATACTCAAGGTGAGGCTGGACAGGGCTCTGGGCAACCTGCTCTAGCTGGGGATGTCCCTGCTGAGTGCGGAGGGCTTGGACTGGATGAGCTCTGGAGGTCCCTTCCAACCCAGCCCATTCTGTGATTCTATATTGCTTAGCTAGCTTGTGCTTTCACATGGGGATATGCCTTGGGTGTGCTTAAGGCAGGTCTTCAAGAAGAAAAACCAGCAGCTACCTTTTCTAGGAATCATTTAGTCTGGAGCAGTAGTGGCTGTGATGAGCCAGAAGAGTGAAGGGAAGTATCCGGTAGTGACAGGACTAGGGGGAATGGAATGAAGCTGGAGGTGGGGAGATTCAGGCTGGAGGTGAGGAGGAAGTTCTTCCCCAGGAGAGTGGTGAAGCCCTGGAATGGGTTGTGCAGGGAGGTGGTTGAGGCCCTGTCCCTGGAGGTGTTTAAGCCCAGGCTGGATGAGGCTCTGGCCAGGCTGATTTAGTGTGGGGTGTCCCTGCCCATGGCAGGGGGGTTGGAACTGGCTGATCCTTGTGGTCCCTTCCAACCCTGACTGATACTATGATAAGTTTAGAGTCTTTGAATTGTTTTGATTGGAGAAGCCCTTTCAGCTCATCCAGTCCAACAGCTCCCTAACTCTGCCAAGGCTGAGGCTAAGCCATGGCCCTCAGCACCACAGCTCTGCCTCTTGGAAACGCCTCCAGGGATGGGGATTCGACCACCTCCCTGGGCAGCCTGTGCCAGAGTCTGAGAACCCTTTCAGTCAAGAAGTTTCTTCTAATCTCCAGCCTGAACCCCCACAGTGCAACTTGAGGCCATTTCCTCTCCTGCTGTCTCTTGTGACTAGGTAAAGAGAGGCTTTCAGTGATTCTTCTCATGACTTTTTAGTGGAGCTAAAGCAATGTGGCTAAGTTTGAGCCTGGTTCTTTAGCAATTGCTAAGCACCTCTGCAGCTGATTGAGTGGATTCCTTGGGACCACAAGTAGTTACTTTGCTCTTGTGAGATCCCACCTGGAATACTGTGTCCAGTTCTGGTGTCCCCATCACAAGAAGGACATCTGTGAGTTCAGAGGAGGCCACAAAGATGATCCAAGGGGTGGAGCACCTCTGCTATGAGGATAGGCTGAGGGAGCTGGGGGTGTTCAGCCTGGAGGAGAGCTGCCCTTAGAGCTGCCTTCCAAGAGCTGAAGGGATCCCTACAGGAAGGCTGCAGAGGGACCTTTCATGAGGGTGTCTAGAGCCAGGCCAAGGGGGAATGGTTTGAAGCTGAGGGAGAGCAGTGCTAGGCTGGAGCTGAGGAAGAAGTTCTTCAGTACCAGGGTGGTGAGACTCTGGAGCAGGCTGCCCAAGGAGGTTGTGGCTGCCTCCTCCCTGGGGGTATTCAAAGACAGGTTGGATGGGGCCTTGAGCAGCCAAGTTGAGAGATGTCCCTGCCCATGGCAGGGGGGTTGGAATAGATGACCTCTTTCAAGCTGAGCCATGCTATGAGTCTGGTAAGAGTGGGGAAACTAATGAGAGCAGTCAGTCAGAGCTTCTGTACTTTTATAGTTAATTCACCTATTGGTTATAGGGAGATACCAGTGGGTTAATGGTAGGGTTTGGTCTTAAATGTGTGCTCCTAAGGAGCCCAGGGGTACCATTCCCATGTAGCCTGCAGGGTCAGACAGAGGTGCATGTGACTCTAGGTGGATTCTTGGTCTGGTATGAGAAGTGTGAAGGACTTGATACAAGGGCACTGCCAAAGGCAGATCTGCTGCCTGTGAGCTGAGGGTGGAGGTGTGCCCAGCCACGACCCCAGTGTTCAGCAGAGCTGGCAAAGCTCAAGTGTGGCTTCTTAGTCCCTTTCTTTTCCCTCTCAGTGTGATTTATCAGGTGTGCACCAGCACATGCAGCTTCTCAGACTGGTGTGGGAGTGTTGCTGCTTCCCACCCCCACCTCCACAAGCTATTCACAGCCAGTTTGTGCAGGGAGGATGTTTTTAATGAATTTGTGAGGGTAACCCTTTTGGTCTGGGTTTTCCTCCTCCTTGTCTGAGGGGCACTTCAGTCAAGTTCTGGAGCAAACCCTGAAGTGACAGATGGCTAATTCTAGAGTGGAGGGACTGCAGAGGTCCTGGGTGCTCTGCTCACACCAGCAGTGCTGATGGATGGCATCAGCACAGCCTGGCTGGCCTCTGACCTGCTGCCTTTCTGTTCCCCCTGTAGAGCCAGACCAGACACAGCATTTTACAATGCTCTTCACTTTAATTGTAGGGGTGGAGTCTGAGAAGACTGAGAGGGATCTGATCAATGTCTATCAAGAGCTGAGGGCTGGGGGTCAGGAAGGAAGGGACAGGGACAGCCTCTGCTCACTGTGCCCTGGGATAGGAAAAGGGGCAAGGGATGGAAACTGCAGCACAGGAGGTTCCAGCTCAACATGAGGAAGAACTTCACAGTGAGGGTCCCAGAGGCCTGGAGCAGGCTGCCCAGAGAGGTTGTGGAGTCTCCTGCTCTGGAGCCTTTGCAGCCCTGTCTGGATGTGTTCCTGTGTGCCCTGTGCTGGATTCTCTGCTCCTGCTCTGGCAGGGCCTTGGACTGGAAGCTCTCCAGAGGTCCCTTCCAACCCCTGACACCCTGTGAGCTGTGATCTGGGATCCTGTGAATGTTCTTTTTTGGCAACAGCTCTCCCAAAGAGGCAATGTTAGCAACCAGCTGTCCTGTAGAAGCAAGAGCCTTTATTTGTGCCTTAGGAACAGGAAGAAAATAGTTTATCTCCTGAAAGAAATCATGAGTTGAAAGTTCTGAACCCTTCTGCTGCCTTCATCAGTTGCTGGGAACAGAATCAAAGCGTTTTTTGAATGTACTTCAGGCTTCCTTTTGTGTATCTAAGTGCAATATAAACAAATACAGGAGATGAATCTTTTTGTCTCACAAATGTGAGTGAAATGTAAGGAGCAGTTGTGTCCTCTTTCTGTTAACTGCAGCCTGGGATGATTAAAACCCCCTCAGGGAAACATCTGGGCTGCACAGTCACATTTTCTTTGCACTGGTGGCTTAGGAACATTTTCACTCTAGAAGGTAGATCCAGAAGTGCTCTGGGGGGAGGGGGCTGGTGGAGGTAAAATGGTTTTGCTGCCAGGAGTGTTGCTGAATTCCTGTTGTGTTTCATTGCAGTTTAAAAATCCTCTCATCATGCTTCTCCTGGCATCTGCAGTCATCAGTGTTTTAATGCATCAGTTTGATGATGCTGTCAGTATCACTGTGGTAAGGAACTGAAATGCTACCTCTGTGGGCACTGTTCCAGAAGGTGGGACCCTGTGAATGGCAGTGTGGGATGGGGCTGCTTGGCTCTGGGGGATGAATTGGCTCGGTGTGCTGTCATCAAACCCCCTTTCATTTGTGTCTGGGCTTTGCTCCTCTGCCCTTGGCCAACAGCAGTAATACAGATGAGAATAATGAGCTGCCTGCATCCTGCATCTTCACTCTTGCTCTGACTGGAATGTCTGCCTCTAGGCATTTGCTCAGAGGCACAACTTTTGGTGCCTTCTGTGCAATTTTTACCTTAAATTATGCTTTAATTTCAAATTGAACCCAGCATTAAGCCCTCTGTGAAGGTACTTGCAAGATGGAAGGTGTGCAAAACAGTGGAAGCTGAGCTCTCCAGATAGAGCACAGCAAGACAGAAGCTGAGGGAATACTTCATGGCAGTTGGCAGTTAAACAGGCTGCTGAGCTAGGGAACCAAGCCTAGCACTGCTATCCATTTGTCACTGCAAATGGGCAGAGGAGAAAATGATCATCCCTTTGACCTCTCTTTTGGTGGTAGAGAGCTGAAAATTTGGGGTCCTGTATGGTGAGAGGCAAAGCCTGGCTCTGCATTCATGGCAGTCCTGCATGCTGGCTCTGTTCAGTTTTGCTTTGGTGATCGTAGCTGGAGGCTTGCTGCTCACCCCTCTGATGCTTCAGAGAGGTGTTTGCTCTGTGGCAAGCAAACCATGTGGCTTCTTCAGGAAAAACCCATGCACAAGTGTCAGTTTGGAATGGCCTGGGGTGTTTGTAAGTTGGATTTAGGTAAATGATTGCAGTATGAAATGTATTTCATTCTTGTGGCTGCCAGCTGAATTCAGCTGAGGGAGGATTGAAGGAAAGGGGATGCTTGCCTCACACAGCAGTCAGTGGGCTTTGCTGCTTCCCCTAACACCTTTCCCTCATTTTCTCACTTCCATGTCACCTGCCTGCAAGCCTCAGGCTGCCTGTGTTGCAGTCTGGTGACCAGAGCTGTGTGTGGTATGGGAGGCTGCACAGGCTTCCTGTGGAGGCCTTGGTACTGCTATTGCATTGTTCCCAATGGGCACCTGGGGGTTTGCTTTTTTTGTTTGGGATCCCTGGCATCTTGGCTCATGGGGAGGTGCTCAGTGTCCTGTCCCACTCCTTGGGAAGCTTGGGCAGAGTTCCTGAGTCTTTCCCTCTTCTCATTCTCCTTGCCAGGATATTTTATGGTCCCAAACTGTTCTTCAGCTTGCTCAAGTCTTCAGCTTGTTCTTAGTCTCTCTGTTATCTGATTACTGAAGGAAGCCACATCGGTGGTGCTCTGTGGCAGCCACGTCTCACTCCCGACCTTTGTTAGTCATGGTTTTGTTTGCCATGGGTCTCTCTCACTGCTGCCTGTTGCTCACCAGCAGAGGAAGCTTTTCTTTCATCATGACTGTGTATTTAAGCTGATTTTAGTACAATAAGATTATCAAGCTGCTGGACATCACCGGAGCAGGCACAGATAGATAACGAGGTTGCTTTTGTGACAGAGCCAAGGGATGCTGAGTGATTTTGAGCATGGGGAAATCCAAATCACCATGCTGCTATGTTAATGTGCTGTGGCTGAGCAAACACAGATAAGATCAGTTGCTTCCATGGCCTTGGAGTTCTTTTATGTCATCACATTCTGTTTTCTTGCAGGCAATACTGATTGTTGTGACAGTTGCCTTCGTTCAGGTAAGACAGCTGCTGGAGCAGGGTCACTGCTTTTGTCTCAACTTCTGCCTGTGCAGCTGAAGGAGGTCTGCTGGGAATGGTTGAGTTTGAGAGCTCTGTGCTCATCCAAGTCTTCTGCCTTTCCTGAAACCCAGCATTTGCTCTGCTTCAGCTGCATTGGCTTTTTTGTGTCTCTCTTGGAGTTATCCAAGGCCTCTGCCTTTCCTGAAGGCCAGGATTTGTCCTGCTTTAGCTGCACTGGCATTTCTGTGTCTCTCTGGGAGTTAGCCCTAATGGAGAGCATGGAAAGCAGCAATCAGAATTGTTGGAGTTAGCCCTACAGGAGAGCTTGGAAAGCAGCACTCAGAATTGTTGGAGTTAGCCCTACAGGAGAGCTGGAAAGCAGCACTCAGAATTGTTGGTTAGCCCTACAGGAGAGCTGGAAAGCAGCACTCAGAATTGTTGGAGTTAGCCCTACAGGAGAGCAGGAAAGCAGCACTCAGAATTGTTGGAGTTAGCCCTACAGGAGAGCTGGAAAGCAGCACTCAGAATTGTTGGTTAGCCCTACAGGAGAGCTGGAAAGCAGCACTCAGAATTGTTGGTTAGCCCTGAAGGAGAGCTGGAAAGCAGCACTCAGATTGTTGGTTAGCCCTACAGGAGAGCTGGAAAGCAGCACTCAGAATTGTTGGTTAGCCCTACAGGAGAGCTGGAAAGCAGCACTCAGAATTGTTGGTTAGCCCTACAGCAGAGCTGGAAAGCAGCACTCAGAATTGTTGGTTAGCCCTACAGCAGAGCTGGAAAGCAGCACTCAGAATTGTTGGTTAGCCCTACAGCAGAGCTGGAAAGCAGCACTCAGAATTGTTGGTTAGCCCTACAGGAGAGCTGGAAAGCAGCACTCAGAATTGTTGGGGTTAGCCCTACAGGAGAGCTGGAAAGCAGCACTCAGAATTGTTGGTTAGCCCTACAGGAGAGCTGGAAAGCAGCACTCAGAATTGTTGGTTAGCCCTACAGGAGAGCTGGAAAGCAGCACTCAGAATTGTTGGAGTTAGCCCTACAGGAGAGCTGGAAAGCAGCACTCAGAATTGTTGGAGTTAGCCCTACAGGAGAGCTGGAAAGCAGCACTCAGAATGTTGGTTAGCCCTACAGGAGAGCTGGAAAGCAGCACTCAGAATTGTTGGTTAGCCCTACAGGAGAGCTGGAAAGCAGCACTCAGAATTGTTGGTTAGCCCTACAGGAGAGCTGGAAAGCAGCACTCAGAATTGTTGGTTAGCCCTACAGGAGAGCTGGAAAGCAGCACTCAGAATTGTTGGTTAGCCCTACAGCAGAGCTGGAAAGCAGCACTCAGAATGTTGGTTAGCCTACAGCAGAGCTGGAAAGCAGCACTCAGAATTGTTGGTTAGCCCTACAGCAGAGCTGGAAGCAGCACTCAGAATTGTTGGTTAGCCCTACAGGAGAGCTGGAAAGCAGCACTCAGAATTGTTGGAGTTAGCCCTACAGGAGAGCTGGAAAGCAGCACTCAGAATTGTTGGTTAGCCCTACAGGAGAGCTGGAAAGCAGCACTCAGAATTGTTGGTTAGCCCTACAGGAGAGCTGGAAAGCAGCACTCAGAATTGTTGGTTAGCCCTACAGGAGAGCTGGAAAGCAGCACTCAGAATTGTTGGTTAGCCTACAGGAGAGCTGGAAGCAGCACTCAGAATTGTTGGTTAGCCCTACAGGAGAGCTGGAAAGCAGCACTCAGAATTGTTGGTTAGCCCTACAGGAGAGCTGGAAAGCAGCACTCAGAATGTTGGAGTTAGCCCTACAGGAGAGCTGGAAAGCAGCACTCAGAATTGTTGGTTAGCCCTACAGCAGAGCTGGAAAGCAGCACTCAGAATTGTTGGTTAGCCCTACAGCAGAGCTGGAAAGCAGCACTCAGAATTGTTGGTTAGCCCTACAGGAGAGCTGGAAAGCAGCACTCAGAATTGTTGGTTAGCCCTACAGGAGAGCTGGAAAGCAGCACTCAGAATTGTTGGAGTTAGCCCTACAGGAGAGCTGGAAAGCAGCACTCAGAATTGTTGGTTAGCCCTACAGGAGAGCTGGAAAGCAGCACTCAGAATTGTTGGAGTTAGCCCTACAGGAGAGCTGGAAAGCAGCACTCAGAATTGTTGGTTAGCCCTACAGGAGAGCTGGAAAGCAGCACTCAGAATTGTTGGTTAGCCCTACAGGAGAGCTGGAAAGCAGCACTCAGAATTGTTGGAGTTAGCCCTACAGGAGAGCTGGAAAGCAGCACTCAGAATTGTTGGGGTTAGCCCTACAGGAGAGCTGGAAAGCAGCACTCAGAATTGTTGGTTAGCCCTACAGGAGAGCTGGAAAGCAGCACTCAGAATTGTTGGTTAGCCCTACAGCAGAGCTGGAAAGCAGCACTCAGAATTGTTGGTAGCCCTACAGGAGAGCTGGAAAGCAGCACTCAGAATTGTTGGGGTTAGCCCTACAGGAGAGCTGGAAAGCAGCACTCAGAATTGTTGGTTAGCCTACAGGAGAGCTGGAAAGCAGCACTCAGAATTGTTGGAGTTAGCCCTACAGGAGAGCTGGAAAGCAGCACTCAGAATTGTTGGTTAGCCCTACAGGAGAGCTGGAAAGCAGCACTCAGAATTGTTGGTTAGCCCTACAGGAGAGCTGGAAAGCAGCACTCAGAATTGTTGGAGTTAGCCCTACAGGAGAGATGGAAAGCAGCACTCAGAATTGTTGGAGTTAGCCCTACAGGAGAGCTGGAAAGCAGCACTCAGAATTGTTGGTTAGCCCTACAGGAGAGCTGGAAAGCAGCACTCAGAATTGTTGGAGTTAGCCCTACAGGAGAGCTGGAAAGCAGCACTCAGATTGTTGGAGTTAGCCCTACAGGAGAGCTGGAAAGCAGCACTCAGAATGTTGGTTAGCCCTACAGGAGAGCTGGAAAGCAGCACTCAGATTGTTGGAGTAGCCCTACAGGAGAGCTGGAAAGCAGCACTCAGAATTGTTGGTTAGCCCTACAGGAGAGCTGGAAAGCAGCACTCAGAATTGTTGGTTAGCCCTACAGGAGAGCTGGAAAGCAGCACTCAGAATTGTTGGTTAGCCCTACAGGAGAGCTTGGAAAGCAGCACTCAGAATTGACAGTGTAGAAGTCCTGAAATGTTTAACTTCATCTAGAGGAGATCTTGGAGGATGTAGCTCTGGTTTCAATTTTGTAGAGAAAGGCAAAAAATCAAAAGGATCTTTAAAGCAATTTCCTAAAGTCATTAAACAATAGTTGTGTGAGCCTGAGCCCAGACTGCTTTGTGTTTTGCTTCCTGGCTGGGTTCACCTTCACTCTAAGCTGTTGATTGAGCTGGAGATGAGCTGTGCTGCCTTAGTTCCCGGGGCTAAAAGGCTGACCTCAGTAGTTTTGCTGTAGTGAAGAACTCAGAGCTTCTCCTGTGTCTGATCCTTGCAAGCGTCACCAAGCCCTGAGGATCCTGAAGGGAAGTGCAGAGGCCCTGTGCTGCTCTTCCAGCAGATCTGTAATTCCCAGTGCTCAGAGCATGTTTCCTTTTAAACTATCTCACTTGGAACTGCTGAAGGGCATCTCCCATCTGGTTGTTTGGAGTGTTACTTTAATACAGCTTAGCTAGCAGGATGCTTCCAGTACCTGTCCATGTTGTTGGGTCACTTCTGCCTGCTGTAGAGAGATTTCCTGCCTGACAGTTTGTTTTTCAATGTCTCTGCAGGAGTACAGATCAGAGAAATCTCTTGAAGAGCTTAGTAAACTTGTGCCTCCAGAATGCCACTGGTATGTATCTGCCTGTCCTTGCTGCCCTAAATTCAGCCACTCTAAGTTTAATCTGAAGTGAGTACATGGACAGGATGTGCCCAAACACCCATGTTTGTATCAAGCTCTTCTGCTGACTTAAAGCCTGCCAGGCTTTAGCTCACGTTGAAGGTTGTTTTATGAGCCTAAAAGCTGCCTCCACATTTTTCCCCTCTGAGCCCTTTGAAGGGTGCTTGCTGATGTGTAACTCCTAAGAAACAGGATGCAGTGGGTTGAAATTAGCCCCCCCAGATTGCCAGAGCAGCTCAGTTGGAAGCAAGTGCAGCTGTGTTTACAAACAGAGCTGCAGTCTAGACATCTGAAATGCCACGAACAGGTACAGAACAGACAAGACTAGTAAACAGCACAAGAACCCCCCTGGACAAAACCAGGGGGTGAGCAACAAGGTAAAAGGGAGAGGGAGAAGAGCAGAGAGTAGCTGTTAGTACTGAGCCACAAGAAGAATGCAGCCAAGGTCAGCAACAGCCACACAGAAGCCACCAGCTGGTATCAGCTGGAGTGACGAGCTGAGAAGAGCAGGAGTTAGTGTCTACAACTAACTCTGTGTTAGCTCTCAGACCAATGGCATTAGCTGGACCTCATCATTATTTTCCCTTGACACCCAGTGGTCACTGACTTACAATCTACCACTTGCTACTCAAGGCCTGAGCAAAGTTTCCTAGGCCCAGCCCAGAACTGCCACACAGAATTAGAGCAAGAGCTGGCTGGAGGCTGTAGCCCTGCAATGCCATCCAGCTCTTCTCAGGTGAGGTGGCAGAGGAGACACTGACTGCGGTGCCTGTCCTTGCCTGCAGTGTACGGGAGGGCAGGCTGGAGCACACCCTCGCCCGGGACCTGGTGCCGGGGGACACCGTCTGCCTGGCCGTGGGGGACAGGGTCCCGGCCGACCTGCGCCTGTTTGAGGTGGGTGCCTCGGGCTGCTGCCGCTGGTAAGTGCTCTTGCCGTGGGCCCGAGGGGAGGAGAAAAGAGCCACTCAGCCCACAGCAAGTCCTGTTAGTTGGAACTCACAGCTGTTCTGGTAGAAGGTGTGAACTAATCACTGCTGGGACAGAGGGATGTGTGAGAGCCTGCAGGGCAAATCCTGCCTGCCTGACCTGCTGGCCTACAGGAGAGTTACAGCTCTGGGAGACATGGGAGCTGCAGCTGACATCACCTGTCTGGCCTTGTGCAAGGCATCTGCCACTGTCCTGCATGACATCCTTATCTCTGGGATGGAGACACATGGACTTGATGGATGGACCACCTGAACTGGCCAGATGGGCAGACTCAAGGGTTGTGATCTATGGCTTGATGTCCATTGATCGCTCCCCACGTGGTGGGGACCAGCGGCAAGTGGAGTTCCTCAGGGATCTGTACTGGCTCCAGTGCCGTTTAACATCTTTGTCAGTGATCTGGACAGTAGGACTGAGGCACCCTCAGCAGGTTTGTGGATGACACCATGCTGTGTGGTGTCCTGGACTCACCTGGGGGCAGGGGTGGCATCCAGAAGGATGTTGACAGGCTTTAGGAGCAGGCCAGTGCCAGCTGCATGAGGTTCCACAAGGCACAGTGCAAGGTCCTGCAGCTGGGTCAGACCAGTCCAGGCACAGATCCAGGCTGGGGCAGAGTGGTTTAAGAGCAGCCTTGAAGAAAAAGCCCTGGGGGTGTTAGTTGCTGAGCAGCTCCCCAGGAGCCAGCAGTGCCCTCATGCAGCCCAGGCAGCTGTGTGCTGGGCTGCAGCCAGAGGAGTGTGGGCAGCAGGGCAGGAGAGGGGATTCTGCCCCTTGGCTCTGCTCTGCTGAAACCTCACCTCCAATCCTGCCTCCAGTTCTGGTGTCCCCAGCAGCATGAGAGAGACACAGAGCTGTGGAGTGAGTCCAGAGGAGGCCACAAGGTTGGGGGAGGCTGGAACACCTCAACTATGAGCATAAGCTCTGGGAGCTGGGAGTGTTGAGCCCAGAGAAGAGAAGACTCTGGGAGGACCTTTTAGCTGCCTTCCAGTACCTGAAGGGATCCTACAGGAAGGCTGAGAGACAGCAGGGTTAGACTGGATCTTAGAAAGAAGTTCTTCAGTATGAGAGTAGTGAGACCATGGAAGAGGTTGCCCAGGGAGGTTGTGGATTTCTCCTTCCTGGAAGTGTTTAAGGCCAGGCTAGATGAGGCCTTGAGCAGCTGAGTCCACTTGAGAGATGTCCCTGCCTGTGGCAGGAGGTTGGAGTCAATGATGTCTGAGGTCCCTTCCAACTTGAGCCCTTCTGTGATTCCCCAGCTGAGCAGCCCCAACTCCTGGGGCTTGTCCTTGCAGGAGAGGTGCTCCAGCCCTGTGATTTGTCTGGCCCCTGCAGCACAGTTAGTACCTCAGCAGGTGTTCGTGGTGACTGCAAAGCCTTTCTCCTGCCCTCAGCAGTTGGTGCAGCAATTGCTGTTGCTCAGAAGCTCACAACATGCTCTGGTGGCAGTGTGCTTGGGCCTCTTAGAGAGGGAAGCAGGAATGTCAGTAGGAGTTCCTTGGCTGTCTGTAGCCCTGCACCAGTGACCTCCAGACAGCTGTAATGCTTTGTTCCTGTGTTGCTTTCCCAGGCTGTGGACCTCTCTATCGATGAATCCAGTCTCACAGGTGAGACAGCTCCTTGCTCCAAGTCCACAGCTCCTCAGCCAGCAGCAACCAATGGAGACCTTACCTCCAGGAGCAACATTGCCTTCATGGGAACGCTGGTCAGATGTGGGAAAGCTAAGGTAAAATCTATTGCCAGGGAGGTGTGTTCTCCTTTTCCAGCTTATTTGAAGCAGTTCTTATTTGTGAGGCTCTCCTGTCCTTTGGGAAATGGACTTGAGTGTCCATGGCTGCTGTGAGGCTCCTGAAACAGCAGGAATGGAATAGAGATGGAAATGTTTACTGAAGAAGAGTTCACTGTGACACTGCAGAGCTGCTCTCATTCTGCTTTTTCAGGCTCAGAAAACTAACCTGAGGCTGGGAGAGGGAGGGAGCAGGTGATGGGGAGCTCTTCCATCTGGGCTGTGGCATTTGGCTTCTAAAACTCCATTCCTGTGTTTGAGCCTCTGCAGCTCTTGGTAGTGTTGGGTAGCTGTTGCCTGTTTGCCTCACAGGAGCACAACTCTCGTAGCAAAAACGTTCCCCATTTGTGCCAAGAATTGTGTAGCCCAAGCTGACAAATGGGAGCAGGCTGAAGGGCCTTGGCCCACTGCTGAGCAGCTGCTCACAGGAAAATGAAAGCTCAGGTTTGAATTGGTTTCATTTTGCCTCTTTTCTGTCTTGTCTTTTATTTTTCAGGGGATAGTTATTGGAACAGGAGAAAACTCTGAATTTGGGGAGGTTTTCAAAATGATGCAAGCAGAGGAGGTAAGATTGCTGCCTAGAAGCAGCAATGCATCTGTAAGAGTCTGCCTGGTGGATTGCAGTTGAATGTCTGCCCCAGAAGCTGAAGCTTAATTACCCTGATTTAGGGTTTTTCCTTAGTGTGGCATTGACCCTTGAGCTGAGCAGGGGAACTGAACTCAGTGCAACCAAATGCCACAGCTGACCTGCAGATGTTGACCTGGGAAAGGTTGTTCGTGGCAGAAAGCTCAGTGCAGGTGGTGGATGTGAGGGGTTTGTGAGCTGTGTTTGTGCAAATGGGGTTTGTGTGGCAGATCTGTGTGCACAGGACTCAGCTGTCCCTTGCTTAGCCGCATGATTTGGGCTGTGTTAGGTGTCTCCTGCTGCTTCCTCATCTCCACCTTACCCTTTTATAAGCTTCCTCTGACTCTTGTCCACCAAACTCCCACTCTAGGAGCTTCCTCTGGCTCTTGTCCATCAAACTCCCACAGTGATTGCTCTCTGTTGCACATGGGATCCCATGGGAATTCAGGCTCTCGAGTGCTTTGTGTGGCTGGGGCCACCTAGCCTCTGCTCTAGCTGCCTGAGCTGTGTAGGGTCAGAGGGAGACCATTGCTCTCCAGCTGGCAGAGTCCAGGCTCTGCTTGCTTGCCCAAATATTCACAGTTCTGATATCTGCCCAAAGGGGCTGACTGGGAGCATCAGCCAGGAGCACAGCAGCAGCTTCATGCAGTTAGCTGTAGTGCCTCACTCCACCCTCAAGGCAGCACTGCTGTGCAGTCCCCAGAGGGGAGTCTGCTGTAATCCCCCCTGGGAGGGAAGTGGGATCATCTCTTCAGTACCATTTGGTCTCGTGACAAGTGTAATTGTTAGTGACAAAAGTGGACAAGACCCAGGGCCCTGGGTGACCTTTCCACACCAGCAAGGGTCTGACACAGCAGAGCACTCCAGGGTTAACTTTTATCTTCATATTGCAGTCAAGGTGGGGGTTGGGCTCTTCTGCCAGGCACCCAGCACCAGAACAAGAGGACACAGTCTCAAGCTGTGCCAGGGGAGGTTTAGGCTGGAGGTGAGGAGAAAGTTCTTCCCAGCAAGAGAGATTGGCCATTGGGATGTGCTGCCCAGGGAGGTGGTGGAGTCCCCATCCCTGGAGGTGTTGAGGAAGAGCCTGGATGAGGCCCTTGGAGCCATGGTTTGGTTGATCAGATGGTGCTGGCTGATAGGTTGGACTTGGTGATCTTGAAGGTCTTTTCCAACCTGGTTAATTCTGTATTCTGTCAACTGATTTGATAGTTTGGAAGGATGGAGTGACTCACACCTGACAGCAGCTTTCTCCTCCAGAGCACACACACTGCCTTCAGAACCTGTTGAATCAAAGATGATTTGACAATGGGCCTGGGTTCTGGCTGAAGGACTAAGTGTCCTACCAGAGAGGTAAATTCCTCCAGAATACAGAGTGCCAAGGGGCTGGATGGCACATCCCAGAGGGTGGACACAGGAAAGAGATTTGTTACTGCATCCCTGCTCCTGCATCCCTGCATAAGCAGACTGCACAGCTCTGTGTCACCTCTCTCTTCTC